>CM041799.1:2065853-2583353 GCA_023376895.1 Aspiorhynchus laticeps
CAATATTACTTTTGAAAGGAGTAACTAGTAATGAGTAATATATTACATTCTTTGAGTAACTAGCCCAACACTGGTAACCAGGTCATACTAACCAGAAAAAACCTTGACCTCTTAGTATTGAGATGTAGAATCTGAAGATGAAGATGGAGCTGCTGTGTTTTTGTGTGCAACACTGAAAAATAATGATGACATAATGATGTTCTCTTTTTAAAAGTACACACTTGTGATTTTGTTTTGTTATTAGAAAACATGAGTACATTAGAAAGTGATTAGTGATTTGTTTGCATAAAATATGTTCTCATCAATCCAGTGTTTCTCCGTCCAGCTGAGCTCACACAGCTTTCAGCTCCAAGTCCATAAACCCAGGAGTCACAGACATTCACCAAACTACCCATAATCTCAGATAAATCAGGATCTCTTGACTCCTTCTCCTCCATCTGTTTGTTCAGCCTCCGGTTACTTCATGACTGAATGATTCAAACTCAATGATTCACTTGATTCAGCTGCAAAATCCCTCAAATTCATCTGGAACGACAAACACAATACTCATCTATATGTCTCTGGTTTAAACATCAGTCATGTAAATAAAAAGTGGCTTTGTAATATATTAAAATGGCTTATTAAAATGCCTCTTAAGGTGATAATTGATGTTTATTCATGTGCATTGCTATATCCTTGCATATCAGGGTTATTATAATTAACTAAAATTAAAACCATGAAAAACATGTCTGTTGCTTGAAATAAAATAAATGTTAAATTGCATAAAATATTTGTAAAAATTTATTTCAACTAGTTTCCAAAGCAAGCTTTCTCATTTTAATTTTGCACAACTTTAAGTACTAAAATAAATAAAACTAAAATAAAAGTTAATAAAAGCTATATAGACACGCTTAAAAAAAACAAACAAACAAATAAATAACTTATATGACAAAAACACACAACAAAATAACTAAACCTATAACTAAAATTAAAATGAAAATCCAAGATAACATTTCTTATTTTAGTTTAGTTCAACAAACTTAACTTTCGTTTAGTTTCAGTGGATCAACTAAAATTGATACGGCATTAAAATACATAAATTACATTAATTTGTATTAATTAATTTAATAAATATATAGACATAAATATTACTAATAAATGACAGAAACACAACAAAATGACTAAAACTTAACTAAATTTTAAATGGAAAACATAAGAATTTATTCAAAATCCAAGACAACATTAGTTTAACGTTTGTTTAAGTAGATAAAATGGCAGTGATTAACTTCCCTCTGACTGAAAAAAGCACTCTTTTAAGCCATTTCAGGGCAGATACATAAATACAGTAACCTAGGTAAAAAAAAGCATACTTGAATGCACTAAAACAAATACTTAAATACGAGTACATTTGTAGTACATTCTTATTTTTTGTGATAAATAAAATTTTAAAATGTATGCACTATAAATATACTAATTACAAGTATATTTCTACTTAATTAGTACTCGTGCGCTTGAAAAAGTATACTAAATACCACTAATACTTAAATTGATTTTTAGTGCATTGAAAAAGTACGCTACACAAAATATACACAATAGGTATAATTTTAGAATGTGTTAAATGTTTATTCACAATTTAACAGTAAGTATACTTTTACCATAAAGTACTTAAAGTGCTATATTTTTTATGTGGAAAAAGTGCTACTAATGGCATATTAATAGTGTACTTGATTGTACTATATAAAGACACTATCAACATGTAGTGAAGGTCAGCGCCGATAGCCTAGTGGGCAGTAAGTTAACACAATACATAATTACAATATATTTTAAATTAATTATTTAATGTGTAAAAATATGTGGGCAATACATTACAAATACATTTTATATACTTTATATGTTATTCCTATATTTTAAATAATTCATAAGTCTATTTTCCATGTATGATGAGTATATTTAAAAGTGTATGAAAGATGGATTCAAGTGTACTATAAAATACTGTATTAAAAAATTAATACAGAGATAATATGTTAAAATAATATTTTAGTTCATATTCATGATGTCTCAAAATAGCACAGTTCAGTACACTTAGATGTTCTTAAGATTATCATAAGAAGTACTAAAGAATCATTTTTAGTATATTAAGTACAGTATTAGTGCGTGAAAATAGATCACTTTGAGTACATTAAGGAAGTGTATGAAGTGTACTGAAATAAAAGGTATTTAAGTGCACTTTTTTCACCTGGGGATGCTGGATATCATCAAAAGGATGATAAATATTATGAACTGTATCTCCTGCTGTCAGAATCACACTGAGCTCAGTTTTTCTGTTCTGCGCTGCAGCCAATCTCTTCATTATCAGTCTGGCTCCGGCCCAGAGCCGCTATAGTCGTCCTGTCGATGTACAAACCTCCTCGTTCTTGACCTTCAGAGGAGGACTGAACTCAGCAGCTGCTATCAGAACATGATCACCAGCAGACACACTTCTCCACACCTTTAATAGAAACACAAACTGCCAGCTTTCCATTCACGCCATCACTGCCCTATGGGGAAAAATAAATATACTTAAATGTATTTCAAATACACTTATTATATGCTAAGTATACTATAAATATATTTTCATATTTATGTACTTAATAAAATGTCCTGCAATTGTACTTTTATAAACTGGTATACTTAAAGTCTGCTAATTTTGTACTTAATGCACTTTAATTGTGCTGAAGTACAATTAAAGATATACTTAGTATATTTTATTGTGCTAAAGTGGAACTATTGCAAGCATACTTCAGGTACACTTTAAATATTTTGCATTTAAAGTCTGATATTATTCAAAGATCATACAATCCTAATCAAAATGACATTAAAACACATTTTAGACTTAATATTAAGGAAAGTGCATTGTGCATAAGTAGTATGCCAAGTAAAGTTTAATTATAATTTTTGTATCAGTAAGTCTTGAGTTCAAGGTTCAAGGTTCTTTATTATTTGTCACATACACAATCATACAGGGTATAATCAGTAGTGAAATGTAGGTTATCTGTCAAGTAATATGTTAAAGGGGTGGTTGACTGTTTTTTTTCTAGGCTTGATTGTGTTTATGGGGTGCAGTCTATCATGTGTTCATGCTTGTTTTTTTTAAAAACGCATTATTTTTCACATAATTGACCTTTATTCCACACCTCTCTGTCCCTTCTCTGACAAACGCCTCGATTTATTTCCTGGTTTTATGAAGCTCCTCCTTCAGAAATACGCGATGGGCTCAGATTGGTTAGCTGGCTCAGTGTGTTGTGATTGGCTAAACCGCCTCTACTGCACGTCTGAACGTCCCGCCCCTCTCCTCAGCAGCATGTTGAGACCCAGAGGATATTAGTGAAGAGGATCGTGCAGAACCTGTGCAAGCACGGCTCTTAATGGTATGTTTGCTTGTTGTTGTCTCATACTTTTAAATACGCTGCTATTTGTAAGTGCTACTGCTTCTGTTAGCTTTTAATATACGGTTTTATCCTGATTAAAGCTTTAATACAGCACAGCAACCGCACGCGTGTCCATTTATAATGCTTCTCATTGCTGTGTGAAAATAAGTGTATAATTGGAACAGTTTGTTGGAGCTGATCTGACGATCTGAATGAGAGAGAGAGAGAGAGAGAGAGAGAAAGAGAGAGAGAGAGATGCAGAGCAGGGTGACAGAGTAACAGTATTAAGAACTGCTGCTTTAATGATTTTGAAACTTGAGAATCCATTAGAATCGTTAGAAGACAGAATCGCGATTCATATGAATAGATTTTTAGGTGCATCCCTATTTTTCTCTTCCTCTTCTCTAAAGCAGCGCAGCATGGCCCCGCCCCCTTTGCTGCGTGTTCCCGGGGGCGGGGTTTATCTGGGTCTGTGACGTATCAGACCCGGGAAGTATCTCGTTGTAGTCCCTTACCTGTCGTTTTTGTAGGCATTAAACTGCCAGAATTTTAAAAGACGATATCTCCGTTTGCATTGAACTTTCAGCGCCGCAACTCTGCAGATATTGTTTATGCTCAAACAGCAACATTACACACTAACTAATGTTAAAAAAGTGAAATCGCAATCAACCACCCCTTTAATAGATTTGAAATATACTTAGTATGAAATAAATATATTTTAAATATATGACTGCTCTCACTATCAGCTCTCAGCATTTGTTTACTTGAGTTTTGACTCGTCCATCTGCTTCGACTCTCACCTACACACATCTACCTCCATGTGATGCAGCTTGTTTTGAAGGTGTCATAAACATGCATAAATATAAATATGGAGCTATGAAATGTGTTACTGTACAGATAGTGTAAGATTAGAAGCCCTTCAGGCATTCAACCTTAACAATGGGAATCACAATTAGTTAAATGATAGGCCTACTCTATAGCTATGTTTATTTAATATTTAAGATAGTGGGTTCACCTGTTTACATCAGGTGTTTGGTTGTTGCTTTGCATCACGCCGAGCATCAGCAGCTTAAAGGGGTCATTAACTGAGAAAGCAAAATTCCCTTGATCTTTTGACATATAAGAGGTCATTGTACTATAAAAACATCCTGTAAGTTTCAGAACTCAAAACTTTGTCGTTAGTCTAAAAACAGCTTATATTGAAGCCAAAACAACAGCTTGTGGAATGTTCTACTCTATGATGTAATAGTGTGGATAAGCTCCGCATCCGCAGAAGATAATAAACACCTGCTTCTACATCAATGCCAGTTTAGCCCCACCCATCGGTTTACACATGTAGTGTAAAAAATGAGAGAGGCAAACGCAGGTCTAACGGTAAAGATGCTTCGAAGACAACAATATTCTGTTCAGTGCCAAGTTGTGGAAAAAAAGGGTTTGAGTTGCCCTCCTTCTGTTCCCAACGTTAGGAAAGAGTGGATGGACTTTATTTTTAATGAAGATCCAGACTGCATTGGTAAGAACTTGGTCCTTTGTTCACTTCATTTTACCGCGGATTCATTTACAAACAAGGCACTATTTGACAAGGGATTTTCAGAAAGATTGAAACTAAAAAACGATGCTGTGCTGACTATATTGAATCTGACAGTATTGTAGCAACACAAGTGTGACAAACTGGTTTTATTACATGATCACTATTGCTTTGTCTGATACACCGATTGTTTGATATGAGTATTTATGCATTTTTAACCTAAATCACAGCAGCGTCCATCTAAGAGGAATGAATGCTGTTAATCGACTGTCAAACACACAACTATTAGCCAATCACAGCAGTGGGTGTTTACTTCTGAGTCTACTATCCTCCACATCTATTCAAACAGAGCGTTCTGATGAGGGGGTTAAAAACAGGACAGAAAAAATGCATTCTTAATTATGATGTTTTTAGATGCAAAAATCTTGGACCTCAGAGAACAGTACAAATAAAAACAAAAAAACAAGGCAGTTCATGACCCCTTTTAAAGTGCGGTCATTTTTGCGGAGAAATCCAATAGACATCCACGCCGTTGGGAATTTTGATTGATTTTATCTTGTCTCGTAGTCACATCACGTCTGGTTAGCTTGTCACATAAATTCACCATGTTGATGAGTAGAAAAGGTGCGTGGTTTTAAAGCATGAGCTTTATCATTAATTGCTGTTAATAAAAACTGAAAAACTAAATAAAATAGTTTTTTTTTTGCTTTTTGAATTTCGTGACGCACCTCATACTCGCCCTGTCCGCAATAGCAATAGCGATTCTATGTCGCCCTAGTGGTGTTATGCATTATCCATTAACAAAGTTTTTTTTTTTTTTTTATAAAGCCGAGTAGCATATGCAGTGAACGTAAATATTATCAGTAATAATAACAAATCAATGTTCGATGTCCACGAGTTCGCTTGGTTGTGTGCGACAAAATGCTGTCATTTCGGCGTTCTATATACTATAAAAAAATATGTGATTAATAAGTCCTGGTAACATGTTTTTCCATTATTTTAACTCATCTAACAATTTCAACCACTTTTTAAGTTATAAGAGATTTAACTTGATTTTTAAAGTCAATTTTAAGGTAATTTAATTTGAAATGATCTCAATCAATTTGATTGAACTTAAATATTTAAGGCACCTTAACTTAAGTTTTGAAGTTAAAGTCGGTGGAATTTTTTTGTGTGTTGACTCGTCAATAATGCCATAAAATAAACAATATTAACAGGTAATAAAAGACATAATCACAAACATAACCATATAAAATATGTGACAGTGGGAAAAATAGACAAAAAGTAGTTTCATATGAATGACTAATTTTTCAGATAATGTTTGACTTCCACTCATAAATTCACACAGAACCCTGTTTGCAGTTTCTGGACTATAGTGTGACTAAAGGAGTCGAGACATTTACAGTTTCCACTCTTTTAAAGGACGGATGTGGACACATACCTGTGGTTATAATAGAGCTCTTGTGCTGTAATTGGAAGTAAGCCATTTCATTATTTCACTATATTGTCTCGAGCAAACAAAACGACTTGGTTTTATTGAATGTGCGCTGGCTTACCCCCCGTCTCCGGCGCTCCAAGTGCTATCACAGCCAAGTGGAGCAGAAAGAAGCAATTGTGCACATTTATTGAACTGTAATGGACGGATTCATCGTACGGCTTCAGGAGTCGGGCTCCTCTGGACTACCTTCACGGTGGAAAGGTGCCAACGTGCTCTGCATAAAAATAAATGAGAAGCGCTGGAGCCAGGGAAGCAAAGCCAAAGGATATTGTTCCATTCCAGCTCCTGGCCTCCAGAAGGCCATTTAAATAACTGAATGTGACAATCAAGAGCTCTTCTAGAGAAGACGGATACAGCAGTAGCTAAACAGTCCATTGAAAAATGACAATTTGAGTTGAAAGTTTGGTTTAGTCCTTTCGAGTGGAACAAATTGGGATTTAGCATAAGGAAACGCTGGACGTTGAGGAAAGATGTAATCAATCTGAAACATGTGATCCATAACAGGCCTAACCATCTCTGAGCTTAATAGTCCTGCTAATGTTCTGTGCTTATTGTGAGACGGGCAGAGTATTTCATCTTCTGTGTTTAACTTGAGGTTAAAGTCATAATTTACTCTTTGAAACAAGACATAGAGGAGAGCGGGGCTAGTTGTCACGTGATTTTTACGGTAAGTTTATTTATTATAAATCAAGGGTGATGCAATTATAGTGCAAGGCCAACCTCGATCAATTCAATTTTATTTTATTATATACACAAACATGTTTTAACCATCAGTGGTGTAGAAAAATAAAACTTCTGTACATCTGTAAGTAGTCAAATAAAACTGTGATAAGCGAAAGTCGCAAAATTTGACGAAGTGATCCTAAATTGATCATGACCCAAAAAGGCTTTTAATGGAATTAAGAAAATCAGTAAAAGAACTAGAATATCTTACTGAAAAGAATGGTGTAGAAACAATTTTCACCCAGAAATCGCTAGTAAATTTTACAAACAGGGCTAATTACAAAGAATCGGCAAGTGGCGCATTGAATTAAACAAGAACCTTTGAAGGGTAAAAACTAAAAAATATTTTTTTTTAAAACGCACTACACTAAAATAATAGTGTAAAACCCATGTTCTTTCTGAAATTGCTATAGATTTCACAATTAAAGAAATGGCAAGTCACACTTTGAATTAAATGTGAAATCTTTCATTAGTAAGACTAAAATCATGTTTTTCTACAAAAAACTTGAACATGTCCACCGTTGTAGCTCAGTAAAAAGCAGCTCATTTAACTCACTGTTTTGATAGCTGCTGGAATTAGATAAAGCCGTGATGGAGTTGCTCCAGGATCAGCAGCTGATCTTCAGCACTGGACAAACATCTCAGCATTTCACCGGTGTGACATTAACTGCTTCAGCAGGTCAAGAAGAAGCCCATGTTGTTAGTCACCTTCTCAGATTCCTGAAGATAATTCAATATAGCAATATTCCAGTAGTCTCTCTCCAGAGAAATCTGATAGGCTTCATCCACACTATATTTTGTCTTGAGGAACACAGGAGGCATCTTGCTTCCTCGTGTGAAATAAGTTGGTGCTGGAGTTGGTATAATTTCCTCTGCATTTTAGGAATCTTGATCCTACTATATATACTTTTAATTACAAAAAACAGCATGATTAACTTTGTTTGGCTGTTTGGATAATGAACGTTTAATTTGCTTTGATATACTAGATAGAGAACACAAAGTAACATGCTCACATAAAAATCTCACTAATATCCAAACATTAAATTGAGATTAAACATTAGCTGAAATCTCTTGCTTCTCAAATATTTCTCCTAAAAAGACATAAACACACATATAATCTCACGTCTCTTCTAGAATTTCAGAAGAAACCTCAACAATATCTGTGCTCATTTTTGCCAAAACGCAAAAAATCAAAAGTCTCATTACCTCAATATTGACTCAAATGTTTCTCATCTACATATGAACAATTGTTTTCTCATGAACTCATAGCTGTGTGCACTTGAAGCTATATCAGAACATATCCAAAACAAACAAAAGATAAATGTTTTGTATGTTATTATTGTAGTTGATGATTTCTGCAAACTGGTGTTTACTGTCAGCAAATTCCAGTTACTTTCAAATATGTGACCCTGGACCACAAAACCATTCTTAAGTGTAAACTTTTTGAAACTGAGATTTATAAATCATCCAAAAGCTGAATAAATAATCTTTCATTGATGTCTGATTTGTTATGATAAGACAATATTTGGCTGAGATACAACTATTTGAAAATCTAGAATCTGAGGGTGCAAAAAAATCTAAATATTGAGAAAATTACCTTTAAAGTTGTTCAAATGAAGTTCTTAGCAATGCATATTACTAATCAAGAATTAAGTTTTGATATATTTACGGTAGGAAATTTACTAAATATCTTCATGGAACATGATCTTTACTTAATATCCTAATGATTTTTGGCATAAAAGAAAAATTTATCATTTTGACCCATACAATGTATTTTTGGCTATTGCTACAAATATACCCCAGCGACTTAAGACTGCTTTTGTGCTCCAGGGTCACATATTAGGCTATTCAGTGTTTTGGCAAAAAACCAGCTGTTTCTTTACAGCAAATGAACTTCCTCAGTCTGAATCACTGGTGTTGGTGTTTTAGTGGCTGTAGTGTATTACACATGCAAACACTGACCTCCAGTGATCAAGAGGAGTTAGTGACACTTGTGAGGCTTTGTAGAACTGATTTTAACCCCTGCCTGTCCTGACTTCAGCAGCATTTGTGGTTTTGCCACACAGATTTTTCCTGCTGTGACTGTTGTCTGGTTATGGATTAATTGTTTTTACAATTTTGGGCTGTTTTTTCTTTTTTCTAATAAACCCATATCATTCACCTGCTTTTTTGCATTTTATATTTTTCACAATTTTAAGAGGCATCATTTAAAAAAGTTTGTACAAAGCCTTATACAAAGAAAGAGTTTTAGACAATTGACATTTACGAATTTGCCATTAAAAATGATGAATTTTAGAAAATTGTCAATAATATCAATAACATTTGTCAATAACATCTAAAGACCCCTCTGTCAAGCTCCTGAAGTTTGCAGACGACACCACACTGATCGGCCTCATCCAGGACGGTGACGAGTCTGCTTACAGACAGGAGGTTAAGGAGCTGGCTGTCTGGTGCAGTCTTAACAACCTGGAGCTTAACACACTCAAAACAGTGGAGATGATCGTGGACTTCAGGAGAAACCCCCCTGCTCTCTCCCCACTCACCATCATGAACAGCACTGTGACTGTAGTGGAGTCATTCAGATTCCTGGGCACCACCATCTCCCAGGACCTGAAGTGGGACAATCACATAGACTCCATTGTGAGAAACGCCCAGCAGAGGTTGTACTTCCTTCGCCAGCTGAGGAAGTTTAACCTGCCACAGGAGCTGCTGAAACAGTTCTACTCCGCCATCATTGAATCCGTCCTCTGCACATCAATAACTGTCTGGTTCAGCTCAGCTACCCAATCTGACCTCAGAAGACTGCGGAGGGTAGTCCGGACTGCTGAGAGAATCATTGGTACAACCCTCCCTACTCTCAAAGAACTGTACTTATCCAGAGTGAGCAAAAGGGCTGGCAAAATCACTCTGGACCCCTCACATCCAGCACACTCTCTCGTCTGGTCGATGCTACAGAGCTCTGAGCACCAGAACGACCAGACACAGAAACAGTTTACATAACTGGTCCATTCTTCGTACCTCGCTTAATACATCTGAGATGATGTGAAAGATTCCAGATCTTCTAATCCTGATAACTGATCTTTGGCTAATTTGGTTCTTCAAACTAATTTGCATATTAGATTAAAATATCTGGATTAAATTGTCTAAGATTAAGGTTCTCGTGTTCCCCGAAAAGGGCAGATGTATCGATACTCGAAACTACGATCAGCAATGCAGTGATTGGCTGACGGCAAGACATCATATCATTAAAAAAGACACCTGACGGAAAACTTGACACATTTCTGGACCTTTATAATGAAACAGCCAAGCGAACAAAACTAAATATATAGATATAAATAGATAAATGAGATGTAAATAGATAAATAAAATGTGCACTGTTTTTAATTTATTTGTATTTTTTTTACATGATTCCCAATTATTTATATTTATGACTTCTAGTATTTGTACAGGCTTTACATTTTTATTTCAATGTTGTAATTAGCAATTAATTTAATTTTATCTTTGAAGCAGATTTGTTACGTGACAGCATTCATTAAAGTTTCTTAGAGATCATGTTATCGGCATCTCCTGCCCCCGAGCTGGTTTAAGTTTACGGACCTGTTGCTATGACAGCAAGTCCAGGATGAGCTTCGAAGAACCAAATGATCCAAGATCAAGCGAAATCGGCAACAATCAAATCCAGCTAACTGACTTAGCGACATACGAAGAACGGACCCCTGTTGTCAGTTCCCGGCAGGCACAAAACAGGCACACAACGTCATAAGACGTTGGTATTTGGTTAAATTTTGGTTGCGACGTCGGGTGACCAAAATCCAATGTAAATCCAACATCTAATGTCAATGTTAAATTAATGTCCAATACCGACGTCAGCTGACATTGAGATTTGGTTGTTTTTAGGTTGTGTAACCAAAATCCAACGTTAAGCCAACGTCAACTTGACGTCAAATATTGACGTCAACCCGATTTTCATTTTCATCCAAAATCCAATGTCTGTCTGACGTCATGTCCAACGTCAACCTGACGTTACATAGACGTCTGGTGCCTGCTGGGTTGATTAGCCCGTTAGTCCTTGTTTGGTTTAGTATTTATAGTCCTATGTTTCCTGAGTTTATTTGTAAAAATGGTGAATGAAATGTTAATGTATCATGTGGAAAATTATATATTTTTCTCCAAATATCAGAGTGGTTTTAGGAGAGGGAGAAATACAATAAGAAAAGCACAAATAAATAGAGCGAGTGTAGTGGCTGTCTTCTTTGACATAGAGAAAGCGTATGACATGATGTGGAGAGAAGGGTTGTCAATCAAATTATGTAAGTTAGGTATTAAAGGTCAAATGTATAGATGGATCAATAATTTTTTATCAGGGAGAGCAATACAAGTGAGAATAGGAAACAGTTATTCAGAAAAGTTTGTGATTGAAAATGGAACTCCACAAGGAAGTATAGTGAGCCCTTTATTGTTTTCTATAATGATAAATTATGTATTTGATGATTTGGATAATGGGCTGGGGTTATCACCCTTTGCTGATGATGGGGCAATCTGGAAAAGGGGAAGGAATATTGGTTTTATTGTTAAAAAATTACAGGAGGCTATTGCAATAGTTGAAGAATGGTCATATAAATGGGGCTTTAAATTCTCAGTAGACAAAACTTGTTTTTTACAAGGAAAAAAATTGGAAGTGAGGTAAAACTAAAATTATATAATCAAGAACTGGAAAGAGTGAAACATTTTAAGTTTTTAGGGATATGGTTTGATTAAAGAGTTACATGGGTGGTGCATATTCAGAATATAGTGAATAAATGTAAGAAAATAATAAATACAATGAGGTGTTTAGTTGGTAGTGAATGGGGGGGCAGATAGGATGGCATTAAAGGCCATGTATAGTGGATTGGTTAGATCCGTGTTCGATTATGGATGCGTGGTGTATGGATCAGCAGCAGAAACATCTCTTAGGAAGTTAGATAATATACAGCATCAGGTGTTGAGATTATGTACAGGAGCTATAAAAACTACACCAGTTACAGCACTACAGGTTGAAATGGGGGAAATGTCATTAGAAATGAGAAGGGTACAGTTGTCAGTGAATTATTGGGTTAATTTACAAGGCCATAGTCAAGAGCATCCAACACTAGATACGTTAAAGCCCTGTTGGGAAAAAGAGAGGAGGAAAATTAAAAGTTTTGGATGGACAGTGATACAGAAAGCAACAGAACTTAAAGTTAATCAGTTTAATGTTAGTCCAACTGTACCGCTACCAGTAATAAAACCTTGGTTACTTTTAGATGCTATAGTAGATTTTACATTGTTAGAACAGAAAAACAAGGGTAAGGGATGTAATTTATATAATGTGCAGAAATATACTAATGAGTACTGCAGCTATGTTCAGATCTACACAGATGCATCGAAGAGTTTAGACAATAAGATAGGAGTAGCGTTTACTGTTCCAGAATTTGACTTATCGGCAAGGAAAAGGACCAGTGATGAGTTATCTATCTGTTTATACAGGGGAAATTATTGCAATATTATTAGCAGTACAGTGGATAGAAGAGATAAGACTTTTGAAATCAGTTATTTGTTCAGATTCACGTGCATCATTGGCTAGTTTATTATACAGTCACTCGGAAAGTAGACCAGACATTTTAATGGAAATAAAGCAAACGTTATACAGAACTCAAATGATGGGTATTACAGTGGTATTTTTATGGGTGCCTGCACATATTGGCATCCAAGGAAATGAAACTGCAGATAAAGAAGCAAAAGAAGCAGTTAAAAACAATGACATTAGCTTAATTGTTAATCTAAGTAAGAGTGAAATCAAGAGTATTATTAAGAAAACACTGAAGGAAAGTTGGCAAAAACAATGGGATAAGGAGAAAAAAGGTCGATGGTTTTACAGAATTCAAAGGAAAGTGGGAGAGATGAGAAGTGCAGGGCAAAACAGGAGAGAAGAAATACTAATATCAAGGATGAGATCTGGACACACAAGATTAAATAGTACACTTTATAAAATGGGTAAACATGATACGGGAAGGTGTGAATTTTGTGGGCAAGAAGAATCAGTGGAACATGTTATTCTGTACTGTCAGAAATACGAAACTGAAAGGATTCTAATGCAAAATTTAGAAAAAATAAAATGATATATTACAAAATAACTCGAGAAATGAATGCTATAGTTTTATTTTTCAGTACCTTAAAACAACAAATTTGTGGGAGAGAATATTTATAAAAAGGGGGGGGGGGGGGTAGTAAGTCATGTTGATCCACACTCTATACCAGTTGGAGGCGGAAATACACCATTTTGTTGTTTGTCAACCGCCAATAAATTTCAAGAAGAAGAAGAAGAAGAGTTTATTTGTTCTGTCTCTGTCTAAGTGTGTTGTGACTGTTTCCTTAAGTTTGGGTTAAAGACTCTTGTTGTTTGATCATTCATCTCTGTGAGCTTTTGATACTGTCCCATTAATATGGAATTCCAATAAAAATTCTCCCTTGGAATAACTTTATTTTTTTTCAAGAAATACTTGTCTATATCTTTGCTAGAGCATTTATTTATTTGCTTATTAATTTGTCTATTATATTCTTGCCAATTATAAGTGAAAGATCTAAGGATCCTCAAATGCAAATTGTGTGTTGCTTCAAGAGAGCAATCATAGGCCGATATTTGTGTTGCGTTTTATTTCCTCGTTTTTATTCATTTATCACTTAATCATACAATCATACAATAATATAAAATCATTAGTAATTTATGATATTTATCATTTGATTATTATATATTATTTAATAATATATTATTGTCATGTTTTTAAACTTTACATTCTTATTTATCTTGCTTATTCATTTTTATTGTTTATCTTTATGATTTGGGGGTTTTATGAACTGTTTTATCTTCATGGATAAGGGACAAGAGGGAATCTTTATGGAAAGTTAAAGATCATGGATGTTGTGAAGCAGTTAACATGTATGTATACTCTGCTCTTTTTTTTGTACAAATGCTAGATTTTTTTAAAAATGATTTTGTAAAGCTAAAACGTGTACGTTATTTAAACGAATGATTTTATATTACAAACGTATTCCCGCCGTGTGTGTAGTTTACAGACGCTCCCTTAAACACTACAGGTGAGTGCAGTGACGCCATCTTGCTTCGCGTCTCAAATAAAAGTGAAAGTAAATGTTCAGAGTTGATGTTTCTCCATTTTATCAGCCAGAATCGGTTCTATACGGAATATCAGTGTTTCATAGAAACCTTTATCAAAGCTAAGCCATGATTTACGTGTAGCTGCTTCATAGAAAGGCGGTGGATTTTGTGAATCTGTGTAAATAAGGTGAGTGCTGATGCTCAGGTGCTTTACAGTGACTTCCGCATTCATATTTCCTCTGAACGACGTGTATTTGTATATGTTTTAATATATAAGGACGTGCATTTTATTAGTTTGAATGCAAATGATCGTGGTTTGATTGGTGTTTGGTGTTGTGTGTGGTTTATTTGATCATCTGTTAACACACGACTAACATTGTGTATCTGAGTGAACTCGTCTCATGATCTGTTTCTCTCAGGATCCGTTCAGATGAATTATTGTGTTTGTTTGTCATTTCATTCAGAGTCAGTGCTGGAGATCAGATTCTGTTTCATCATGGATCACACACAAACATCCTCAGATGAAGATTGTTCTCCAGGTTGCAGGTACTTTCAATAAACACTGTATTAAATCATCTTGAACGATGGTAGATGGGAGCTGGGGCGGTGTTATGGCAGTTGCCATATCTACCCTAGCCCAGTCAGGTGTGCCGTGAAAAATTATTCATACTTCATATCTGTATTATAATTTGTCATTATTATTTTAAATCAGAGGGTTTTAAAAATGCTTAACCAATGCCAAGCATTAAAAAGAGCTTGTCAGTAAAACTTCGTAACACCATGGATCATCTCTCAGCGAGAGCTCGTAACTTCACTCCGCCTCCATTCAGATTGACGCGCTGCTCAGTCAGGAGACATCTCCGCTTTTTCGCAATACAAGGGTAAATAAATAACTGATGTTTGAATAGTACTACAGCGTTTTCTTTACTCAAACACTATATATGTCTGTAAAGGCCAATGTTTTTGTGTGTTTGAAGAGCGGAGAAGTAGGTTATTTGCCCTCTAGCCAATATAACCTAGGCTACAGACTAGAGCTTCATTTGACATTTTGGCCAAGTGTATTAAACAAGAAGAAAAACTAAGCGCCCATATAGCTACAACTAACGTTATATAACCTGTAAAAGTTGATGAAAGCATACAATGCGATGCACTTGCTGCCTCAGATAACATTACAGCCGTTCCAATGACAGACAAAACACTCCATTTCCACCATTCGCTGTTCAAAAAAGAGATTGTCATCATAAAGGAGCTAATCTGTTTTGTTATAGTTCATTTCAGCAGAAGAGATCAGAAGCAGAGTCCAGCTGTGTGTCTATGAGGAGTGATTGGTCTATGGATAATCCAATAAAGTTTAAGAGCGGCGATACAAAGACTGATCTCAGGTACATTTTTATATAAATATAATTATAGCATCTCATTTTATATTATCAATATAGTGTTATCTTTATCTTTAAATAGCTTTATCTGATATTTTAACATAGTCTTACACAGAGAGATGCATTTGTGAAAGCATTCGTTTCTATTTAACATCTTTTGTAATAAAATAGTGTAAATGAAATGATCATGACGTGCTCTTTAAGTGATTGTTTAAATAATGATTGTTTAAATAATGAGTTTTTACTTTGTTAAATATGGTAATTCAAAGGATTGATCTCTCTCTTTTATAGTTCAGTTCAGCAGAAGAGATCAGAACCAGAGTCCAGCTGTGTGTCTATGAGGAGTGATGTGTCTATGGATAATCCAATAAAGTTTAAGAGCGGCGATACAAAGACTGATCTCAGGTACATTTTTATATAAATATTATTATAGCATGTCATTTTGTATGGTCAAAATGGTGTATATAGTATTTTCTACAATATATGAGAAATTATTCTAAAATGCTAATTAGGTATGTTTTTTATCTTTATCTGATATTTTACCTTGTGCTGTCAATCGATTAAAAAACTAATTATTAGCATTTTTTTTCTAAAATTAAGCCCACCTAACATTAAAGTTTTTAAATACAATTGTATTTCTTCAAATTAATGTAGAAACAACAAAGACAGTATATTTATAATATTTGTTTAATGGCATCTTTTTTTATGACTGAAGGCGAGTTTCACTGATACCAGTACTACTGATGTCTCTAGGAAAATCTTTTTTCCCTAATGTTTAACCATTGACTGTAGTCATTCAAAATTACAGCACAATTGAGAGCTATCGATTTTAATATTTATTAGACTTTAAAAATTACAATTTCTAATTTAAGTGAACTTAAAACAATCTTCACATAAACCCATAATAATAAATGTCATATTTAGTTACCGGTGTCCTTCAGCAAATATACAGAAATCGAATAAAGTTATCATCACTAAAGTATATATTAAATATAGATGAATCCTTAAACCTACAAAAGTTATTTATTGATATTGGTAGTAAAATATTCTTAAAACAAGAGCATTTTACTTTTTCCACAGCACTGAATCTGCTCTTTTGAGAGTTTTAAATGACATTTATACAGCTACTGATGCAGGTGACTCTGTAATTCTGGTACTCCTAGATTTATCTGCTGCCATTGATACTGTTGATCACATTGCTCTTATCTAGATTACACTCCCATGTGGGGATAAAAGGCTCGGTCCTTAACTGGTTTAAGTCTTTTCTATCTGAGATACTTCTCCGTTAGGATTGGCAGTTGTACCTCCTCTGCTGCCCCGCTCATATCTGGACTTCCCCAGGGCTCTATCTTGTCACCTTCGCTCTTCTCCCTTTATTTGCTTCCTTTAGGCTCAATTTTGAGAAAGTTTGGAGTATCGTTACAATTTTATGCAGATGATACTCAAATCTACCTGTCGATAAAAAGAAATGACCCCTGTGCTTTAGTTACTCTACTGGCCTGCCTTGACGAGGTCAAACTTTGGCTATCTAATAACTTTTTAAATTTCAATGACTCTTAAAACTGAGATTATAATTTTTGGTTCATCTGATAAAGCTGAGTTTAATATTTCTGTCCTGGGCAATTTGTCTGTTTTTAATTCAAACTGTGTACGTAATCTTGGTGTCCTCATTGATAGTCGCCTAACATTAGATAAACATGTACACCCTTCGTTGCCTCTAGTTCCCTATCAGTCAGTCACGTTCGACGTAACGTCAGTGTGACTGACTAATGGGATCTCGCTCGAGAGCCCAATCATCTTCGAGTGTTAACAAAACAAGCCAATGACAGTTGGCGTGCGTGTTTCGCCACGCGCACCCCGCCCCGCAGCGCGGGTATAAAAGGAGAGCGCGTGCAAACGCACATCAGCTTTTCGCTTCGGAGCCAAGCCTTTCAGTGCGAGTCTCTGAGAGTGTCTACAGACAGCTACAGTGTTGGTGTTACGGCGCGTCAGCGGAGGTTGCGATCCAGTGCTGCTGCTTCTCTGACGGCGTGCTGCAGCTCTCCAACTGCGGTCACGCCGCAACCTTCCCTGTGCGCTTCAGCACTTTTCTAAAAGAGCATTTCTTTTCAAAAAGAGCAAATTCTAAAAGAGCTCCACGAGCGACGGGCGTCTTTTTAAAGATGGCTTCCCGCTCGTGTGTTTCTGGATGTAGTCGTTTCCTGGCCTCATCTGATGGTCATGATCGCTGTGTCTCGTGCTTGGGCTTTCAGCACGCTGAAGCAGCGCTCGTGGATGACTCATGTTCTCTGTGTGGGAACATGACCATCGCGATGCTGCGCTCCAGATACCTCCTCGTCAAGCGGGGGGGTATCCCCCTTGTCATGCCCCGTTCTAGTTCCTCCGGTTCTCGGAGGGCTACTTCGGCTCATGGTCAGGGTGACTTGAGGATCACAGTGAGAGCTTCCCCGTCGAGTGCGTCTCCGCGGGCCTCTCACTCCTCTAGCGCATCGCACCATCTGGGGTTTCCGGGCGAGCTTGTGGAGTCCTCGGACAGGGCGGGGCCCAGCATCTCGTTCGGAGCTCCAGCAGATGACAGGATGTCGATCACTGCATCGGGGGATGAGCTAGGTTCTGGAGATGATGAATCGGCTGCGCTGCCTCCATCAGGAAGAGTGGCGTTGCCCGAGTCAGATCCAGAACTGACTGCTATGCTTTCCCGGGCCACTGAGAGCGTCGGGCTGCACTGGAGGCCTCCTCCTTCTCCCGAACGCTCGAGGCTGGACGATTGGTTCCTGGGGGCGCAGGCCGATCGCCGGCAACCGCCTCCGGTTCCATTCTTCCCGGAAGTGCATGAGGAGGTGACTAGGTCTTGGAAGGCACCTTTTTCTGCCCGAAACAGGCCTAGTGCCTCCTCCGTCCTCATCACCCTCGACGGTGGGGCGGCCCAAGGGTATGTGGAGATCCCCCCAGTTGAGCGCGCCATTGCAATGCAGCTCTGCCCGCAGGGCGCTGCCGCCTGGAGGGGTAATCCACGCCTTCCGTCCAGGGCCTGTAAGTTCTCGTCCGCTCTGACGGCCAAGGCTTACAGTGCTGCTGGACAGGCCGCTTCCGCCCTGCACACCATGGCCCTCCTGCAAGTCCACCAGGCCAAGGCGTTAAAGCAGTTGCACGAGGGTGGTGCTGACCCAGCTGGTTTGCAGGAACTGCGCACAGTCACGGCGAAAGTCACGGCGCGGGCCCTGGGTCAGACGATGTCCACGTTGGTGGTCCAGGAGCGCCACCTATGGCTGACCTTGGCGGATATGAGGGAGTCTGACAAACACCGTTTCTTAGACTCCCCGATCTCCCAGGCCGGCCTATTCGGCGAAGCGGTGGAGGGCTTTGCCCAACAGTTCTCCGCCGCACAGCAGCAGACGGAGGCGTTTCGACATATCCTGCCCCGGCGGTCCGCTGCTGTCTCCACCCCACCGCCGGCTGCAGCCCCTCCATCTGTTCGTCGCCGAACGCGCCCTCCTGCGGCCTCCACCTCCGCTCCAGCTCGGCCTCAGCAGCAGCCTTCACAACGGCCACAGCATGGAGCTGGCCGCAGGAAAGCGGCGCAGCCCGTCTCTGCCCCTGCCAAACCTGCGAAGCGCCAGGGCAAGCTGCGGTCCTGAGACGGGCGACCCGGAGTCTCTGGATCCTGCTCTTCAGGAGATGGTGACCGCACCACTCCTTCCCCCGGAGGAGGGCCGGGTGGAGAATCTTTTGTTCCCTTTTTATTCTGTTCCGCCACTGGCTCTCCAGCCAGTGGTACCCAAAATCTCAAAAAAAGAGCAGTTTCCTTTTTCTCCGGGTCCCAAGAGGGCGAGGATGGCAGTGCACGAGACCCAGTCTCCACACTCCCGTCCCCCTCTCCTTTCGCCTATGAGCAGCAGGGTCCGGTCCGAGGACGCGATGCCTTCTCCCGCGCCCCCTGCTCAGCCTTGGAGCCAGGTAAGTGTCGCACTGCGCACTCAGGCCCCACTTCGGAACGCACTGCCTTCCGAGTCAGGCCCCTGTGCTCCACTTCGCTGCCCCACCGCGGGTACGTCTGTGGCTTCCCTGGTCCCGCTTGTACGGTCTCTGGGGGCCTGGCTAGCGCTCCCCAGGCCGTCTCACTGGCTCATGAGAACCATCAGACTTGGCTACGCGATTCAGTTCGCCCGGCTTTCCTCCCAAGTTCAGGGGCGTTCGGTTCACCTCTGTGTTGAGCAAGGATGCCCCTCTCTTGCGTGCGGAAGTCGCGGTCCTGCTGGCGAAGGACGCGATAGAGCCGGTCCCTCCAGCCGAGATGAAGTTGGGGTTTTACAGCCCGTACTTCATCGTACCTAAGAAAGGCGGTGGGTTACGACCAATCTTGGACCTGCGCGTCCTGAACCGGGCCCTTCACAAGCTCCCGTTCAGGATGCTGACGCAGAGACGCATTTTTCAATGCATCCGTCCGTTCGATTGGTTCGCAGCGATCGACCTGAAGGACGCGTACTTTCATGTCTCGATCCTCCCTCAACACAGACCGTTTCTCCGCTTTGCGTTCGAAGGGCGAGCATATCAGTACAAAGTCCTCCCCTTCGGGCTATCCCTGTCGCCTCGTGTCTTCACCAAGGTCGTGGAGGCAGCCCTTGTTCCATTAAGGGAAGCAGGCATTCGCGTTCTCAACTACCTCGACGACTGGCTCATATTGGCCCAGTCTCGAGCACTGTTGTGCGAACACAGGGACACGGTGCTCAGCCACCTCAGCCGGTTGGGGCTTCGGGTCAACTGGGAAAAGAGCAAACTCTCCCCTGTGCAGAGGATCTCTTTTCTCGGTATGGAGTTGGACTCGGTCAACCTCACAGCACGTCTCTCAGTGGAGCGTGCTCAGTCGATGCTGAACTGCCTGGAGTCTTTCCAGTGCAAGAGGGCAGTTCCACTGAAACACTTTCAGAAGCTCCTGGGGCATATGGCATCCGCAGCCGCTGTCACGCCGCTCAGATTGCTTCATATGAGACCGCTTAAGCATTGGCTTCACGACCGGGTCCCGAGATGGGCATGGCGATGCGGCACGTACCGGGTCTCAGTCACCCCGTCCTGCCGTCAGACCTTCGGCCCGTGGTCGGATCTTGCTTTTCTTCGGGCAGGAGTTCCCCTAGGGCAAGCATCCAGGCATGTTGTTGTGTCAACAGATGCCTCTGCCATGGGCTGGGGAGCCATGTGCAACGGGCATGCAGCTGCAGGGCTCTGGACAGGGTCCCGGTTGCAGTGGCATATCAATTGCCTCGAGTTGCTAGCAGTATGGCTTGCTCTGCGCCGCTTCAAAGGGCTGCTACACGACAAGCATGTACTGGTCCGTACGGACAACACTGCGACCGTTGCGTACATCATCCACCAAGGTGGTCTACGCTCCCGTCGCCTGTCGCAACTCGCCCGCCATCTCCTCCTTTGGAGTCAGAAGCATCTGAGGTCGCTTCGCGCCATTCATATCCCTGGCGAGCTCAATCGTGCAGCCGACGAGCTCTCACATCAGCCCGCCCTTCCGGGAGAATGGCGACTCCACCCCGAGGTAGTCCAGCTGATTTGGAGACGCTTCGGGGACGCTCAGGTAGACCTGTTTGCCTCCCCGGACACGTTCCACTGCCAGCTGTTTTACTCACTGTCCGAGGGGACCCTCGGCACGGACGCGCTGGCACACAGCTGGCCTCGGGGCCTACGCAAATATGCGTTTCCCCCAGTGAGCCTTCTCGCACAGATCCTGTGCAAGGTCAGGGAGGACGAGGAGCAGGTCCTTTTGGTGGCGCCGTACTGGCCCAATCGGACTTGGTTCCCAGAACTGATGCTCCTCGCGACAGCCCCTTCTTGGCAAATTCCTCTGAGGAGGGATCTCCTTTCTCAGAGAGGGGGCACCCTCTGGCACCCGTGTCCAGACTTGTGGAATCTCCACGTATGGTCCTTGGACAGGACGCGGAGGTTCTAGATGGGCTACCTCCATCGGTAGTAAACACCATCACTTCAGCTAGAGCCCCGTCTACAAGACACGCTTACAGGCTGAAGTGGAACCTGTTCGTCGATTGGTGTTCTTCCCGCCGGGAAGACCCCCGGAGATGCCCGATCGCGGTCGTGCTCTCTTTCCTGCAAGATGGGTTGGAGCGAAGGCTGTCTCCCTCCACCCTCAAAGTGTATGTCGCCGCTATAGCCGCACATCACGATGCAGTAGACGGTAAGTCTGTGGAGAAGCACGACTTGATCGTCAGGTTCCTCAGAGGGGCGAGGAG
The DNA here is from genome assembly GCA_023376895.1 of Aspiorhynchus laticeps. NCBI lineage: Eukaryota > Metazoa > Chordata > Actinopteri > Cypriniformes > Cyprinidae > Aspiorhynchus > Aspiorhynchus laticeps. The sequence goes on from CM041799.1 coordinate 2,087,748, forward strand.
GTTAAATCCTCCGCGCCCTCATCTGGTACCCTCTTGGGATCTCCCCTCGGTCCTGACGGCCTTGAAGGAGGAGCCCTTTGAGCCTCTGCAGTCAGTAGAGCTTAAGTTTCTGTCGTTAAAGACAGTGCTCCTCACTGCATTGGCCTCGGTCAAGAGGGTGGGGGACCTGCAGGCATTTTCGGTCGACGATTCGTGCCTAGAATTCGGGCCGGCTCACTCTCACATTGTCCTGAGACCCCGGCCTGGATATGTGCCCAAAGTTCCCACCACGCCCTTTAGGGATCAGGTGGTGAACTTGCAAGCACTGCCCCGGGAGGAGGCAGACCCAGCCATTGCTCTGCTCTGTCCCGTCCGCGCTTTGCGCGTTTACGTGGACCGCACGCAGAGCTTCAGGACCTCAGACCAGCTCTTTGTCTGCTTCGGAGGACAGCAGAAGGGAAAGGCTGTCTCCAAACAGAGACTTGCCCACTGGATAGTGGAGGCTATAGTCTTGGCCTATCAGGCCCGGCACTTACCGTGCCCCCTTGGTGTGAGAGCACACTCTACAAGAGGTGTTGCTTCCTCTTGGGCATTGGCGCGGGGCGCCTCGATAGCAGACATTTGTAGAGCTGCCGGCTGGGCGGCACCTAACACGTTTGCGAGATTTTACAATCTCCGTGTAGAGCCCGTGTCCTCCCGTGTACTTGGCTCAGGTGGCCAGTAACACTGGGACACTGCTCGGTGTCAATCACGCTTGCTGCGCCATTCCCCTCTACGGACCGGATACGTGCGCTTTTGTTGCTTCTCAGTTCAGTTCCCCACGGCGAACCCTGTTGGAGTTCCTCCCGCACCCTCGGCAGTCAGGCGTGGCGGAGCGCCAGACGCCAGGTCCAGCACTCGTGTGTTTGCCCAAGGTCAGCCCTTGTGCTGGGCTAGGTGCCCGTGTGTAGTGATTCCCCTTTGGGTGATCCCACATGTGTATTCTTCCACGGTACGGCTCCCCTCACGGTGAGCCCGTGTCTTTCCCTGGCAGAGACCTTCTGCCGTCTCTGCTGTGTAGTTATCTCACCCCAGGCTGGCTGAGTCTACCTCAGAGACTTCCATATGTAGTACTGCCCCTGGCCAGTCCATATGTCTTCTCCACATGGTACCTCCTTTACGCAGGATGTGGCTTCCGTATCGTTCCCCTACTTGGAGTACGCTTTCCCAGTGTATCCATACCCACTGTACGGAACAGCAGTGTCGGTCATCTCTGCCTAAGTCCTGTCCTATCTTCCGTCCCAACTGGTGTGGGGGGACTTGCCGGCTTCCGCAGGGCACTGGAGGGGGTCAGCAATAGTGGCGTTTTCCAAAGAAATCCCATTAGTCAGTCACACTGACGTTACGTCGAACGTGACTGACTGATAGGGAACGTCTCGGTTACATGTGTAACCCTCGTTCCCTGAAGGAGGGAACGGAGACGTAACGTCCCGTCGCCATAGTTGCTGTACCACCGCTGTACGGCCGGGGTACACAGTCTCGGCTCCTCAGCGAAAAACTGATGTGCGTTTGCACGCGCTCTCCTTTTATACCCGCGCTGCGGGGCGGGTGCACGTGGCGAAACACGCACGCCAACTGTCATTGGCTTGTTTTGTTAACACTCGAAGATGATTGGGCTCTCGAGCGAGATCCCATTAGTCAGTCACACTGACGTTACGTCTCCGTTCCCTCCTTCAGGGAACGAGGGTTACACATGTAACCGAGACGTTTCTTTCAGCTTCGTTCACTCTCCAAAATAAAATATTTTTTGTCTGAAAAGTCTCATGATTGTCACGGTGCACACAGCAGGGAGGACCAAGGACATGCAGACGAGGACGTAAACTTAAATAATAGTCTTTAATGCAGGCAAGACAGGGCAAGACAAGGCAGACAGGAAACACCGGGAGTAACGAGTGGACCAGACGAAATCAAACTGAACAGACAGGACTATAAATACACAGGTAAATCATAGATAATTAGACAAACACGGCTGGACAAGGATTAACTCATAATGACACTTAACGAGGACAGGAAACAAACCAAATATGGACACATGAGGCGGGAACACATGACGCACACGACAGAGGACTGACATTATTACCCCCTCCCGAAAGGCTCATCCCGAGCTTTAACAGTTCCACTGGGGAGGGGGGGTGGGCGCTCTGGAGGCCCCTCGGGACAGACACAGACAGGACCACAGGACGGGGACCTCCAGAGCGGAACAGATGACAGAGGCCATGGCGGAGCTGGGAGCTCTGGAGGCCATGGCGGTGCAGGGAGCTCAGGAGGCCATGGCAGGTGGTGCTTGTGGCCGTGGCCTCGGTCCCCTCGGCCCGGCCCCTACAGCCGGAACCCTTTCTACCCCCCAAAAAATTTCCCTGGGGAAGTTAGGGGGTATCAGGAGCCCTCCGGGTCTAAACACAGACACAGGACAGGACAGCCCTCTGGGGATAGACACACAGGACAAGACAGTCCCCCAGGAACAGGAAGCAGAAATTTCTATAGTATATCTTTAATTTAATAGCATTAGAGCTGCTCCATTGCAGCGGCTCAGTACTGTAAACGCGTTTTGCTGTAATAATGCAGGGAACCACTCGTTATAAATCTCCTAACTGTGATACTTTCAGAAACATAAGTCTTTTTTTTTTTTTTTTTTTTTTATCTCAAATGTGCTGCGATTTATATTCCAAAGCGACTCATATAATGCAGAAACACTCATGAAGCAAGCAAAACATGCGCAACACGCGCACGTATTTGTATTGGTGAAGAATGAGAGGGACAAGTACAGTACAGCCTAGCGCATGGTTTCATTTTCTCCATTTTCTCGTGTGGGCTAGGCTTAAGGTTGAAAATAAATGTTGTTTATAGTGAATGCCCTTATAAATGTTGTTTTATATTTACAATTTGGTTTTAATCCAAATGATGCATGTGCTAAGTGAGCGAACATCAATAAAGATCACGCAACAGAAGTGCGATCTCTCTCTCTCTCTCTCTCTCTCTCTCTCTCTCTCTCTCTCTCTCCCTCTCCCCACCGTTAAAGGGGACCTATTATGCCCCTTTTTACAAGATGTAAAATAAGTATCTGATGTCCCCAGAGCGTATATGTGAAGTTTTAGCTCAATATACCCCACAGATAAATTTTTACAGCTTGTTAAAATTGTCAATTTTAGGGTATGAGCCAAAATGCACTGTTTTGAGTGTGTTGCTTTAAATCGGCGTTTGGTATCGGGGAATTTTAACGAGTACGAGTACATGAGCTCAATATCGGGCACGATACCAGTATTGGTGCATCCCTATTTTAAAGTGATTGTTTAAATAATATTTGAGCATGCACTTTGTTAAAAGGATTCACTTTAATCTCTCTCTGTTATAGTTCAGTTCATCAGAAGAGATCAGAAGCAGAGTCCAGCTGTGTGTCTATGAGGAGTGATGCATCTGTGAATCAGCCATTAGATTATAAGAGTGAAGATACAAAGACTGTTCTCAGGTACAATATTTCTGTAAAAGATTATTAGATTATGATACAGAATACAGACAAAGTCAATGTGTTCATTAGCTTATTTAATAATGTACGTAATATTTTAATTTTACAGGCATGAAGTCTTCAACAGGTTTAGATCAAATCTGCTGAAGAAGTTTGAGCGTCTGTATGAGGGAACAGCGACGCAGGGAAACCCAACACTCCTGAATGAGGTCTACACAGAGCTCTACATCACAGAGAGTGAGAGTGGAGAGATCAGTAATGAGCATGAGGTGAGACAGATTGAGACACAATCCAGGAGAGCAGCAACAGAGGACACAGCCATCAAATGCAATGACATCTTTAGACCTTTACCTGGACAAGACAAAGCCATCAGAACTGTGCTGACAAAGGGAGTCGCTGGCATTGGAAAAACAGTCTCTGTGCAGAAGTTCATCCTGGACTGGGCTGAAGGGAAAGAGAATCAGGACGTCCAGCTCATATTTCCACTGCCTTTCAGAGAAATCAACTTGATGAAGGACAAAACACTCAGTCTTTCAGATCTTCTTCATGTCTTTTTCCCTGAAACTAAAGAAATGGAAATATCCAGTGATGAATATAAACTGTTGTTCATCTTTGATGGTTTGGACGAGTGTCGCCTGTCTCTGGATTTTCAGAGCGCTGTGAGGTTGTGTGATGTAAGTGAATCAGCCTCAGTGGATGTGCTGCTGATGAACCTCATTGTGGGGAATCTGCTTCCCTCTGCTTTCATCTGGATCACCTCCAGACCAGCAGCAGCTGATCTCATCCCCTCTGAGTGTGTCCATCGAGTGACAGAGGTACGAGGCTTCAATGAGCCACAGAAGCAGGAATACTTCAGGAAGAGAATCAGTGATCAGAGTCTGGCCAATAAAATCATCTCACACCTGAAGTCATCAAGGAGCCTCTACATCATGTGCCACATCCCAGTGTTCTGCTGGATCTCAGCCGCTGTTCTGGAGAAGATGTTGAGTCGAGCAGAGAGTGGAGAGATTCCCAAGACTCTCACTCAAATGTACACACACTTCCTGATCCTTCAGATCAACATCAAACATGAGAAGGACTATGAGAGGAAGGTGACAGATGAAGACATGATCCTCAAACTGGGGAAAGTAGCTTTTCAGCAGCTTGTGAAAGGCAACCTGATCTTCTATGAGGAAGACCTGAGAGAGTGTGGCATTGATGTGACAGAAGCATCAGTGTACTCAGGATTGTGCACTCAGATCTTCAGAGAGGAGCTTGGCTTGTATCAGGGGAAAGTCTTCTGCTTTGTTCATCTGAGCATTCAGGAACATCTAGCAGCTCTATATGTGCACCTCTCCTGTACAAACCACAACAGAAATGTGTTTGAGCCAATCACCAAACAAAATGCTCCGTCTAAAGTTCAGGACAGGTTTCAACTCTTGTTAAAACATGTTTCATTATCTGAGCTGCATCAGAGAGCTGTGGATGAGGCTCTACGGAGTAAAAATGGACATCTGGATCTTTTCTTGCGGTTCCTTCTGGGTTTGTCAGTGGAGTCTCATCAGATTCTCCTACAACAAATAATGACACTGAAAAGAAGCAGCTCTGACAGCAATGAGAAAACAGTTGAGTACATCAAGAAGAAGATCGGGACCATTGACTCTCCAGAGAAATCCATCAATCTGTTCCACTGTCTAAATGAACTGGGTGATCATTCACTAGTGGAGGAAATACAACAGTATCTGAAATATGGAAGAATAAAGGAAGCCAAACTCTCTTCATCTCAGTGGTCAGCTGTAGTTTTTGTGTTGTTGACATCAGAAGAGGAACTGAACGAGTTTCGTCTTGATAAATTTGTTAAAGGAAAGAATAAGCCTGAAAATATGAAAGTTCTTCAGGAGCTGCTGCCTGTGATTAAAGAATCCAGATCAGTTCAGTAAGTATCACTGAGAACAATCACTTTGCTGTTAAAACAGTAAGAAAATCAAAATTTAAAGCTCATAAATCTTAAGTGCTGCCAACGCTATCTCACGGCAATTCGTACATATTTTACGAGGTGGCTAATTCGTACGAATTCGTATGACCTCACTCATACGATTTAGTACGATTTGTCTAAACCCCAGTGACGGGTAGGTTTAGGGCGGGGTTAGGAGTAGGTCATTCGTACAAATTCATACGAATTAGCCACCTCGTAAAATATGTACGAATTGCCATGAGATCGGGCTGGTGCTGCAGATGTTGTCTAGAGTTTAGTGGTCAGTATTTTGATGTTTTATATCAAGTCTGTTACACCGTAAGATTCAGAGACAGAGAAGTGGCATATGAATAAATTATTTGGGTTTGTCAATAATTAAAAATGTCTTTGCAAAAAAAGGAATTTAAGTACCTTTTGTAACTTTTAAAGGGGTGATGAACTGCCTCTGTTTTTTTTTAATTTTGTACTGTTCTCTGAGGTCCAGTTATAATGTTGGCACGATTGTTATATCCAAATATTTTACATAATTTAGAAGTAATAAGCTATTTTCTGTCCTGTTTTTGACCCCCTCATCAGAACGCTCTGTTTGAAGAGGCGTGGAGGATTGTAGACTCAGAAGTAATAAAAACAGTTACTCACACTTGTGTGGTGCCACATCAGATCCAATATAGTCGGCATAACATTGTCTTTTAGTTTCAATCTTTTTGAAAATCCCATGTCAAATTGTGCCTTGTTTGTAAACGAATCCGCGGTAAAATGAAGTGAACAAAAGACAGATTTCTTACTGACGTGGTCTGGTTCTTCATTAAAAATAAAGTTCATTTACTCTTTCCTAACATTGGGATCTCTCTCGTAAACACTGTATGCATGAATCAGTGGGCGGGTCTAGACAGGCAGAGATGTCCATCTTCTTCTGCGGAGGTGGAGCTTATCCACACAGTAGAACATTCCACAAGCTGTTGTTTTGGCCAACACGTGACTTGTCACATATTGAAGCTTGGTCAGGACCACTTGGCATTGCTTTTTGACGCTCAAGGTACCCCTTTAGCATCATTTTTCGACGTGCAGGTCCTCTGTTGTTTTCTGTTGATTGTCTTAATTTAATGGTTTAAATGCATTTGTAAAAAAAAAAAAAATAGAAATAATTTTATATAAATTTATACTTTCATTGGAGCACCTAACCCCACCCCTTCCCTAAACCTTCCCTTTTCTGAACAATATAAAGCACAGGTAAAAAACAGGCATTTATTGCTAAAACTCACCATAAACAAGCAGTATAAAAGCATCACAAACAAGTCGTGTTGCATTCCAAGTCTTCTGAAGCCATACAATGTCTTTATGCGAAGAAGAGAGTAAAACATAAGGTTTTAATCACTGAAAATGATCCCGCTCCATTAACGCTCTCACCTCTCATTCAAAAACAAACCCCTGTCCCGTAGAATGACGCAATCGGTCACGAGACACACAAGAGCCAATAGTATTTTACAACCAAAGCTGATGTAAGGCTTCTTCTGGTGGCATTTTCTTATTTGTGCACAGAGACTGCAGCACAGTATGAACTTTACGGTGGACGGAGACGGTGATCGCGTCTATTCCTATCACAAATCATTTGTTTTGCCTCAGAAGACTTGGAATATTAATACTTTCTGAATATTAAAATTATGACGGTAGTTGTATCTGACTGTCATATCTTGTGTTTTGTTGACAAATGGTAGGTTTAGGGGCAGGGGTTAGGTTACATGCTCATAAATGTGTAAATAATGTAATATAAATAAAACTGTTGTGACTGTTTACATTGAAAAATCATACCCCAACATATATGCAATAATGGCAATATTATTACCCACTTACTTAATCACGACGATAAAAACTTAATCATGACGATAAAATTCCCAGTACCAATGGAGGACCTGCACGTCGAAAAATGATGCTAAAGGGGTACCTTGAGCATCAAAAAGTGACTCCAAAGGGTCCTGACCAAGCTTCAATATGTGACGAGTTGGGAGTGAGAATGTGTTGTTTTGGCAGGCTGTCTTCAATATAAGCTGTTTTTAGACTAACAACAAAGTTTTGAGTTCTGAAACTTACAGGATGTTGTTATAGTACAATGTCTTATGTCAAAAGATCAAGGGCATTTTGGTTTCTCAGTTCATGACCCCTTTAAACCTCTGACATTGTGCAACAAAGTAATATTATTTATCTTTCTTAAATGAGGCTCATGTTTTTGTTCTGTGGCATTTTAGATCTCAGTCCAATGATCCATCAAACATTTCTTTGTGATTTATGTTTGTACATTATTTTTATTAATGGATTCACTGCTAAACAGCCATGCTGGCAGCCATATCACCCTGCAGCCCAAGACTGGTTGCCCACTGAAGCTAAGCAGGGCTGAGCTGGTCAGTACCTGGATGAGAGACCTCCTGGGAAAACTAGGTTGCTCTTGGAAGAGGTGTTAGTGAGGCCAGCAGGGGGTGCTCACCCTGTGGTCTGTGTGAGTCCTAATGCCCCAGTGTAGTGATGGGGACACTATACTGTCAAAAAGCACCGTCCTTCGGATGAGACGTTAAACCGAGGTCCTGACTCTCTGTGGTCATTATGGATGTGGATGTCTTTCGAAAAGAGTAGAGGTGTGACCTCGGCATCCTGGCCAAATTTGCCCATTGGCCTCTGACCATCATGGCCTCCTAATCATCCCCATACACTGATTGGCTTCATCACTCTGTCTCCTCTCCACCAGTAAGCTGGTGTGTGGTGGGCGTTCTGGCGCACTATGGCTGCCGTCACATCATCCAGGTGGATGCTGCACACTGGTGGTGGACGAGGAGACACCCCCCTCACAATGTAGAGCGCTTTGAGTGCTTAGAAAAGCAGAAAAGCGCTATATAAATGTAATGAATTATTATTATTATTATTATTATTATTATTAAACTGATCTGAGAGAGTGAAGAGTGTGTCATTGTTCTCTACAGGTTGAGTGATTGTGGCATCACAGATGAAGGTTGTGCTGCTCTGGCTTCAGCTCTGAGATCAAACCCCTCACACCTGAGAGAACTGGATCTGTCTTGGAATAAACTGGGAAAATCAGTTAACCTGCTCTCTGATGTACTACAAAATCCTCACTGTAAACTGGAGATACTGTGGTAAGATTATATATATGACACACTGTAAAATATTTGTGACTTTGTTTCTTGTACATGTGTGGACTTCTGTATTCATGTTAAACCAGTTTTAGCATTAGCAAAACCTTTAAATCAGCGGTTCCAATTCCATTTAAATACAACCTTTAAATGGATTGTCTGTTTTCAAGTGCTAATAGCCCATCTTGTTAGCAAAGGCTTGACTGTTTGTAGACAAAATTACTAAAGAAACCAGTCAGATAAGTGGGAGAGTAAGGACATTTCTGCATTTCTTCTCATTTTGTTTTCCATTGCATATTAGCTCAGAGAGGTATTTATATTAGAGAAAAAAATTAAGAAAATATTCAAAACATGGTAATAAATTATTTAAAAGACCTATGAATGAAATGATATGTGGTGTCCTCACGTTGATCAGATGTTCTGGTGAATCAAGCACATGCAGCTCATGTTGTTCCCAAAATCAAAACCGTGAGTCTCTTCCTGCAGCTTCAAGAACAAGTTTCAAGTTTCAAGTTTTATTTGTCACATACACGACTATACAGAGACTGTATAACCAGCAGTGAAATGAGAGTCGGGTCCGCTCCATGGACAGTGCAAATATTGAAAAACAACACAAGGGAAGTAAACATAAGATAAGATGAATGAAAAATAAGATATAAAGAATAAAATATAAAATGTAAAAGAATGTGCATGACAGTAAGCTGTAGAATTAAATATTAATATAAGCATGACTGTACAGAGAGGAATGTGCAACAGGTTATACATGGTTGACATGAAGCAGCCAATCACAAAAAATAAAATAAATATAAAAATAAGATACGATTTACAAGATACAGAACGTGTTGTGTGCAAGTGTGCAAGTGTGCAAATGAGCAAATGACACTGACAGTTATGAGGTAGTTATGAGGTAGAGAGTAATGAGTGTGTGATTAGTGATTTGAAGTAAGTCCGATGATGTTGTTAAGAGGCTGACATTGAGTTCAGGAGCCTGATGGCCGTGGGGAAGAAACTCCTCCTGAGTCTCTCTGTTTTTGCCATCAGGCAGCGGAAGCACTTACCAGATGGCAGCCTAGTGAAGAGACAGTTACCAGGGTGATTTGAGTCTTTGATGATTTTGTCAGCTCTGCCTCTACATCGTTTGATGTAGATGTCCTGCAGAGAGGGGAGAGCCGACCCAGAGATACTCTCAGCTAAGCGCACAACTCTCTGCAGAGCTTTGCAGTCTTGGCTGGAGCTGTTTCCATACCACACTGAAATACACTGAGTCAATACACTTTCTATGGTCCCTGCATAGAAAGTTTTCAGGATTGTTGGTGAGACCCTGAATTTTCTCAGCTGTCGCAGATGGTACGGTCTTTGCCTGGCTTTCTTGACCTGTGTTTGGATGTGTGTAGTCCAAGTCAGGTCCTCGGAGATGTTTACGCCGAGGTACTTGAAGCTGCTTACTCTCTCCACAGGGGTCCCGCTGATCACAAGAGGAGTGTAGGGCAGCAGGTGTCTCTTTCTGAAGTCTACAATCAGCTCTTTGGTTTTGCTCACGTTCAGAGAGAGACAGTTGTCCTGGCACCATGATGTTAGTCTCTCCACCTCATCCAAGTATGCGGTCTCATCATTGTTAGAAAGAGGCCCAGAACCACAGTATCATCAGCAAATTTGATAATAGATGTGGATCTGTGAGAGGACACACAGTCATGTGTGTAGAGAGAGTATAGCAGGGGACTCAGAACGCAGCCCTGCGGGGCTCCTACGTTCAGGGTGATGGAGTTTGAGGTGTACTGGCCTACCTTCACCACTTGAGGTCTGCCGGTGAGGAAGTCTTGAATCCAGTCGCAGAGTGAGGTGTTTAGGCCGAGGCCTGTGAGTTTATTAGTCAGCTTGGTGGGGACTATGGTGTTAAAAGCTGAGCTATAGTCTATGAATAGCAGTCTTGCATAGTTACCATTGCTGCTGTCAATGTGTGTGAGGGAGGAGTGGAGTATGTGTGAGATGGCATCATCAGTTGATCTATTGGAGCGATAGGCAAACTGAAGAGGGTCCAAAGTAACAGGGATGGAGGAGCTAATGTGGCTCTTAACAAGTCTCTCAAAAACCTTCATGACTATAGATGTGAGGGCCACTGGACGATAGTCATTCAGGCAAGAGGGTTTACTGTTCTTAGGCACAGGGATGATGATGGATTTTTTAAAGGAGGTGGGAACTACAGAGGTAGCAAGGGACTCATTGAAGATAGAAGTGAACAAACCAGCAAGCTGATCAGCGCATGATCTCAGAACACGGCCTGTGATCCCGTCAGGTCCAGCCGCTTTCCTGATGTTCACTCTCTTTAGTGCCCTCCGAACCTCGTCCTCCGACACGGTGATCACATGATTCTCGCTTCTCTGCCTGCTGCTTCCTGACGTGCTGCTCGGCAGAGCCGCGATGCTGCCGTTGCTTTCAAATTGGCCGTAGAAGGCGTTTAATTCTTCAGCCAGCGACGGATCTGCTCTCACCTCCGCGGAGGATTTGTTTCCAAAGGCACAGATGGTCCTTAGTCCCTGCCACATGCGTCGCGAGTCATTGAGTTGAAAATGAGACTCAATTCTCTCTTTGTAGCGATGTTTGGCGGCACTTACTGCTCGTCTGAGAGCATAACACGAAGCTTTATATTCGCGCATATTCCCAGACAAAAGAGCCTCGTTGTATGCGGCAGTGCGTTTGTTAACCGCATCACGGATTGTTCTGTCCACCCACGGTTTCTGATTAGGGAAAGTCCTTACAGTTATTGTTTCTGTAGCTTGTTCGGTAAGTGTGTTTACAAAGCTCACTGCTACCTCCGTGAACTCGCTGACGTCAGATGAGCTCGCCCTGAACATGTCCCAGTCGACGTCATCAAGAGCCGACTGCAGCATAGCTTCAGAGTGGGAGGACCAACGCGTCACTTCCCTCTTCACCGGGGGTTCCTGTGCGAGCCTTTGTTTGTATTCCGGTGTGAGGAAGATGGCGGCGTGATCAGACTTACCAAAGGCAGGTAGTGAGCGGGCCTTGTAGGCATTCTTGAACTGAGAGTAGCAGTGATCCAGTGTATTCGGTCCTCTGGTTGGACAGGATACATGCTGGTGAAAGTTCGGCATGACCTGCCTGAGGTTGGCTTTGTTAAAATCCCCCGCGATAATAAAAGCAGCGTCAGGATGTTGGTTAATGTAGCCGCTGATCACATCGTGAAGTTTAGACAAAGCCAAGCCGGTGTCTGCCTGTGGTGGAATATAAACGGCAGTAGCGATGACCGCGGAGAACTCGCGGGGTAAATAGAATGGGCGGCAAATGATGGATAGATGTTCCAGATGAGGCGAGCAGGATCGCGACAGAGAGGAGATATTCCTGGGGTCACACCATTTCTTGTTAGTCATGAAACACACACCACCACCCCTGGATTTACCGGCCTCGGCTGTCCTGTCCATCCGTAAAACAGAGAAGTTGTCAGACGGCGTTACAGCGGTGTCCGGAACTGAGGGCGTGAGCCATGTTTCAGACAAACAGATGATGTTACAGTCCCTTATGTCCCGTTGGAAACTAATCCTGGCTCTAAGATCGTCCATCTTATTATCCAAGGATTGGACATTAGCGAGCAAAAGGCTCGGTAAAGGAGGACTGTGAGCCCTTTTCCTCAATCTGTTTCGGATCCCAGCGCTATTTCCACGGTGTTTTTTGTTCCGTCTCCTGTGTCCTTTGTTCTCCGCGTTCCGAAGAATCTCAAGAGGCCACGATGGATTCGGTGATAAAGTGTCCTGAACCAGGTTAGTGAAGCGGTTTCCAATGTCCAAGAGTGCACTTTTGTCATAGGTGATCAGTGCCGACGTTATGTGTGTAAAAATAGAAATCAAAAGTAAGTAAAAAAGTAAATAAAAGCATAGTCTAAGCGGAGCGGCCCGGACGGCAGCCGAACATAGCAGCGCCATCTTGGAACAGCTTTACTGATCAGCAGCTTCAGTGTGATTAGGAGCAGGTGTAGCGGGGGCTTTAGGCACAAGTAAAGCTGGCCACACACTAGATGATTTTCAAATCTTAAATTATATTAAAACAATGGGAGACCACAGACATGAAGACAGTTAAACTGATTTTTAGCCTTATAATCCTCTGAACGCGCACATTAGACGATTTGACTAGACCACGAGACCACACACTTGTCGATTGTAGGAGCGATTTCACCGTGACACGTGATCTCACAGAGACTCGCGAGATCAAACGTGACTTGAGAAGAAAAACAAATAGAGGACAATCAACGTTGTCAGCTGGCTCTCCTGGTGCTCGTTCTGTTTCACAGTGAAAAACAAAGTATAGAAAAGAATATAGGTGATGTACTTCTATTTTCATGGCATGTATTGGCTGCCAAGTTTCAGCTATAGAAGCACGCAACATCCGGTGAGTGACGCTTGCTCGCTCTCATTGGCTATCGTGGGTATCACGTCAGAGGCAGCCCGATCAAGAGTCGTAAATATCAACCATGTTTGATATTTACGATTTGAATTCGGTGACGTTCCGTCTCGATCGGGAGCAGATAAATATTCGTAATGATACCACACAATAGAGGATTTTTTTAACAAAAAATCGCTTGCGACAAGCCGTGAATCCCCCCGATCGTTCGTGGGTGCAAATCGGGCTTAAAATCGTCTAGTGTGCAGCCAGCCTAAGGACACTATAAGGCAGCATCTGTTTATAATGAACAGAATCATATAAAGATTGTCCTCTTTCGGTCGACTCGCTTGACATCTCACTATGGAAACGCCTCTTGCGTGGCCATCCATGAAGCCCTATACAATCACACCCATCAGGCCCACGCTCTTGGGAAGCCCAACCTCTTCCTTTATTTAAAAAGCAAGTTCAAGTTCAAGTTCAAGATTTATTTGTCACATACACGATTATACAGAGTATATAACCAGCAGTGAAATGTGAGTCAGGTCCGCTCCATGGACAGTGCAAATATTATAGAATACAACACAGAGGAAATATACATAAAATGAAATAAATAAAAAATAAGATGTAAAGAACAAAATATAAAATATAAAAGAATGTGCATGACAGTATACTGTATACTGTATACTTAAATATTAAGATAAGCATGACTGTACAAGAGCAGCAATCTCAAAAAAATAAAAAATAAAATAATATACCAAAACACAGAAAGTGTTGTGTGCAAATGACTGTCAGTATGAGGTAGAGAATAATGAATGTGAATATCTTACTGATTGTTAGTGATTATACTGTAAATTGGAGTCATGATGATGTTAAGAGGCTGAGTTTGAGTTTAGGAGCCTGATGGCCTGGGGGAAAAACTCCTCCTAAGTCTCTCAGTTTTTGCCATCAGGCAGCGGAAGCGCTTACCAGATGGCAGCAAAGTGAAAAGACCGTTACCAGGGTGATTTGGGTCCTTGATGATTTTGATAGCTCTGCTTTTGCAGCGTTTGAGGTAGATGTCCTGCAGAGAGGGGAGAGCAGACCCTGAGATACGCTCAGCTAAGCGCACAACTCTCTGCAAGGCTTTGCAGTCTTGACTGGAGCTGTTTCCATACCACACTGAGATTCACTGAGTCAATACACTTTCTATGGTCCCTGAATAGAAAGTTTTCAGGATTGTTGGTGAGACCCTGAATTTCCTCAGCTGTCGCAGATGGTACAGTCTTTGCCTGGCTTTCTTAACCTGTGTTTGAATGTGTGTAGTCCAAGTCAGGTCCTCGGAGATGTTTACACTGAGGTACTTGAAGCTGCTCACCCTCTCCACAGGGGTCCCACTGATCATAAGAGGAGTGTAGGGCTGCAGGTGTCTCTTTCTGAAGTCCACAATCAGCTCTTTAGTTTTGCTCACATTCAGAGAGAGACAGTTGTCCTGGCACCATGATGCATGTCTCTCTACCTCATCCAAGTATGCGGTCTCATCATTGTTGGAAATGAGGCCCAGAACCACAGTATCATCAGCAAATTTGATAATAGATGTGGAGCTGTGAGAGGACACGCAGTCATGTGTGTAGAGAGAGTAGAGCTGGGGACTCAGGACACAATCCTGTGGGGCTCCTACATTCAGGGTGATAGAGTTTGAGGTGAACTGGCCGACTTTCACCACTTGAGGTCTGCCGGTGAGGGAGGAGTGGAGTATGTGAGAGATGGCATCATCAGTAGATCTATTGGGACGATAGGCAAACTGAAGAGGGTCCAAAGTAACAGGGATGGAGGAGCTAATGTGGCTCTTTACAAGTCTCTCAAAAACCTTCATGACTATTGATGTGAGGGCCACTGGACGATAGTCATTCAGGCAAGAGGGTTTATTGTTCTTAGGCACAGGGATGATGATAGATTTTTTAAAGGAGGTGGGAACCACAGAGGTAGCAAGGGACTCATTAAAGATTGAAGTGAACAAACCAGCAAGCTGATCAGCGCAGGACCTCAGGACACGGCCAGTAATCCCGTCAGGTCCGGCCGCTTTCCTTACGTTCACTCTCTTAAGGGCCCTCCGAACCTCGTCCTCTGACACGGTGATCACATGATTATCGCTTCTCTGCCTGTTGCTTCCTGACGCGCTGATCGGCAGAGTCGCGCTGCCGCCATTGCATTCAAAGTGGCCGTAGAAGGTGTTTAATTCGTCGGCCAGCAACGGATCTGCTCTCACCTCCGTGGAGGATTTGTTTCCAAAGGCACAGATGGTCCTTAGTCACTGCCACATGCGTCGAGAGTCATTGAGCTGAAAATTAGACTCAATTCTCTACCTGTATCGAAGTTTGGCGGCTCTTACTGCACGTCGGAAAGCATAGCACGATGCTTTGTACTCGCTCATATTCCCAGACAAAAGAGCCTTGTTGTATGTGGCAGTGCATTTGTTAACCGCAGCACGGATTGTTCTGTCAACCCACGGTTTCTGAAGCCGGAAAGGACCATAGAGTCATTGTTTCTGTAGCTTGCTCGGTTAGCGTGTTTACAAAGCTTACTGCTACATCCGTGAACTCGCTGACGTCAGATGAACTCTCCCGGAACATGTCCCAGTCGACGTCATCAAGAGCCGCCTGTAGCATAGCTTCTGAGTGGGAGGACCAGCGCGTCACTTCTCTCTTCATCGGGGGTTCCTGTGCGAGCCTTTGTTTATATTCCGGTGTGAGAAAAATGGCGGCATGGTCCGATTTGCCAAAAGCCGGTAGTGAGCGGGCTTTGTAGGCATTCTTAAACTGAGAGTAGCAATGATCCAGTGTATTCGGTCCTCTAATTGGACAGGATATATGTTGGTGAAAGTTCGGCATGACCTGCCTGAGGTTGGCTTTGATAAAATCCCCCGCGATGATAAAGGCAGCGTCAGGATGTTTGTTAATGTAGCCGCTGAGCACATCGTGAAGCTTAGACAAAGTCAAGCCGGTGTCTGCCTGTGGTGGAATGTAAACGGCAGTAACGATGACCGAAGGAAACTCACTGGGCAGATAGAATGGGTGGCAAATAATGGAAAGATGTTCCAGATGAGGCGAGCAGGAGTGCGACAGAGAGGAGATATTCCTGGGGTCACACCATTTCTTGTTAATCATGAAACACACTCCTCCGCCTTTGGATTTACCGGCCTCGGCTGTTCTGTCCATCCGTAAAACAGAAAAGTTGTCAGACGGCGTTACATCAGTGTCCGGAACCGAGGGCGTGAGCCATGTTTCAGTCAAGCAAATGATGTTACAGTCCCTTATGTCCCGTTGGAAACTTATCCTGGCTCTAAGATCATCCATCTTATTCTCCAAGGATTGGACATTAGCGAGCAGAATGCTCGGTAGTGGAGGACTGTGAGCCTTTTTCCTCAGTCTGTTGCGAATTCCAGCGCTTTTTCCACAGAGTTTCTTGTTCCGTCGCCTGTGGCCATTGTTCCCGTCCGCGTTCCGAAGAATCTCGAGTGGCCAGGATGAATTCGGGGATAAAGTGTCCTGAAGCAGGTTAGTGAAGAGGTGTCCAATGTCCAAAAGTGTTCCTTTGTCTTAGGTGATCAGTGCAGACGTTATGTGTGTAAAAAGAGAAAGCAAAAGTAAGTAAATAAAAGCACAATCTTAGCGGAGCGACCTGGACGGCATCCGAACAAAGCAGCGCCATCTTGTATCTCTGGCATCCGAACAAAGCAGCGCTGGCTCAGTATGGCATCCTACATCTCTTCACCCTTGTTTTCAGTGCACTTGGGCCCTGTCCCCAATGGAACACTTCATGTGTTCAGTTTCCATCACAGCCTCGGGGGATATGTCAGATGATGGTGAGGAGGAGGATGACGAAGACCCGTTTGCTCCTCGAACTGAGTCCCCTGGTTACCAGCCAGGGGTAGAAGAACAGCAGATGGCAGCAGGGGGTACAGCCCTGCACAAGGATTGCCGTTGAGCGGCGAGTAGACTGGGCATTGATTGGCCGTCTGCTCTCCCTGCCGCAAAACACTCGAGGCTAGATGGGAAGTTCCTTGTTCCTACTACCTTAACAGTTCATCAGGCACTTCCATCTTTCCAGGACTGTATGGATGATCTGAGGAAATTTAGAAAAGACCACTGTCATCTAGAGTTCCAGTATATGGGTTTTCCTCACTGGACATGGCAGGCATGCAGGAGATGGGCTGATCTCACATGCCGGCAATGGAGGCATCTCTGGTGGGCCATCTAGATCCCCGATCGGCGGTCGGGTTATCCACGATAGCACCTAAGCTGCCTCAAAGATCTGATCGTTTCTCTGCATCGATTTTCGAGAAGACTTATAAATCTTCAACTCAGATGGGACGCGTTACTAACGCGATCGCTCTTCTGTTGGCTTACATTGCCGAACTGAAGGAGGAAATGACAGGGGCCTTGTCGCAAGGAAAGGACGTCACTGAGTTGTGGACAGAGATTCGCACAGTATCGGATCTCATATTGCACTCTTCAAGATGCCTGGCTTAGTCCACAGAAAGAACGGTGGGTCTGGCGGTAGTTGGACAGAGAGCACTCTGGCTGAATTTGTCTACTATGGGAGAAAAGGATAAGACCCATTTCCTTGATCAGCTGGTAGATCCTAATGGTCTGTTCGGGCCAGCTGTGGCAATGATGCAGCAGCAATTTGAGGCAAAGAGAAGGAAACAAGAAGCCTTCAGGTCGTTTGTGCCATGTAGAGCCCCTATGTAGTGATATATATTCCCGGCTACGAGGGGAAGGAAGAAGAAACAGGTGGTTTAGCTGATTCCAATCTGTTTCTCACATTGTCTCCACAAATCCCCGGAGTACAATGATGAGCATCAAAGGCACTCATCAACCACCGCACATACCCTGGGGTCGAGTAGAGAATGTCAAGAAGCACCATCACACACCCGTTTCCCCTGTGTTGTTGAATTAAATAAAGCAGACTGGTTATGCACAAGAGCATTGTGTGGTCTCTTGTTCTCCCCTTTTTCTAAATTCAAACAAGTCTCTTATACAAATGAAAGAGGCTGTTTTAAGTCACAATGCAGTGTTACACAGGCACCCTGTACAAACTGTATTGTTGAAAACACCTGTAATGCAAGTAGAAAGTCTACCGCAGTCCCAGGTTTTCGATTGAAGGAGGTGAGAGATTTATCAGTACACCTAGACCAGGGGTCTGCAACCTTCAACGTCAAGAGCAATTCTGGCCCCTTTCCCACAGAATAAAATTCACATGGAGCCACAAAATATTTGATGCCCAAATAAAGATAACACGGCATATAGCTAAAGTTTTATATTCAGTTATGGTACAGGGCAGGGGAGTAGCAATCATTTCAGAAGTGAGGGGGACAGAAATGTCAAATGTAGCAATAATAATAATAATAATTATTATAATATTTATTTATGTATGTATAATTGACCAAAAAAAATCTCTTTTAATTGGCTAAGAAATAAAATACACTGCTGGACAATAACCGATAATTTGTCTTCTATAATATTTTTGATAAATATTTTACTAATAACAATTTTATGGTTATGATCGTACAATCAGTATATATACTACAAACACTTTTTCCATTTTTATCACGGAATAAGGCAGAACATATATTTTATAGCTTCTGTACTGTAATTAATGCTGTCAATTACCACTGTATAATTCATAATTATTAGCTTTCCTGTAGCTCAAATGGTAGAGCAGGGCGCTAGCAACGCCAAGATCATGGGTTCGATTCCCAGGGAAAGCAAGAGCTGATAAAAAATGTAAAACTGTAACTTGAATGCAATGTAAGTCGCTTTGGATAAAAGCGTCTGCTAAAAGCATAAATGTAAATGTAAATGTATTACCTGGAGAAGACTTGAAAAACACAAACCATATCGTGTTCACGTTTCATCAGTTAAGTTTTATGCTTGTTATTCAGCTTAGCTACAGCAATAGCGGGATGCCTGTCAAAAGTTATTATTACTTCTCATATGAGTCCATTTTGGACTTTCTGCACGAGAGCTCCCTCCGGCTTTGAGTATGAATGAAACATACAGCTCAATGCGCATGAGAGTGTTCAGCACTCCGTGATGTTCACATCGTTTTTGGATACGTTTTATTCGTGACTATCTTCATATTTTTCAAAACGTGACTATCTTTTCTCTTTTAATTTAAATCTAGATTTATTCACATTGACCCTTGAAAACCTCTACTTTAACACACTTGACCAAGAAAAGGTGCAGCGGAAGAGTTCAGGTTGTATTAAAAGTCAGGGGTACACCTCCCCCGCGTATTGCACACCCACGCTACAGGGAGCCACCGCAGAGGGATAAAAGAGCCGCGGGTTGCCGACCCCTGACCTAGACAATTGGGTGAAATGCACAGATTCTCAGTGTTTACTCAGCACAATTCAAAGGGGGTACAGACTGCAATTTGTGAGAAGACCTCCGGGGTTCTCGGGAATAAAACAGTCAAGAGGACAGGCAGAGAAAGCAAACATTTTGAAGGAAGAAATAAATTATCTCCTTCTCAAGGAAGTAATTCAGGGAGTACCAGGAGAAGAAATGAAGAAGGGATTCGTCAGCCAGTATTTTCTGATCCCAAAGAAAGGGGGAGGCTTACGGCCTATTTTGGACCGAATTTGGACTATTTTTTAAAAAACATCTGAGAAAATACAGATTCAGAATGCTGACACACAAATCCCTGTATGGAAGCAGATTAATGACAATAGTTTTTGAAACATAATGCATGCAGAATTCCACAAATCGAAAAGGAGATGCATTGCAATTAACAGTGCTTGCATTTTAATGCTTTGTATTTCCAGGGCTTGCATTTTTAGGTCCTGAAATTTAACATAGTTGTTTATTTAAGCTGTGGATATTTCAATTCAAAATATTTCAAACACATTTTCATAATGAAAAATTCAATAATTCATATTCACCTTCCAGAATTCACTTCCAAAATATTCAATCTGTTTAAAAATACGATGTATAATATTCGACAGGCAAATTTCGGTCATTTTATTTCACTTTCCAAATTCGCTACCGCAAATTCAGTGGTTAAAATTCTGCTGAAAATTCTGCGTTGCACATCCGGAAACCGCAGGAATAGCAGTAGAGCACCGATGCATGATCTCCAGCTGAAGTCAGCCGCTCACCAGCAGGTGCCGCAAGCGGCTGTTGATGAAGGCCATATGTGGATCAAGTCATTCATTTACAAAAACTGATTTGCAGAAATGTTTCTAAGTTTTGATTATCGGGGCCAGTATAAACATGTGGAAACTTGTGTGTATGTTTAATTCAACATCTTCACTGTTTCCCGTAGCCTACATGTAAGCAGCTTTCTCTACCACAAAGGAGATTATAATGCTCTTTTACCCAACGCTGAGGTACAGAACTAACATTACATCTGAGGAAGACTTATATTGCTTTCGGTTGCTTAGTTTCTGTAACTTAGTATCATGGCTTGTGTGATGCTGTGCTGTAATACTGGGGTTCCCCTCATACGTCACACTCCAGGATTCCCCAACGACACGTAACGTGCCTCAGTGAACGAATACAGACCGATATAAGACCTCAGATCTCAGAATACACTTTACTGATGATTATGCGAACTATATACAGGCAAGCAAATGAGGTCAGAAGAATGCAACGCGCTGCATTTTCGTTGCTTTCCCTTACCACTTATCTATAGAGTAGACAGTCCTACAAAGATATCAATACCACAATTAGTTTTAACAGTAAGCAACCACTTTATATCGACATAAAAAAGGAGTTCAAAACCACCTAGGTGTATTGTTGCTGCAAATCTAAACCGGAGTAAGCATTGAAACGCTATCGCACCCAAGTGGCAGTCTGACAATTCCACTGACTGGGTTAAAACGTCCAAAGTATTTAAATTAAAATTACTTTTAACATTTAAAATAACACACTGTCAAATTGTAAAGCTTGTATCGCTCATAGTGATTTACTACAGATGAGATTTTGCCAATACCTTTATATGTACAGTACACAAATATTTACATATAAAAGATCCCTGGAAATGGGTTTTTTTCATGTTCCAACGGTTGTAGTACATTGCTAGATACAAAACGGACTTACTACAGGTTAGATTTTGCCAATATCTCCCTTACAGTATGTACAGTACACAAATATATATAGATATATTTAAAAACTACAGTAATTCACCAAAAGGGTTTTTCATGTCCCACAGGTTGTAGTACGTTGTGAAATTTTGCCCTTACTGTATGTACCATTCACAATTATTTAAAACAAAAACAAAAAAAATCTGTAAGACCCCAAAAGGAATTGTTCATGTTCCAAAGGTTGTAGTATAAAATACTGATGTACTTTATGTACATTAAGGGAGGTATTAGCAAAATTTCACCTATAGTAAGTCAGTCTAGTCACTAGGAATGTACTACCAAGGATATTATAGTTTTGGATTTTTAAATTAGTTTTTATTTTAATATTGTTTTCAAATTTCCTATAATTTCAGTTTAGTTTTAGTTAGTTTCATTAATGGTTTTGTTAGTTTTAGTTTAGTTTTTATTTTGTGAACACATTTCTATTTAGTTTTTATATATTTTAGTTTCAGTTTTAGTTTTAGTAATTATAGTTTAACAGAGTTAATGGAACACTTCCAGTGTAGACCAAATCAAGACATTTAATTTTAGCAAAGTTGAATGTTTGCAATTTACAGTTAACTCTTGTTCAAACCTCTTAATAATGAAAATAAAATAATTATTTACAATTCAACAAAAAACAAAAATATGCAACTTATGTATACAATTTATTAATTCATATTCATGTTCATATTCATTCATATTAAAGATGTAATCTTGTTTAATGTGCCAATAGTTTACAAACATCAAGCTAATCAAGGTTTTCAGAGTTACTAGACAGTATCAGGCAGTTGAGTTTTTATCAGGGTTGGAGCTAAATTTTGCAGGACAATGACCCTCCAGTGCTGGATTTGAGGAAACATGCCCTGCGTCCCAATGTGCATGCTATATCCACCCTATCTGCCCTAAATAGTATTAAAAATGACTAATATCACATAGAATTTAGCACTTTATTTTTGTCCATTTGTGTTTTCAATGCGTTTATTTGTTGGACCTTTTGCACAGACGAGCCACCGGTGCACACTACTGTATGTCCCGTCTCTCCCTCTATGAACGTACACAATAAGAAGAAACAAACAATCTAAAATGCTTTGAAACCTCATACTACTCAAAAATAAATGCGATATGGTGATTTTAATTATGTTTGCACTTTACTTTGACGAGCCGCTCCAGCGCGCACGCGCTTCAGATGAGCAACGCAATAAATCTCAGTTCTAAAGCCCCTTTTACACAACACGGCAAGCTGTGAAAACAGCGCGGCTATCGCTTTCTCTCATTTTGGATGCGTTTTATACAGTCAAGGCGGTGCTCGTGTTATGGACTCGAGGCGGACGTTACCATAATAATCGCAAAGCGTGACAAAATGACTATTCACTAACGTCAGCTCATCCAAAAAATTGAATTCTGTGTCTGTTAACTCACTCTCATGTTGTTCTCGCACGTCAAGCACGCTTTTAAACGTTCGTGCGCTGTAAGGTGTGCATTATTATTATTTCCCATGTCATATTTTATAGCTATTTCTCATTTAATAGCCCGCGTCTTGTTTTTTAAATGCAAAAACACATTCTCTGTGAATAGCCGCTTAGGACCCAGCTCACGTGCATGAAGCGCCATCTATTTCCCCAAACAACCACAGGTCCGATTTTCTGGCACAGAATGAGAGCTTATTAAATCACGAACACGATTATTTATTTTTGCTAATTATTATTTTATTTTAGTTAGTTTTTCAGTTACTGTTGTTAGTTTAGTTTAGTTTTAGTTTTTAATTTATTTAGAAATGTTAATTTTATTTCAGTTTACGAAAATGTTTTTTGACCAATAGTTTTACTCTTAGTCTCAGTTTTCGTTTATGTAAATAACCTTGTGTACTACAACCTTTGGAGCATATAAAAAAAAACTTGTGAATTACAGTAATAATTAACCCTAACCTAACCCTAACCAACCCTAACCCTATTCTAAAAATATTTGTGTAGTGTACATACTTAGGGAAATTGTTGTCTAAGACGAGTTATTGGTAATATATATTTAGTCAGTTTGAGTAAATTATTCATTTAGTGTAAATATTAATTTGAATTAATTATTGGAATTTAATAATTACATTTAAATAATTTAATAAATTATTACTTCGTTTTGTACTGTGAGGTAAATTTGCAGAAGGTCCCTAAATTAGCCTAGGTGAATATGCAGCAAATATCAAACCTAAAACTATATACTGTGCTCTGTTTTCAATGGGAGAAAAAATGGTTTGGTGAAACTTGTTGGTTGTGGGTGTGGGCTCATATTCTGGGCTCATCTGCTTAAATGTACATAATATACAGTAATATATTTTATTAATTAGATGCTGAATTTAATAATTTACTATCACTGAGGCAACAAACCACTTTAAGTGTTTTCTTTATGGGAAATGTTTAACGTGCAGTTTTGCACGTTCCGTAACTTGCATTCATATCCTCATCTGTTTGCATCATCAGTAAGATCTGAGTTTGGTCTTTTAATAGGCTTGTTTGAGATGAGCAAGATCTGCGCTGAACCGATCACCGCGAGATAGTTAGAAAAGGTTGTTTTTTTTTTATATTTGTTTTTTTTTATTAAACATATAACATTCACAGGGGATACAGTCAAAGCAATAAAATACATACACAACCAGAATGCAAAACAGTAAATACCTCAATAATAGTAATAACAAAAAAGAAATATAAAGAGAAAAACAAATAAATAATAGTTACCATAAACATCTAAAATAAATAAATAAAAAGTGTCCGAGTTACGTCCGCCTTGTTCTGATGTCATGTTGACCTGTGCCAAAAAACTCTCGCGACGGCGAGGCGGCTGTAGCTGCGTTCACACTACTAGCAACTTTGTCGCTGCATGTTGCCAGGGGCTGGTGATGAGGTCGCTAGTGGGCGTTCTTGCTACTGGTTGCCTTGACAGCAAATTAGGTTTCTTGCCGCTACATACAAACATTTTGGAGGCAAAATACTAAATATAATATAAATATGAATTAAGTCCGAACATACAAACAAAAGTGAATGAGAAACAGAGCCTACTTTTTTTTCCATTGAGTATGTTTATCTACGGCTGAGAGGAGAACAATCACGTGAGCTCAACCATCTTCTTTCCTATTGGCTGTCGCTCCTGAAAGTCGCTCTTCATTTGCATAAAGTTGAAGGATTCTGAACTTTGTCACGTCGCTGGACACGCCCCATCCGGTCGCCAACGGTCACTGTCGCTCGCTGTCGCTCGTGTCACCGGAAATCCAGCTCTCCATTGAAATGAATGGGATCGTGTTGCTTTGTCGCTTTGTCGCTTGAAGTGTGAACGGGGCTTGTGTCGGATTGTGCAGTCGCAGAGATAGTTAAACTGCTGTATTCACATCTGTGGCATCTTCCTCAGCACAGAGAAAGCATCCTATCGTAAGTAGATTTATGAAGGGTGTGCACCATCTGAGACCAATCACCAAACCTATGTTACCAGCATGGGATCCGTTCCTGGTCCTGGAAGCACTCAGGGTAGCCCCTTTTGAACCCTTGGAGCAGGCATATTTGAAGATTGTCTCGTACAAGACAGCTTTACTTCTCACCCTAAACTCTATGAAGTGGGTTGGAGAGTTACATGCATTATCTATCAACCCTGCATGTATCAGGTTTACACAACATTTTTCAAAAGTTACTTTGCGCCCAAACCCAGCATTTGTGCCCAAGGTAATCAAGCCTGGCTATTCATGTATGGAGATAGAAATTATGCTTTCCACCCTCCTCTCTCAGAGTCCCCAGGGATAGGGGATCTGCAGCACTTATGTTCAATTAGGGCATTAAGGATTTACTTGGAGAAGACACAGGGTTTTAGGTGATCTGAAAACCTCTTTGTATGTTTTGCGAACCCTAAGAAGGGCCAGGCACTGTCGAAACAGCAAATATCTCACTGGATAGTGGAAGCTATAAAACTGGCATATTCAGTGAAGGGTCAGCTATTACCAGGAAACCTAAGAGCCCATTCTACAAGAGGAATGACCATGTCTTGGAAAGTATTTAAGGGTATCTCCATGGAAGATGTGTGCGTGACAGCCGACTGGGCTTCTCCTTATACTTTTGAGATTTATGAGATGAATAGTGTGATTAAACAGATCTGAATGAATGTCTACGTAAGACAGACAATTTGGTTAAAAATACTGACAGTGCAATAAATATTATTTAGCTTTCTTAAAAGAGAATTTTAATTATG
Organism: Aspiorhynchus laticeps; assembly: GCA_023376895.1. Taxonomy (NCBI): domain Eukaryota; kingdom Metazoa; phylum Chordata; class Actinopteri; order Cypriniformes; family Cyprinidae; genus Aspiorhynchus; species Aspiorhynchus laticeps. The sequence goes on from CM041799.1 coordinate 2,113,040, forward strand.
TATGATCAGTTTTTTTTGCTCTTTGACATTATAAATCTCAGTCCAGTGATCCATCACACATTGCACTTTCTCTTTACTAATGGATTCACAGCTAAACTGATCTGATCTGAGAGAGTGAAGAGTGTGTCATTGTTCTCTACAGGTTGAGAGATTGTGGCGTCACAGATGAAGGTTGTGCTGCTCTGGCTTCAGCTCTGAGATCAAACCCCTCACACCTGAGACAACTGGATCTGACTGGGAATAAACCAAGAAAATCAGTGAAGCTGCTCTCTGATGTACTACAAAATCCTCAATGTAAACTGGAGAAACTGTGGTAAGATTATATATGACATACTGTAAAATGTGTGTGGAGTGAAAATAAAATCACCCAAAAAAGTCAATAAGTCAGACCTAATGTAAAAATTAGGTATTGTTTGTGAATGGAATACTTACTACTGATTGGATGAGACAACTGCCAATCAAGATACAGAGATACAGAAAGTAAAACATTGTGACTTTGTTTCTTGTACATGTGTGGACTTCTGTGTTCATGTTAAACCTGCTTTTGCATTAGCAAAACCTTTAAATGGATTGTCTGTTTACACTAAGTGCTAATAGCTCGTCTTGTTAGCAAAGGCTCGACTGTTAGCAGACAAAATTACTAAAGAAACCAGTCAGATAAGTGTGAGAGTAAGGACAGTGGGCTTCTGAGGCGACCAACCCAAGTACAAATTTGCATTTATTCTAATTTATTCCATTGTATATTTGCTCAGGGAGGTGTTTATATTAAAGAAAACATAAGAAAATTTTCAAAACATAGAAATAAAATGTCTAACATGTATATAATTAAAGTTATAAGTGGTGTCCTCACGTTGATCAGATGTTCTGGTGAATCAAGCACATGCAGCTCATATTGTTCCCAAACTCAAAACCGTGAGTCTCTTCCTGCAGCTTCAAGAACAGCTTTACTGATCAGCAGCTTCAGTGTGATTAGGAGCAGGTGTAGGGGGGGCTTTAGGAATACACACAAGTAAGGACACTAGGCAGCATCTGTTTATAATGAATAGAATCATATAAAGAATATGCTATTAGGTACTGTTTTGTAAATCACTGCAATACATTGAGGTGTAAGTACTATCTTCCACTATTTACACTAAGTATGAATAATATCTCAGTGTAGGTGATCTCAGGTTTAGCTGTCCTTGGGTGATGGAGGAGAAACACACACGCACACGCATACACACACACACGCACGCACGCACGCACGCACGCACACACACATATACATGCACACACACATGCACACACCACTACTCCATACATATTAATACAGATCAATATAACAGTATAACACTGTGTAATGAATAATGTGATTAAACAGATTTGTATGAATGTCTACATAAGACAGACAATTTGGTTAAAAATACTGAGTGCAATAAAGAAATATTATTTATTTTTCTTGAATGAGGCATTAAATTATTTATGATTCACATTTTAAATCTCAGTCCAATGAGCCATCACACATTGATTTGTACTTTCTCTTTATTAATGGATTCACAGCTAAACTGATCTGATCTGAGAGTGAAGAGTGTGTCATTGTTCTCTACAGGTTGAGTTATTGTGGCGTCACAGATGAAGGTTGTCCTGCTCTGGCTTCAGCTCTGAGATCAAACCCCTCACACCTGAGAGAACTGAGTCTGTCTGGGAATAAAATAGGAGATTTAGGTGTGAAGCGTCTCTGTGCTGTACTGGAGGATACTCGCTGTAAACTGGAGAAACTGCTGTAAGATCATCTCTCTGATAGTCTCATGTCTTTGTCTTAAGTAAGATGTGTCCTTTAAAGTAAATTCTGAGACACTAAATCTCAGCACAAATGACTGAAGATGAAGTTCATTTCATTCATCTTCATCACATCATGAGCTCTTGCTCCTGTTTTTGATCCACCAAACATTTACTGGAGCTTCAGTTGCTTCTGCTAGTTTGATTAATACTCCTTCACCTGCCCATCTCTGTGTAAGAGTTTATTTTCCTCTTATTTTCCACTTTTTCTGAAATCCCATGAGCTCATTGTGTTCTCACAGATGTCGTAATGATTTAACCTGAATGTTCAGATATTAATGTGATTTGGTGATTTCTGTTCAGTTTATAAGCTGCCAAACATGACACAATGATGTGTTTGATCACAAGAGTTAATAAATGAGATGTAATGGGGAACATGTGGCTCCTGTGAAGCAAATGTCTTCCTGCAGGTGTTTATTAGAGAAAAAAGTGACTGTTTCTCCAGACAGATCCATCCTTATATCACTATGAAACAATATCTCACATTCAGCTTTGTGTATCTGTTCAGTCCTGAAGCACATGACAGTTTCAAACAGCACCGTTGAGCATCAACATGCATAAATCTCATTCTATCAGCAGCAGTTTGTGGCAATGCTTGTCATTATATCTCCTCTCCTGCTCTGAGACCAGAGTCAATAACAGACTACAGATACTTCAACTACAATTCAGATTCTGTCATTGTTCTCTACAGGTTGAGTTATTGTGGCGTCACAGATGAAGGTTGTGCTGCTCTGGCTTCAGCTCTGAGATCAAACCCCTCACACCTGACAGAACTGAATCTGTCTAGGAATAAACTAGGAGAATCACGAGTGAAGATACTCTCTGATCTGAGAGATGATCCACATTATAAACTGGAGAGATTATACTATTGTGAGTATATTATTATTTAAATTTAGTAACATGCCTCATATACAGTATGTGTAATTGGAGAATATAAAAGAATAATTCAGCTTCACTTTAGTCTCTGTACTTTAAACTGTATTTAATTATGTGATGACCTGTGAATAAATTAATATGTTCATCTCTTCCAGTGTCTCTGTGTGTAAATGATAAAGAGAGTTGTTGGTCATTCACTGTTATTAATCTATGATCAGTTCTCAATTAATTCTGAATCTCTGTCTGTAATATGAATATACTGTGTTTTTTCTGAACTGGATCTGCTGATGTGATGTGACAGCAGTAATGTCTCATACTCATATGTGACTGTCTGTGTTTTATTGTAGGACTCTCAGTATTTAGACGTCAGTCCAGTTTCCTCAGGATCAGCTGATGGTGAATAAGGAGCCGCTACAGAGACGTCACAGTCACACAATCAACAGAGACTGAAGACACAGAGACACACAGCATCACAGAAAGTTAAAACACAGGGCTTATATAGGCAGAGTTAGCAATGGCAGGTGTGAAAATTCACTACAATATTTTATATCTAATTTAAACTGGAACCAATTGCTTTTTTTTTGCTCATTTGCATTGATTTTATGGCTCGAGACACTAACATGTGTAATGGATCAAGCAGCACCAGAATCTGGAGCAGGATCTAATTGATGATAGCTGCTTTGTAACTGATGCTTGTGTGTCAGCTTGTGATTTTAAACATGTCCAAAAGAAGAAGTTTGAGCTGTAAGGGTGGATATTTGAGGAGAAATGGAAAGAAATGTATGTTCTTTGAGGTCAACGCAGACCGGTGTTTAATCATGACCCGTTGTTGTGGTAGAAGTTTGCAATATAAACGGCACAATGAGACGCACTGGTCACTTAAGACAAAAAAATAAATGAGCTAGGAGTGTGTGATGTTTATAATCTACTAATATTGTAATTGTTTTAATGATGTGCGAGGTGACAATATGTAATTCTGCAAAAAACAAAAAAACGTCTTGAGTCTTATTGTGACGTCAAATTATTCAAACTGGATTTCCCTCAAAATGTCATCACCAAACAGTAATTTCCAAACGTGCCCAAAAGAATCAAAAACAAAAAAATACAATGAAATGACAAAAATGATCAAGTATTTCTAAATCATCCTCACATTGACTGGATCCTACTGTGACGAGTCCCCATTATTTACACCCCGTGGCTCAAATGGGACGTAACAAAAACAGGGACACGCGAGAATGCCAGAAGTAGAATACAAAATTAAGATCAAACTGAAAACAATAAAACAACATAGAGTGTAACAGTCAGGAATCAGTGATGTAATGTTAAATGAATGCATGGAAGTGTAATGTAGTGTAGCAGTGTTGGATGAACAAAAGAAACAAGCTTAAAGGAATCTAAACTAAATCAAGTCCAGTATGCAGCTCTCTCGTGTCCGTTCATCTCGCTTCTTTTAAAAACCCAAAAGGAAGTCAACAACAGATGTCCTCAGTGAAACTACCAGAGAACAATCACTCGGGAGGAAAACCCCACATAAGACAGAGATCCTCACACATTTACAAAACAACATAGTAGTAATGAGGTGTCAAGGTTTTTATCCAAAGGACATTATGAAAATAGTTGATATGTTTATACAGCACTAAAAAACAAGGAAAATCAATGTAATATTTTCAGTGATGGGTTTATATCCTGAGCTGTCCAGCTTCTCAGGCATAGATTTAATATAGATCATCATAACTGTGTATTTTGAAATTCAGAAATAGACAATTTATCACTTGTACATTTTCTTGTACTTAATCTAGTCTAACATTTGAGTGTGTAACCTTTGTATATATGTTTATTTTTATTAAAATATGTGCCATCTCGAGAAAAAGGTCTTCCACTTGATACCGTCTAGAGAAATGTGTGCCCTGCTGTATCTTGATTTAGATACACTTCAAAACTCTTATTTTGAAATGAGCTTCAGCTATATTGAGGGTCACCCAAAATGTTGTTGTTTTTTTTATTGCCAAGATATCAAAACATAAATGCATAGTAAGTGTAAAAGTACCTATTTAAATAAAACGATAATGAAAGCAAAATATCAATTATAAATGAAATACAGAATATAGACTTGTAACTTAAAAAAATAAATGAAAACGCTGGCACAGGTTTATCATCTTAAGAGCTTTGGAGTTCTTTGAGGATGAAATAGTTTGGATGTATTGCTGGATTTCTGTCTCAACAGCAATGAATAATAGAGGTGGACTGATAGATCAGTTTTGATGATTAATCAGCACCGATAGTCGATTGCTGGAATTATCGGCTAAAATCCATGCTGATGATCAAAGGGTGTAGGTTTGATTTTGGCATTGATGGGAACATAACAGCAGACAACAGACTGCAGTATTTCATTGTTTGATCAAAATTATTGCTAGGGATAATTTAGTAGTGTCTGATATTGGTAGGAATAGAAATAGAATACATTTTATATATATTTTAATTAAAACAATAAGTAAACAATAATATCCTGGCCAGAGGAGAACTGGCCCCCCGACTGAGCCTGGTTTCTCCCGAGGTTTTTTTTCTCCACTCTGTCTCAGAGGGAGTTTTGGTTCCTTGCCGCTGTCGCCTCTGGCTTGCTTAGTTGGGGACACTTAATTTCTAGCGATTATCGTCAATTGGATTTCACAGATACTATTTAAACTATACTGAGCTAGACAATGACATCTCTGAATTCAATAATGAAATGCCCTTAACTGAAAATTGAGTGTTTAATCTTATTATTATAATACATTACTGACACTCTATCCTCCAACTTGATACTGTTAAGTGCTTTGACACAATCTGTATTGTTAAAAGCGCTATATAAATAAAGGTGACTTGACTTGACTAGGATCATGTCAGAGCATCTCTACTAAACTCTACACCCTTGAAAATCATAACAAGCGATGTCTTTGGAAACGATATTCTCTCCTTAAATATGAAGAATAAAAAAAAAACATTGAGTTACTCCAAATTTCACTAAAAGCTTATGGACATAATTATAATACAAGTCAGACATTGAAGTGAGTTGCTGTTTTTGTCTCTTCTGAGGAAGATTCATTCATTTGTTTTCTACCCACACAGAGACATTTTGGTCAGATTTATTTAATCATCTATTCTAGTTCATCTAATCTCATTTTGTAAGTGACTTTTCTTCCAGTTTTAAAGATGTTTTCTTTGGATTTTTTTGGCTACTCAAAATATAACCCTAGTAAAAAAAGAGTATACTTTATTGTATTTGTAATACATTCCCTGTATTATTAGTACATTGCAAATATACTAACAAAAAATTCACTATTTTTAAATATATAAAAAGTATATTAGCATCATGCTTTTGCCTATTTTCACAATACAACTTTAACACACTTTAAAATAATTGTAATTTATTATATTTTCTAAAACATATATTTTACAAAAATATAGTTGAATTGAAAGTTCTGTTTATTTTAACAGTTTAATCTGTTTAAATATATTTTATGAATATTTTTTAATGGTGTGCTGAAAATGATCATTGTAACAGTGCATTGAAAGTATATTTTTCAAAGTACAAGTCCTTTTTTCTCTCTTAAACTCTTGGTTATGGGAGCTTGAAGCTAAAATAGAACAACATATCCGAAACAAAAGAGAAATGTGTTGTTTGTTATTGTAGTCGATGATTTCTGCAAACTTTGGTATTCACTGTCAGCAAATTCAAATTACTCTCAAATATTTAGGTTATTCAGTGTTTTGGCAGAAACCAGCTGTTTCTTCACTGCAAATGAACTTCCTCTCAGTCTGAATCACTGGTGTTGGTGTTTTAGTGGCTGTAGTGTATCAGACATACAAACACTGACCTCCAGTGATCGAGAGGAGTTAGTGACACTTCTGATGCTTTGTAGAGCTTTCTTGAAGTCTGATCCATTTTATTGAATCTCTACGGACAGTGAGCCGGTTCAATAAAACAAGACGCTGATTCGTTCGATTTATTTAAAGCAGGGGTCACCAAGTTCGGTCCTGGAGGGCCGGTGTCCCTGCAGAGTTTAGCTCCAACCCTAATCAAACACACCTGAAGCAGCTAATCAAGGTCTTGTTAGGTATACTTGAAACTTCCAGGCAGGTGTGTTGAGGCAAGTTGGAGCTAAACTCTGCAGGACACCGGCCCTCCAGGATCAAGTTTGATGACCCCTGATTTAAAGTGTTCCCAGAAGTCCATGCACAGCGTTTAATACGTTCAATGTTTAAGGTAGGCCTAAGTATTTAGTTAAATACACTGCGGTTGTTTGCTTAATCCAGCCTAAGTGTGTTTTGATGGTTTAAGAGGGTTTTTGAGGCACTTGACAGCTGGTATCTGACTTTATTTCTCTATGGCACTTAAACACATTCGAGTCTTGTACTGTGATGCTTCCACAGACCGGGGCTAGTTGTCACACAGGTAAGTTGTCACACGTGATCTCAGTAACTGTAAGATTTTGAGTAAAATTCCAGTTACACAACCTAAAAATGATTTTGCGAAGTAGTAAATAAAAATTATTGGAGTCTGTTTTACAAGACAATTCTATTTGAGTGTTTTTATTTAAAATTCACGTTGAATTCAATGTGTTATTTGCAGTGTCTTTGTAATCATTTGTGAAAGTTAGTAAGTATTGAGTGAAAATTGCTTTTCAGTAAATCCTACTCTGATTCTTTGCTTGTTTTCTTTAGCAGTAGAGTAAACTGCTTTGGTTTGTTCATTTGTTTCATAAATTTATTTTGGTTTTTATAGTGAATTCTGTCCTTAAAACTAAATTTCTGTTTAATTTTTAATTTGTGATTTTATATAAATTAATCCTTACATTTAGGCATTCTGCTTATATTGCACTGCTTTAACCTCAGTGTGACAACATGCCCCTATTAGTGTCAAAGTATGTGAATTGACAATGTGTCTTTTTTACCAGCTGGATAACAGTGGAAATGTTTAGGTATGTAGTTGTAGTTTTTGCATTATTAAGGATCATGTCTGAACAGAAATTGGCTTGCAAAAATATTCACATGAGGAAAAAATTGTGACAACTTGCCCCGCTTTTCACTACAGTGGTTGTCAGGTCTCAAATATGATGTTAAAATCAATAGTTTTGATTTTAGGAGAAGCAGAAGAGGTCGTTCTTGTTTCTTAACTCATGTTTGAATCCTCGAGAGTCACATGTTGTTCTTGTGTGGTCTGAGACTGAACATGTAAAACTCACACTGGGCCTCATTTACTCCAGTACTGTGTGTTTTTAAACCATGTATATTTTATGCGTTGAGGTTTTAAGGAGTTCTGATACTAAAGTGTTGCTGACTTCATGAAGCGAGTCTATAAATCAGTTTTCTCCACAGTGTGCCCTTAAACGTTGTGGTGAAAACCTGTGATGAATGTTCAGTTAGTGACGTTTTTATAGTACTGTTAAAACTCATGTCTATCCTTTCATGATTTCAATAAATAACACACAAGATGGAAAGAACTCTGTGCCAGCGTTAGTTTAATCTGTTGTATGTAGATGGTTGTGAATTTTAAGCAGCAGCCAATGAAATGCAGAGCTTTATTAGTGGTGTTTATGAAGGCAAGAGTCGCTGGTGTTCACGCTTGAGTTCAGGACAAACACCAGAGCTGAAGTATTATACCACACTGTCATGATTATGATATAAACAGTGAAGAAATCCCACAGACTGTTTGTTCACAAGGTTTCTGCTCATAATGAATGGGTTTTGTGATTGACAGAACTGTTTCTTCTGTCCTCATAGAGGAAGTCTCAAAGTCAGACTTCTGTAGTTCACGTCTGGCACATATAGAGACTTTTCTCCATTATGGCACACAGAACAGGCACAGATGTGCCGTATTTATCAAAGAAGATGGTTGAACACAAAGGTCTCCGAGCCCTTGCCATCTTCTGCCATCTGTTCATGGATTTTAAAGGAATAATTCAGCCCAAAATTAACTTATGTCATCATTTACTCAACCTTTTTTCTTATAATACTTCATTGTATCAAACACAAAAGATGATGTTAGGCAGAATGTCTGACCTGCTGAATTTATTATGTAAAGTATTTACATTGGTTAAGTAAATAATGAACCTTTGCTTTAATAGGTCACTGAATCCTTCTTTATATTGTCTTATTGATTTTTGTTTGGGACAAGTTGAAGCTGAATACTGAAACATAAGGCAAGTTTATTTATATAGCACATTTCATACACAATGGTAATTCAAAGTGCTTTACATAAAAGGAAGTAAAATAATCATAAAAAATAATCACAACAATAAAACAGGGAACTTAACTTTTAAAATGATTTAGAAATTGATTTAAAATTAATTTAAAACAATTAAATAGAAAAGGATTATACATAAAATACAGTGCAGTCAGTTCGGACGTAGCACAGTGCTCATTCAACAAATGCACAGCTAAACAGATGAGTTTTGAGACTGGATTTAAATGTGGATAATGTTTTAGCACATCTGATCTCTTCTGGAAGCTGGTTCCAGCTGCGGGCGGCATAATAGCTAAAAGCGGACTCCTCTTGTTTTGTGTGAACCCTTGGTATTTCTAACTGACTCGATCCTAATGATCTGAGTGGTCTGTTAGGTTTATATTCAGTGAGCATATCTGCAATGTATTTAGGTTCTAGGCCATTGAGTGATTTATAAACGAGTAAAAGTACTTTAAAATCAATCCTAAATGTAACTGGAAGAAATGTAACATAACAGAAACATTCCTTTTCTACAATCCTGAGTGTGTTGGTTAATTTTTTTTTTGTTTGTTTAATTAAAGTTGTGGCAAGTTATAGCTACTGCAAATGTAACTGTTTTAGAAAATGTATTGATTATTTATTTATCAATTGATACATTTTATTAATATTATTGGACTATGTTTTATAAGAAAATTATTTCAGTATTTTTACTTAAAAATGTGTTGAATTCAATGTGTTACTTGCAGTGTCTTTGTAATTATTTGTGAAAGTTACTAATTATTGAGTGAAAATTGCTTCCTAGTAAATCTTACAGCTTATAAATATAGATAGACTACGTGGAATATTTAATATATGCACTGCCATTAAAAGTTTGGGATCAGTAAGGTTTTTCTGCTCATCAAGGCTGCATTTATTTGATCAAAAATACAGGAAAAAAACCCCGTAATATTGTGAAATATAATTTAATATAATTTAAAATATAATTTATTCCTCTGATCAAAGCTGAAATTTGAAGAATGAGTTGTTGTGTGACCAGTCAGATGTAAAACCATACAGTTGCTCTTAAACATTCATATACAGTACATTTTAACATTCAGTCTTTGTTTATTATAAAAACAAGTTAATGGACATGCATCTGGTATGTGCTCTCTGAATTCATTCTTTTCTAGACAAACTATAGAATAAATCACATCTCTGTCTGATCTCAGCAGAATACTGACCAGATATTCTGGATGGTTTTACAGTCTGTTTACTGACAGTACTGTTATATTTCAAGCCTCAGCTGTGTTTGTGCTTCCACTGTGATGCTGGTCAGTTTGCTGTGACATTAACAAGAGTTTAACACTGAATCATTTCAGCATTAAGTGTTTTTCTGTGACCAGCAGAGGACGCTGAATCTCTACTGACTCCTGAAACAAGATAGATCCTGTTAAACATGCTCAGTTTATTACTAACACTCTTGATTGGCTGAAAGCCACAGTAGAAAACAACTGCAACAAGATGCAAGCAGTCGACCAGAAGATGTTTTTTTGAGGATTTGTACACGTTACATTGTTTGCAGCAGCTCTATACTGAATGATATTCATTATTTTTTTCCAGTTTTAGTTTGTTTTATAGGGATAGTTCAGCAAAGAATGATTAATTCATTCTGTCAAGTTGTTTCAAACCTCTATGAGTTTCTTTCTTCTGTTGAACACAAAATAAGATATTTTGAAGAATGTTGTCCCCACTGACTTTCATAGTATGGACAAAAATAAGTCAATGAGATCAGGAACTGTTTGGTCACCAGCACTGTGTTCTATTCAGTTTATTCCTTAAATTTTCTTTACTTGGTCCTTAAAAAGTCTTCCATTTACCTTCATAAAACCTGTAACTATAGCTGTCTTTACACTGCAGCTATTACATGTTGATTCTTTAGTGCAGCAGCATAAACAAGACTGTTGAGTTTGATGATAATACATAGTAAAGTGACTCTGTACACAGAACTAAAGACTAAAACCAGTTTAAACGTGACCAGTGTTCTGCAGTGGCTGAGGTGTAAATGCAGATGTAGTTTATTGCTGATTTGATGAATGTGTCTTTAATGCTACTCTCCACATGTGATGGGCTTTTAGCTTTTCCTTGTGTTCAGTGGTTGAAGCGTGAGAGCGGGGCAGGTGGGAATTGTGCGATCGATAAATCATTCTCTCTGGATTCTTGCTGAGTCGGCTGCCACTTTCCTCAGAGAACTCACTCAAAGCTCAGAGACACGCGTGTGTCCGAGTCTGACTGCACAGCAGCACCATTACATGCCATTAGAGACACAAGGGCCAGCTGCATCATTCAGTTGTACATTTTAATAAGTTTGAGACTTAAAAACATAACTGCAACCTACAAAGCTGCAATTTCATGACCAGGTTCTGCATTTCCAACCTTACCAATTTGTCTTTGTTTTTCTGTTCATTTTGTGAAGGAACATTACATGGGGATTCAAAATAAAATATTAAAATCATTTACATTGACAAAATAATAATTAATAATAATAAAAATAAAATAAATAAAACATGAAGACAGTTTTTCAGTTACATTACAAGGTTATATATATATATATATATATATAACACATTATATTATGTATTTTATATATATATATATATATATTATATAACTGGTGAAATGCTGTAAAATTCTGACCATGGTGGAAATTATGCAAATTCCTAAACTTTAGTCAGCTAAACACCTTTCATGTAAAATATTTTATTGATGCTCCCATTTGTAGGTAAAATTTCAATAATTTAATGAAACATTTGCATATTCACGTTTCTCTGATGTGGGTTATTGGTCACATGACATGCAAGTAAACTAATAAAACATATTTTTTTGTAATTTTTTATTAAAAATATTTAAATGAAATAATAATAACAATAACAATAACATTTACATTTACATTTATACATTTACATTTAGTCATTTGGCAGACGCTTTTATCCAAAGCGACTTACAATTGGTGAATACATAAAGCCATTCATCTTGAAGAGGCAATCAGACAGAGGAAGTGCTCGTAACACCAAGTCTCAGTCATTGTTCAAATAAGTACAAGCTAGCAAGGGAAGGAGAGAAAGATAAAGGGAAAGGTTTTTTTTTTTTTTTTTTTTTAAGAACAAGTTTAGGATGAAGTCAAGTAGTGCCGAAAGAGATGAGTTTTCAGTTGTTGCTTGAAGATCGACAGGGATCCAGCATTCCGGATAGGGGTGGGAAGATTATTCCACCATCCAGGAATGGTGAATGAGAATGTTCTGGAGAGTGATTTTGAGCCTCTCTGTGATGGTACCACAAGGCGTCGCTCACTAGCAGATCTCAGACTTCTGGAGGGGATGTAGATTCGTAATAGTGAGTGGAAGTAGGAGGGTGCTGAGCCTGTGGTCGTTCTGTATGCAAGCATCAGTGTCTTGAACTTGATGCGAGCTGCCACAGGTAGCCAGTGCAGTGAGATGAAGAGAGGTGTAACATGGGTTCTTTTGGGCTCATTGAAGACCAGTCGTGCCGCTGCATTCTGAATCATTTGTAGAGGTTTGATTGTGTTTGATGGAAGACCAGCCAGAAGAGCATTGCAGTAGTCCAGCCTAGAAACGACAAGGGCCTGGACAAGAAGTTGCGCAGCATGCTCTGTCAGGAAGGGCCTGATTTTTCTGATGTTGTGTAGCGCAAACCTGCAAGATCGAGCGGTCTTTGCAATGTGCTCTTTGAAGGTCAGCTGGTCATCAAAGATTACACCAAGATTTCTGACTGAAGTTGATGGGGTAATTATTGATGTGCCTAATTGAATCGAGAAGTCATGCTGTAGAGTCGGAGTGGCAGGGACGACAAGAAGCTCAGTCTTTGCCAGGTTGAGCTGTAGGTGATGTTCTTTCATCCATGCCGAGATGTCCGCCAGGCAGCCTGAGATCCGTGCAGCTACCGTTGGATCATATGGTTGAAAAGAGAGATAGAGCTGTGTGTCATCGGCGTAGCAATGGTAGCAATGATTATTATTATTGTTATTATTATTACTTTTCGTTTTAAGAAATTATTAAAAGAATGAAGAAATATTTTACTGTTGTAGTTTACAATTGTACTGCAAGGTAAAAAATTAAAAATAAAGATAATTATATCATTGATTTTATTTTATACTAGTTATGATACTACTGTTTAAAGTCTTAAATTCTTCACTTTCAAACGTTGAAACACAAGGTTTTAATCATTTTAAATCATAAAGCTTGTATTTTGGTGGAATACTGCTGAAATGCTTTATACCTCTGTTCACAAAAATACTGGAAATTTCCACATTTCGTCAGCCGAGCCCTTTTAATGTAAAATATTTTAAGCCCCCATGAGATTTAATATTTAAAGTTAAATATTTGAAGTTAATATTTCAGAAATGTAAACACATTTGTTATTCATGGTTATCTGATTGTGGTTAATGGTCACATGACATGCAAGTAAACAAATAAAATATTTAATATTTTTATAAATTATTTAAAAAAAACTATTTAAATGTAGTAACAACAACTACAACAATTATTATTATAAATAATAAAAATAGTAATAATTCTTAATTTTAACAAATTATAAAAAATGAAGATAAAAATATATTGTTGTAAATTACAATTCTACAGCAAATTCAAAATATATAAATATATAATTATGCTATTAATTTTATTTTGCACTGCAAGTTACAATACTAATGTACCTTATGTGACAATCTTTTATTTTGGCAGAATACCAATGAAATACTGTAAATATGAAAGTAAATTTAACTCTCTTCTGCAATTCACTCTTAAATACGCAGCACAACAGCTTATTATATACTTTGTAAATTGTAGTATTTTATTTAATAATTGCACTAAGCTATATAGTGACTGTCCTGTAGATTTTCCATTAATATCAACAACTCTTGGAGAAATAAACCTCTTATTTTAAATTCAGGATTATGAAGTGTTTTGAAGATATCAGCTCCTGTGAAAACGGCTTCACGCAGGTGAGCTGTGATTGATGTGCTGAATATTGCTCATGACCGTTTGTACATTTTCAGCATATTTTTCACATACAGGAGAGATTTATCAACCTTCCTCCAGTCCGAGCTATCGTTCCATTTAATCAATCATACGCGTCTGAAACTGAGTGATGTGGGTTTAAGCATCTGTTCCTCTCGTGTAAAGAGCTCTAATCAATCTGCGCGGGTCTATGTCAATCACGTATGACTTAGGGGCGGTATCTCGCGCCATCAGCCAATGAATTGGCGTGATTCTATAAGGGCTTCAGACATTCATCACACCTGGGGGTGTTCTCATTGCGTAAAGCTACGCAGCGTTGAGTGAACCTATGAAAGAGAACATACCTGACTCTTCGGCAGCTTGGGGATCTACAGACCGTCGCACAATAATAAAAACAGATCTCGGGGTATTATCTTTCACAGGTAAGACTGAACAGTTGTATCTGGATGTTTTTTTGTCATTTTTAACATTATGTTGTCAGCTTCATTAGCCACCAGTGTCAGGCGATTAATAGCTAGCGATATCGCTAGTTGGCTGTGAAAGCTGAGACTTTATAAGAAATCAAAGTTTAAATGAATTCTTAAGTTTTAACATATCAAAGTAAATTGTGTTATGAGCACAATATGTACAGTGAGCACTTTGACAAGACAGTGTCAGACTGTCAGGATTAGAGACGGAGCTAAAGCATCTCTCTTTAATTTCACTACTCATTTACAAACAGTAAGTTTATCGTCAATAGATTTTAGGGATTTGATAGCTTATCATAAAACTGTGGACTAATTATACTGTATATTTTTTTCCTTTTCGGCCAATTGCAAACAGGACAACACAAGCCTCAAAGAAATCTGAAGAAAGCCTGTTCTCTGCATTTCCAAGAGACTATACCTCCACAGCCTAGTGTTGTATTTGTACTAGTTAAAACCAAAAACAGCCCTGAATGAATGACCAGAATGACCCTGATCATATTCAAAGTTCTCTCGCTCTCTCTATCTCTCAATCTCTCAATCTCTGCCAGGGTCAGAAATGAACTTTTCCATTGTGGGGCAATATTTGCCCCCATAATAGACTTCCAGGAGCATTGTTTACCTTTGTAAGGGCAATTTTTATAACAATATTATGTAATATAATTACCGTATTAAATGTTTCTGTCGTTTTTGTCAAATATTTAAATATAACCAGTTTCTTCAATCACAATACTATAGACTGCATTTAAAATTATTTACACAGGCTGTTTAATGCTGATCATGTACTGTATGTGTATTTACACAAAAACTGCATAATGTAAATAGCCTAGAAATGAAAAACACAGGAACTTATTAGTGAGTGAAGCTGCAATCTCATGACAAGATCATTGTTGATTATTGCTCTTGATGTTGTAATAATGATTATTAATTTTGATTAATATAAGGTTGTTGTTTTTTTGGTTATTATTTGCATTGTATAGCAAAATGTCAAGCTTTGTCAATTTGTTTACCACAAATCTTATTTTAATCATTAATTTAAAAAAAAAACATTATAAAATATAGGTAAATCTTGAGGGAAGCAGTGGAGAATTAGTCTTTATTAGTCAGGTTTTAATGTCACAACTAAACCACTCTATTCCCAGAGATAGCTAGAACTGAAAACTGAAATAAAAGGTCCTTGAGCTGCAGATTGATTCAGAGGATTATATATATATATAATCCAATAATCCTCTGAATCAATCTCAGCTCATATATTTTATGTTTTACTCAAGGAACACATTAATTAAACACAATTTGGAATTGACAACCATACATTTTTGCTTGTCTTCAGTTGTGTCTTACTTTGTTTAATAATTATTACACACATACTATTATAAAACTGTAGTTTTCACTATTATTTAATTTACTATTAATTTATTCTTCATTATTGTCTATTCTGTATTATTCCACCTTTGATATTACATATATTCTACTTGCTATTATTCATCTATTGTTATTCATTTATTATGGTATTATACATATAATTGTTGCTATTATAAATCTACTATATCACTTATGTTATTGTACTGTTGTACTTGCTATTTTATTATATTATTCACTTTACTACAACTTGTACTACATATACTTTTAAATATTACATATCACTTTTACTATATTTTTTACTGTGCACTGTATCAGTGCATAATATTTTACCACTGTAACTGCAAGTTTTACTGGATCCATAAAGGATTATCAGTTACATTTGTTAATGAGTTTATATCCGAGTGCTATGAAAATAAGAAGCAGACTACCAGTCTGTCACTTTTAGATTTGTATTCGCTGATTTTATTCCATTTTCTCTATTATGGTAAATTATTAGTGCTTAAAGATGTATTATTTCTATTTATTTTCCCATTATTTCAAAGGGAATCAGCTGTGTTCTGACCTGAGGCACAAGAAAAGCTAAAATGTTGGGGTTGAAGACAGAGAAAGCAATGAAACAACTTAATTTCATTTCATGTACATTACATGTATATATCACAGTTATACTACATTAATATTAGAATTGTTAATAGAAAAAAATCAACACGAGTGAGCTTTCACAATTTCGTACGCAAATTAATCATTTTCCAAGCCTAACTAAATAACTGGAGGCAGAGTTATTTTTAACTCCATGTAGATCACAAACCACTGAAATCGGCTGATAAATGTAAACGTTATTGTGTTTTTATCCAGAAAAACCGCAGCTCCCCCGTTTACCTCCTCTTGTTTTTAAAGCAGTCTTGCCCGGATAAATATGGCGGACCCGTTGACGTATCGCAGCAACGGCTCAAAGCGGACAATGAAGCGTCTAGGTATTTATATGTATGGTTGCGACAACGGAAGTTCAAAACGCTCGATCGTCACGTGATCTCTACGGCTCTGGCTGAACCCAGTCTCAAAACGAAAGAGAAAGTAAATAGCGTGCATAATGGTTTTAGGAAACTAGAATGATTGTCCCGAGGACGAGATCAAACATTATGTTTTGGACTTTTGGCTGTCTTTTCCTAGCACTTTTATGCTTAGGTATTTATAAATGTGACTTGTAAAAATTATTGCTGTAGAGTCACTGACTTATTTTTCCTTCATTTACCTCGCTACTCGTGTAATTTAATATTATGCAAAATGTGTATTTTATATATAGATCGGAACTATTATACGGTAATACGGTACTATTATAAGTACATTAGCCTAATGCATAATCATTTTGAAGGAAATTTCTATTAGAGGCGTTTAAGTCACTTTTATATAGCAAGGTTGTTTATAATGGGGACTGTGTATACTCGTACTTCTATTTTCAGTTTTGTTTAGCTCCACATTTCATGTACAATTAATTGAGAATTGGGTTTATCCTACTTTTATTCCCTTTATTTACTGATTTGTTTGTTTTGAACAGGTGTAAATGGCTCACAGACTCTTTATGATCTTCAGTGGCTTCCTTGTACATTTGTGGATGAGAAAGTTCATATAAATGTAGAAGGCCACATAGAAACCAAGTATATCACCAGAGAGGCTGTGCTTCAATTTGGAAGTGTCGGTGACAAGCCTTTACACCCTAGCATTACCTTCCTCGTCACAGGTGAGTGAAAGTGATTTGAAGTTATTTATAACCTTAATATATCCTTTGTTACTGTGTGTTCATTTGTTGTGTATTATAATGCAGCCTCTAAAGTGGATATGAGGCGTTATTTGGAGGGAACTGAGGATAAACTACAATGTGAGATCCGTAGATACAGCACTGGAAGTATCGTAACACGTTGGCCTACTGCAGGAGCGCAAGATCATGACGTCTGGTTCACCAGTACAATACACCATTCAGAAGGCTTGTTTGGAATCACCACCTTCCTCAAACACACAACTGCGGCTCCTGCTGAAGGACAGGTGGACTTCCTGCAATGGAAAACCATCAATGATAGGGATCTCCTGACAACATCAGGTAACAATCAAGCAGGGTTGTTTCCTCCTAGGAGGCAAAGGAGGTAGTGGCTCCTTTAAAAAAATTGTATGATGTGAAAACATGATCTGTGAGTGTTTTTTAGTGAGCAATCAGCTTGGTGAATTTATGACATCTGCCATGTTTACTGAGCTTTGATGACTGATGGTCTGAAAAAAACAAAAAACAGATAAAATATAAAATATAACATTAAATAGGCCTATGAAATTTGTTACTGTGTTCAAATAAATATTTTAGAATGAATGTAAAAATGCTTAAAAAACACAAACTTAATTACAAATATATTTCATTTTAATAAATAGAACATTGTTAATGTAAAAATACAAAATAGAATAGAGTTGTTGTTGTTTTCTCTGTTGTTTGGTGCTATATAGCACTAAAAGTGGTTCTTGTCTCATAATCATAGGGGAACCACTTTTGGTGCTATATAGGACCATATATTTAAAGATGCTATACAGCACCATGTCAAATAGTGCTATGTAGAACCACAACAGTGGTTCTTTGGCTCATAAAGAACCTTTAAAGGGGCTTAACAGGTTCTTTGTATGGCAGTGGTGCTATAGCCACCTTTTTCTTCAACGCAAGTTAAGTAAGCCTATGGGTGAGGCTTCCGGTTCATTAGCCGCAATAGGGAAATAACAAGAAGAATAACAACCTGCAGTAAATGGTAAAACTGTTTGCACTACAAACCAGTGTGTTCATAATTAAGATAATACATTAAAATAATATGATAAGACACACCAATTTTCAATATCAAGCAGCAAAACGAACTGTTTCGTACAGCTAAAAATAGCTGGACGCGGATGAGACCCGAAGCTAGACCCATAGAATTTACAAATGGCCATGCATTTTTACGGCAAGAAAAAGGTGGATAGCACCTTAATCACCCCAAAGAACCACCGAAGAACCGCTGAAGAACCATACAGGAGCTTAACTGGTTCTGTAAATGGTAGCGGTGCCTCAGTCATGCCAAAGAACCGGTGAAGAACCGCTGAAGAACCACTGAAGCACCAAGATTTGGTGCTATACAGCACTAAAAGTGGTTCCCCTATGATTACGACCACTTTTAGTGCTATATAGCACCATTTTTTTTTAGAGTGTTAGTAATTTAACCTGGCAAATACGGAAAAATTCTTACGATTATTATTTTGAAATAAATGTAAAATTGCTTAAAAAGAACTAACTTGATTGAAATATGCTTCATTTTAATAAACATTAATTATTGTAAAAATACAAAACAGAATTGGTCATGTTTATTCATTTAATCTGAAAAATACTGACAAATGATTACAACCTTATAGTTGTTATTTTGGAATGAAGATGCTTAAAGTGCATTTGAGGAGAAACGTAATGGGAAATATACTTTATTTTAATAAATAGAAAATGAATGCCATTGTTAATGTAAAAATACAAAATATAATTGGTTGTTGTAGTCGTTGTTGCTGTTGTTGTTTTCTTGAGTTTAAGTAATGTTAATTAATTTAACGAGAAAAATTATTTAAAAATGATTGTTTTATAGTTATTATTTTGGAATAAATGTAAAAATGCTTAAAAGGCATTTCATGAGAACTTGAAAAGAAACTTAATGGGAAATATAATTTATTTTAATAAACAGAACATTAATTACATTGTTAATGTAAAAATATAATGTAATGTATTATAATTGTTGTTGTTTTTCTGATAGTTTAAGTAATGTTAATTAATTTAACCTGAAACATTTAAAAAAGTATTGCATTGTTATAGGCTTAAAAGGCACTAAATATAATATATTTGTCACGCCCATGGATGTTCTGTGTATGTTTTTCTCCCCATGTGCTCCGTGACATAGTTTTCCCTCGTGTCTGATTGTATCATTTGATTCACCTGTGTTCCCTTAATTATGCTCATTAGTTCCTTGTTACTTAAACCCAGTAGCTACGTTTACATGGACACTTTTTGCTTCCATCCGAATTAATTCATTCTGATTGTCAAATCCGAACGTAGTGTTTACATGAACGCCAAATAAAGTGATCGGGTTGTTGTGCGTGTTTATATGTCACAAGCTTCTGATCGGATTTAATCGTTTGACATGCGCACACTGCATGAATATTCAGAGTTTCCCGCTGTTCTCGTGTATTGTTTTAAAAAGCACACTTGATATTTATTTACTTCGGGTCCTAATTAGGCGACGACCAGCACATTAACTATTGTGCAGTGCTGCTTACTTTAAAAAGCCGTAAAAGTGCCTCTTCCCGTGCCCAAAACCAGTCGTCTGTGAATGAGAGTCTTAAACAAGGTCTGCTGGGACGCTGTCCTGCTCCACTTCACATACACTGAGTGAAAGCAGCTTTTTAGAATGACTGGACACTTATTTATAACACTTTTATTCACCGGGAAGAACAGCTTGTTCCGTGCGTCATACGTCTTTACGCTATTTTTACGTCACTGCACATGCGCAGTACTTTCCAGTTTCGTGTTTCAATCCGATCAAGTGTTTACCTGTCCTCTCGTTCGGATTACAAAAGGAATAAACCACCCCTTACGATCCGATCAAAATTTTAATCAGATCTGGCCAATTCAATCCAATTGACGTGTTTACATGTGACTTTTTTAGTTTCTAGTCCTATTACGATCAGATTATAGGGTCCATGTAAACGCAGCTAGTGTTTCCTGTGTCTAGTGTTTGGTGTTAAATGGCTACATTGTGCTTCGTGTGTTTGTTCCTGCCTGCCCTGTGTTACACCCTGTGGATTATTATTGGTTGTTGTTGTAAACATTAAGTGTTACTGGAACATGAATATTTTTATGTATTAAAAAACAGTGAGGATTTTGTCTCCTCATTGTCAGGACCACTGCAGTCAAGGAGCTCTACTTCTACTTTTTCCCCAACCATATTTTATTTCATCCTGTCTTCCATATGTGTTTTCCAGCTGTGATGTTTGTTTTGACCCGGACTCCGTCCGTGGAGGTGGGATTCTTGAAGGAGCCAAACCTGCACTGTCGGTTTGGATTGGATCATGAACTGCCTCATGTAACGGTGGAGTGGAGACTGCAGAAGCATGGGGAGCGCAGCAAACTCTTCAGCTATTCCAGCCGCACAGGGAAGAGTGAAGGCACTGGAGTGGCTGTCAAGGCCATCGCTGCTGGAAATGCCTCTTTTAAAGTTCCACCCACCAGTAAACACAGTGAGGGCACATATATCTGCTCTGTGGTGGTTCCTCCTCTCAGTGGCAGCCATGATATTCCACTTAGACTAAGTGGTGAGATGACAAATTTAATCAATTCTCTTCAATTTTTTTTTATCATTTCAAAGCAGCTTCAGAGATAAACGTAGTTTTGGACCCTATTGACTTTCATTGCATGGATTAAAAACTGCTAATACATTTTTCAAAATATCTTTTGTGTTCTACTGAAGAAAGAGTCATACAGGTTTGAAACAACAAAAGGGTGAACTATCACTTGAAGGTTCTTTTTTCTCTTTCAAACTCCACAGAACAACCCCGTGTGTCTATAAACGTGGGCTCCACCTTGTCTACGATACTTGGTAAGTACCAGAAGCTTAAATGTGATGCAGAGGGGTACTATCCACTGGACGTAAACATTGAGTGGTACCGTGAACCGCCTGGAGGCAGCCTTACACCTTCACCGCTGAAAAATGTTCTGTTCTCCAGTCATCAAATTCATCAAGATGGCACATACTCGCACTCAGCCTCCTTCTATCTGCTGCCTAGCATGAAGGACTCTGGAAATGAATACACCTGCAAAGTATCCCATAAGTCATTGCACACTCCCATTCGCAAGAGCTTTTCCCTCATAGTTACAGGTGAATCAGATACAACACAAACACAGAATTATTTGCACAAATTGAAGGTACCTAAATATCTTTGAAATTAGATATTACAAATTACCACTAGGTGGCAGGCATTATGTTGCATGACGACAGATTTTCAGCACTATTCAATATACTTTTTTTGTTGTTGTTTGTTTGTTTGTTTGTTGATCACAGATCCTGACTCTACCTTGTGGAATATCACAGCAATTGGATTCATAATTGCCATGCTAGTAATTCTTTGTTATATGCTCCCTCAGTGTCTTGCAGGTAAGTCATTTGTTGTTTATAAACCACTTTGAACTTTAATGTGCATCCCTCATTTGAATTATTATTTGTTTGGGGCTTTTTACATCCTGAAAACACTACACATCTCGTATTCCTATTAGCATGTAACATAACAATCTTGGTTTTCCTCTAAGACGTACATTCAATTTTCAGTTGTTTTTTTTGGTTTGAGGCACCTCTTTGCACATTGTGGAATAGCATGGCACCTTGTAGCATGTAAAATAAGTAAATACATACATCCATACAAATAAATTATTAATAACATAAAAATTAAAATCAAACAATTTATTGGCAAATAATTTTTAGCCAAAATAAAGAAATGTTATATACAGTGCACGGCATAAATGAGTACACCCCCTCTAAACCTTTACAAATTCAGCAATTACTCTTTACTTAGAAGACTTATTAGGGTTCTTTGAAGATATAATGTTACAACAAGCCTGCTTGATAAATTACCAAAGAAGAATGTCAAAATTATTCAGCAAAATAAGATTTTCTTATCAAAGTGATCAAATGTTGTGATCAAACAAACAAACAAAAAAATGTATAGGTTTAAGGCTATTTTTGATCAACAGGTGAGTATATTGAACCAAAACTGTTAAAGACAAGTAATTTCCTGACAATTAAGTGTTATATTGTCCTCTGAATCATACTCAGACTTAATGCTGGCATCAGTGGAACCAGTTGGGAGAGAACTACTAGGTGACTTATTCCTTAGCATAAGAGGACAATGGTACAAGAGGAATACCAAATTATTGTTTTAAGTGTCAAAATATAGCAGAAGTAGCACCGACATTCAAAAACAATGGACTTGTGACAAGGCTCATGAAATAATCAGGTCTTCACTTTAAGTTTTAATTCAGTGATGAGTGAATTTTTGCTTGAAAAAGAGCAGGAGAAATAACATGCAAGTGACTCAGAGCCAGCAAAAGCTATGAAAAGAGTGACACTTTATCTCACAGAGTATGACGCTGCCTGCAGAAGTGACATGCATGGTTGTTGTCACCACTAGAATTACCCTACTGTAGCCAAAGCACAATAAACTCATTTAACCTCTTCCAAGGCCCATATCTACAAAATAGAGACTTCTGGGAATCCATACTCTGGTCTCAAGAGACCAAGTCAATCATTTCGGATCCAAAAGCATCCAAAATCCTCTATTGTTGCTAGAGGAGGAGCAGGCACGTGCACAGGTAGGGCTCAACCTGTGCAGAGCACATGCCCTTTTCCCCCTTATACTCCAGAGTGCCCTTTTTTGGTGTTTTTTTTCTTCTTCTTCCATAAATCAGTGCTATTAATCACCCTTTACGTCTGTCTGTCTGTTTTACAAATATTTTATATTTATGAAACGTATTAAATGGAGCTTGTGATTTAAAATCTTGTTGGATTGCTCAAATTGTCAGTAAAACCTCATAACTCCACCCCTCTATCTGGACTGAATGAACTGAAGTTCCACAGCAGCAGTGTTGCCAAGTCCGCAGGATGTTTTTCATGTCATGACTCCCCTCGAAACGCGATTGGGCTAGTTTTGAGTTGCAATTGCGCAGGTTTTGTGAAAACCTGGCAACCCTAAATACATAAGCCTGTATGCTCGTCATCTACGTTCATTATTAAAAATTAACGTGAACAAAAATAAAAGCAATTAAATGTGTTATTATAATTAAAATATGAAAATTAAAATGATGGGTAATAATAGATTATGGAATTTTTTCGACCCTGCCTGTCAAAATTATATATGATGATACCTCTGATATATGTTACATATGTATATAAATTATAAACATATGCTTTTTGCTAAATATTTATTTACAATAACAAATATTTTTATAATTACACACACACACACACATACACACACACACACACACACATGTACACACAGATGTGTAAAAGCATATATGTACGTGTGTGTAATTATATGCTAGCAGAAACATACTGGATTTTTCAATTCACACCTCTCATTTTCTTTGGTTTGCAAAAAAAGAAGAAAAAAAAATATCATCTAGTTAGATAGATGTTATTCATTTTTATGAATAAATATACACTGTGGAATACATTATATAAATAAGTGGAATGTTATATAAATTATACAAATATTTGTTATTGTAAATATTTAGCAAAAAAACATGTATATAATTTATTTTAATATTTATTTTAATCAATTAATCATTTATTTTAATATTTAAAATGTATTTAAATTTTATGAATATATTTTATTATTTAATATTTAGGGGTTTCTTTGTTTTTTAATTATTATTATTATTATTATTTATAAAAAAAATTAAATGCATCGTTATATAACTTTTAAATATATTTGTTATTGTAAATATATATTTAGCCTAAATAAATTAATATTTTATATATATATATATATATATATATATATATATATATACTGTATATATACACTGTGGAATACCATGGCATATTGTAGCATGTAAAATAAATAAATGCATGCCTACATAAAAATAAAATATTATTAATAACACGAAAATAAAAATTAAACTATGAACAATATATTTTTGCTTTTGTAAAATATTGATATTTATATAAATTGTTATATAAATTATAAATATTTTTATTATTGTAAATTTTACAAAAACATACATTTATTTTAAAATTTACTGTAATAAATAAATATATTTAATGTATTTTAACTTTATGAATATATGTAATTAGTTATTTAATATTTAGGGTTTTCTTTTTTATTATTATTATTTACTTATATTTTGTTATGCACAATGTTCAAACTGTTTCCTAATTAATTTTTCTTAGAGGAAAACAAAGTAATTTTTACACACATTTTACACACAGTTTTTAACACACATTTTTATAGTAATTTCTCAGAATCATGCATCCCAAATCCTGGTAACAATTATTTGTGATCAGTAAGAGTGTGGCTGATAAGTAAATATTAAGGCAGTCTGTCAAAGGTTAAATATTATCTTGAATAAAAAACATTTTCACCTTTCACTTATTCTGTTTACCTGTGCAAGTCTTATGTTCTTAATATCTTCTCTTTTTTTTTAGGAAGAAAAGCAGCAAAAAAAGGTGGGAATAGAAGAGTAACAATAACATTTCTACCAAAATACTTTGTGCAAATTTACAGGAACCCCAACTGTGTATGACTAAATATGATTAAGATGAATGGGCTCTCTATACTGTTTGTTTGTGCATGTGTGTGTGCTATGTGTTTTACGTGTGTGTGTAAAACACATAAAAAACGTGTGTGTGTGTGTGTGTGTGTGTGTGTAATTACTGACATGTGGAAGTGTCATGTAAGTGTGTCCGTCTATTTGCCATATGTCCAGTCTAATGCTGTATGTTTAACTTATGTACAGCGTCAAGGAAACCGACAACACATCCCTCCCTTCATGTGTTTTTTTCTCTCCCCTCATCCCTGCAGTTTTCTCCTGCTGCTGCACATGCCAAGATCTGGTGCGTTTCATGAGAAAACGGGGAGTGCGTTGTGAGGTCTAATTCCAAATCTCATGGTTTATGTCCTAGTTTACTAAAGCTAATAAAGGGATCCCTAGTGAAAAATAAATATACTTAATTGTATTTAGAAATATTTATTTTATAAGTATACTAAAAATAGATTGACATGACTATACTAACTGAAACTACATTCTAAATGTAGTTATTTCATGCTTTCATTAAGCACAAACTTAATGCACTACAAATTCATTTGTAAAATGCTATACTTTTTCATCCTTTTCCAAATGCGTTTGTAAATATATCTATTCATTTTTAAGAAAGTACACTAGCTAGGTTCTTAATTCCATCTACAACGTTTGAAACTTGTTAAAAGTGATTTTCACACATGCATACCCATATAAACTAACTGGACAAAACTTTACAAACCTCCTCATTCTTGACCTTCAGAGGAGGACTGAACTCAGCAGCTGCTATCAGAACATAATCACCAGCAGACACACTTCTCCACACCTTTACTAGAAACACAAACTGACAGCTTTCCATTCACGCCATCACTGCCCTATGGGGAAAAATAAATATACTTAAATGTATCTGAAATAAATTTATTGTATGCTACAAATATATTTTCATACGTGTATTTAATAAAACTTCCTTCACTTATTTTATAAACTGGTATACGTAAAGTCTGCTAAATTTGAACAACTAATTTTGTACTTAATGCACTTTAATTGTGCAGAAGTAGTGCTGAAGAGCAATTAAAGACATACTTAATATATTTTATTGTGCTAAAGTGGAGCCATTGCAAGCATACTTCAGGTACACTTTAAATATTTCACATTTAAAGTCCAATATTATTCAAAGATCATACAATCCTCATCAAAAGTGACATTAAAACACATTTTAGACTTAATAATATACTTAATATGCAGTAGTATGACAAGTAAAGTTTAATTATAATTTTTATATCTGTACACAAGTGAAAAAAAAGTATACCAAGTAAACTTGCAGTCAGACTAATTGTCAGTATACTTCGTGTGTTAATGATTAGTTAACTTGAAGTGTGCTATTTTGGAACATTTTTTTTTTGTACTAAGTGTATTTTAGTTGTAATTAAATTATACTAAAGTATAACTTTAAGTGTGTTTAGTGTACTTTTATATGCTGAATTGGAACAACTTCAAGTATACTTAGTACACTTTAAGTACATGCCTATTTTCATGCTTGATTAGTGATATTAAAGTGTACTTTTTTTGTATTACGAGTACATTACAAATTAATTCTGAGTGTCTTTGAAACACACAAGCAATATACTATAAATGTATTATGGAGTAAAAATATGCTAATATTTCCCCAATGCTGAATCCACTTTTTAAGATCATTACAATAAATACATAAATTCAATGACAGACAGAGAGACATTAACAATTCAAACAGTTTATTTAAACATCAAATGGTTTTAGCATTGCAAAACATAACTTGCTGCAACCATGTTTTTAAATAAAAAGAACGCTGAAAGAAACAAACATTGAAAAAAAAAAACATTTTGAAACGGCAAAACTTTATTTGAACATGTAAAATAAATACAATGAAACACACAAAAAAATACAAAACTATTTTAAATTATACATGTCCAAAAAATATTGCAATTCTAGACAGAATTGCTCTGTTACACTTTTGCGCCTGATGGCCGCTCACACATCCAGGTGTACTTGTGTGTGTAAAACAGGTAAGGTCAGAGGGCATGTTCTAAAACTTTTTCTTTTTACTACATCAGACTGTAAATATCCTGTATTAAACCCATACTACTTAATAGAATGAACATCATGATTAGCAGTGAGGAATTGTATCAGTATGTCACATCAATATTGCTTCCAGTTTATTAGTCAAACATACAGTTTACAACAGAAGTGAGTGTAGCATCACTATAAATCACGATACAACACTATTCAAGTTGAAAAGTAAAGTATTTATAGTACAGATCAGGCTAAATTATAATGTAGACACATGCATTTCTGTAAAGCTGCTTTGAGAAGTTAGTGTACTCTAAATAAGGGCATCAAGTGCAAAAACAGCAGCAGCGCACTAACACTAGACTTGGTTGACATCATCTCTTCATCTTCAAAAACAATCCTAACATTCAGTGGGTTCCTCGTGACGTTTCCTCTTCCTCCTCAACAGCAATGATGGGGACTGCTGCCTTCTGCACCTGATCAGGCTCCTTTTTCTAAATGCATAAAAAAAAAGTGTTAGTATTAGTGCTGTCAATCGATTAAAAAATGTAATCGCGTTAATCACAGTCATGGATTGTGATTAATCATGATTAATCACAAATTTAAAATACTAAATTAAAATACTAATTTACCTGTAAATGTGTTGAAATAAAGAAATGCATGACAAACTAGTTTAAGGAAACATAACCTTTCACACCTCCGCCAGATATGAGACATAATCCTTATTATTCTTTTGTTTTATTCAGCCATTATCAGTCTTTATACTGGCAATAAAACGTTTACCAAGCCACATCGCTTCAATCCCAGGATACATTTACCCAACTATTATCAAAAGTATTTCTAAATAAATACAACAAAACATTTTCTTGCGACCTTACGTGAAGTATTATGACAAAATGCATTATGAAGAAGAATTGGACCTTTTCTGGTGCATTAGAGCTAATATTAGCATCATAAGACAATTTATGAGATTAATAGTACACTTTTACTCAGAACTCACTTCAAACCACCATCGAGTGTTTGTAATAACCTCCTTTTGAGATCACATGTGGAATTTGGTTGTTTACTGTTGTTAAAATATGCTTTTTATAGACTTTTATATCGCTGCAAAAATTTGCATTTCAGATGTAAGTTACACATTCATCTCAAGAAAGTCACATAGAAACCATATCCTATCGTAATCGTGTGTTTGTTATCTTATATAATGTATAGTGGCTGTTGTCATGTTTATTTCTGCTGTGTTGTATGCTCTGCTGAAACTCACGTTGTTTGTGATGTTACACGCGTCTCTCCGCTCTTAAGTTGCCAGGTGTACATTCCAAGTATGATACACATTAGTAAAAGGATCTATTTTCATTTGTATTTTTCTATATACACTTTGGGCGGCCGCGGTAGATTATAAAAGTAGCCCAAAAAACCACAACCCACGGCTCTGTAATTTTTCCCGCGACTGTATTTTCAAAATAGCCCAAGAACACTTGTGCCGTTACCCTGACAACACTGTTCACTGTATCCTCATCACACACTGATAGATAACCTTCCGCGCTGCGATGACGGGAAGAAGTTGGGGTCAAACCTTATCAAATGATTAATTTGTGTTAAAAAAATCTTAACGCGTACATTTTTTTAGATTAATCACATGCGTTAACGCGTTAAAGTTGACACCCCTAGTTAGTATGTGTCACAAACAAGCGGCAACCTCCCGCTGGCTCTCTTGAAACCAACACGGAAGTGATTAAAACTGCAATTCATCGACTGGCCGCTAGAGGCTGGCTCCAAAAGGGAGTCAGTCCCATAGACTCCCCATTTTAAAATGCCCAACTTTACAGCAGAAATTTTTTTTTTTACAGCCTGGTACAAAAAGTGGTTTTGGTCTATGTAGCTAATTTTGCCCTTCATGACAACTGTGAGGGGGGTGAATTGTTTTATAACTCATCCGTTTAAATTATATTAAGCCTTAAAGTTCCTAAAGTTCTGCATAATTAAGGGCGTGTCCATTTGAGTGACAGGTGGATTGCCGCTCTGCTCCAGAGAGTGAACGCCAGCAGGGATAATGCTCCGAATGATTGTGAATTAAACATCTCCGATGACGTTCATTGCAATGGATTTTATCGACTTAGAAGAAAAGGAAGGAAACGGATTTAATTGTGAACAGTTATTGATTTTATGTGTGATACACTGCCACGGCATTTGAGTCCTGTGAGTACAGTGCAGCCCCAGACTGACAGCTGGCACTGAGTGAATAATCTGCATTATAAAAAACACTTTAAAGATTATTTACGATTAATTATTGTTGCCAAGTTATCTAGTCGTTATTGCTTACAGTGCTTTGTTATATGGAGCAGTTTGTTAGATTGTGATCTATCTAATTAGCTTGACTTCATTAGTCGGAACTAATGAAGTTCCGACAGATGTATAAAAGTACACAAGTCACACCATAATTTAAACGCGGTAGAATTTAATGGACAGTAAAACAAAGGCAGAATACTGTATAACCAGTGGTCGAATTGTAAAAAAAAATTCAGAGGGGATGGTGTGGTCGTGGGGGGGTCCTGTCGCTAATTTTACACAATGATTACAAAATTGGTCTCATTTTTAAAAAGGTTTCTATTTAATGAAAAATTAGCCTTATTAAATGAACTATTATTTATAAGGTTTTTTTCCCTTCTGGGGACTGAAATAGAGGAATTTTGTTCAATATTGATAATTAAACAATATTTTGCTGAATGTGTTTTTGTGCTGGCACCATGGCTGGTTTTAGGTTTGTCATGGATAAATAAATATGACAATAAACCCGTCAGTAGGTGGCAGCAAGTCCCTGTTTAATAAATGACTTACTGAATTATTCATATCAAACGATTTGTTCAAAACGGCTGATTCAATAGAAACGAAACAAGTGAGAGCATCTGAATGGGCCATTGAATCACTGGCTCACTCCAGTCATTCAATAACTGATTAATTCACAGAATAAAACACCGTGTTGCTCTGCATTGTTGTATAAAACTAATAGCACATTAGTGCTCGCAGTCTCGCGTTATACATTATAGAGGATTGCAGCATAAAGTCAGCGCGTGAAAAAATGTGAGCATTATGTTTAATACAACAATTTTGCCCTAAACCTTTAATCCTTCTATACACCCTTTAGACATAATTAATGTTTTAAGCTTTGGCTAATTCTAATGCTTATTAATGTGCTATGTTGTTTGTATAGTTTTCTCGCTGTTCTGTAATGAAATAAGGTGATCAGACTGAAGAATTGCCTATACACATACAGTGTGCCTCGCGCGCTCCTGTTTAAGTCACGAAATATGCATCGGAATATCGTGACAACATATTCCTTCGTTTCATAATACTCAATTAATTGTTGTAAATTGATTTTGGTGTATTTAGAAGAAGTATATGTGCTGAATTCTACATAAATAATCCACAACACTGCCGTGCTATGTGCACAGCCATTGATAGAGGCTGCAGCAGAAGTTTTTACGCTACTATTTGAATCTTCCGCTTTTCGAACGCGGAAGTGTGATAATGGCCTATAGACGGGCGTGGTTTCAGCTCAGCTTCACCCACATTCCGCCTTTTTGCCCATTTTCGATTATCCGGAAGTGACGTGCGGTGATGTGCTGCCAAGATGGCGGCGGTCGACTCCACCCACTTTAGGCTTCAAAAATGCTCTTCAGAAACCTACGAGTGACGTCACGGACACTACGTCCATTTTTTTTTTTTACAGTCTATGGTCACAAATCATAAAATTGATTGAAAATAAAGTTGTGAAGGATCAGAGTAGTGTTTATTCAGTAGGGCATGTGTCCATTTAAAACCCTGTAGTACTTTTCAAAAACTTGTAGTAATTTTCACAACATGTCTTCCAGAGCTGTCTGTCAAACTGGATTTAATTGGGAAAAACTTTCAGGGGTGTATCAGCTGAATGTTCTTAAGCTTGAATTGAATCGGGTTTTTCATTAATAAAACAACCAAATAAATAAATTAATAAATCAACACACCTTTATACAAACCCAAAGCAACTTTAAGATAAGTGCAAGTGGAAATATAACACAAGACCTTTTTTGTAATCCATATTAAGAAAGCCTACTAGAACTAGAACTTTCAAGACCCAACTCTATTCTTGTGAAGCATAATGACTGAATCAAAGGCTAACTGAAATTTAATCTGTTTTTCATTTTTCTAATACAGTATGTGGGCACAGAGAGGGAAACAAATGTAATAATAAATAATAAATGTACATTTTGCATTTTCAGAAGAAGAGCTGCCCTGTGTGCAAAAATGTAAACAGGTTTGTGTCAGTAAATTGCTCAGTGCAAAGAAAGAGAAGTAATGGGAACCTGGTATTTATTTTTTTCATGTGTCTAATAGACATTGAAAAACATCTATGACCTTTGAAACATGTCTACTCTTCATGCTTTATGTTGACTATGGTTTCAATAATAATAAACATACATTTGCATAAAGCATCCATATTTGTCCATGCCCATGTTGATTAGAGTATTACAAATTTGAAAAGTATTAATTTAAGGTACATTTAGAACAAATAAAAATGTGTGATTAATTGCCATTAATCGCGAGTTAACTCATGACAATCATGCAATTAATCGTGATTCTTTTTTTTAATCGACTGACAGCCCTAGTAAATATATAGATATAAATATTAAATAGGCTATATTTAGTATTGTTTATGTATTTATTTGATTAGCTTTTAATTAGTTATAATAACCTACAGCTCTATACTCTATAAACATATTTTCTCCAAAAACATTATTTAAAAGAAAAGAAAAAGTAAGTAAAAGAAATAGGTTGTTTCAAGTCTGTTCAATGCAGTCATGTTTGAACGGGAAACCTGATATATGGTGTTAAATCAAAAGGAATTGTTTAAATAAAGTGAACAGCATCAAAAATCTTTTTTTTTTTTTTGGCCATGCAATATAGACAGTGTTTACTTACTGTACGCTTTATAATGCATTCACTTTATTTATTTGCTTTATTTATTTGTTTTATTACTTTCTGAAAGCAATGTATGTCCAAATAATGAAGTGAATTCCAAGCATGAAGAAGTAAACTTAAAAATTACTCAAAAATGTGACGTAAAGCATAACACAACTTCAGGTTATTTAATAATGTACTTTGAAAGTATACTTTCAATGCATTGTTACAATAATCATTTTCAGCACACAGTTAAAAAGTGCAAATACAGCGGGGAAAATAAGTATTTGACACATCAGCATTTTTATCAGTAAGGGGATTTCTAAGTGGGCTATTGACACAAAATTTCCACCAGATGTAGCCATCAAGCCAAATATTGAATTCATACAAAGAAATCAGAACATTTAAGTATACAAGTTGAGTCATAATAAATAAAGTAAAATGACACGGGGAATAAGTATTGAACACTTTATTTAATACTTTGTAGAAAAGCCTTTGTTGGTGATTACAGCTTCTAGACGCCTCTTGTATGGAGAGACCAGTCGTCTGCATTGCTCAGGAGTGATTCTGGCCCATTCTTCCACACAAATGGTCTTTAAATCTTGAAGGTTCCTTGGGCCTCTTTTATGAACTTTGATCTTCAGTTCTCTCCATAGATTTTCTATGGGATTTAGGTCAGGTGATTGACTGGGCCATTCAAGCAGCTTGATTTTCTTTCTTTGAAACCACTTCATTGTGTCCTTGGCCTTGTGTTTGGGATCATTGTCTTGCTGAAATGTCCACCCTCTTTTCATTTTCAGCTTTCTGGTAGATGGCAGTAGATTTTTATCCAGAATGTCCCGGTACATTTCTCCATTCATCCTGCCTTCAATAATATGAAGTCTGCCAGTACCCCTTGCTGAAAAGCAGCCCCAAACCATGATGCTTCCACCCCCAAACTTAACTGTTGGTATGGTGTTCTTGGGGTGGTGGGCAGTGCCATTTCTTCTCCAAACATGGTGTGTAGAATGACTGCCAAAAAGTTCAATTTTGCTTTCATCTGACCATACTATAGTCTCCCAATAATCCACAGGCTTCTCCAAATGCTCTTTCGCAAACTTTAACTGAGCCTCAACATGCTTTTTGTTCAGCAATGGAGTCTTGCGTGGTGAGCGTGCATGGATGCCATGGCGGTTCAGTGCATTGCTTATAGTTTTCTTTGAAACGACAGTACCTGCTGATGCAAGGTCTTCCTGAAGTTCTGCCCGAGTGGTTCTTGGCTCTTGGAGAACTCTCCTGATTATTCTTTGGACTCCTCGGACAGGGATCTTACGTGGAGCACCTGATCGTGGCCGGTTTATGGTGAACTGATGCTCTTTCCATTTCCGGATAATGGCCCCCACAGTGCTCACAGGAACATTCAGCATTCTGGAAATGCGCCTATAACCATTCCCATCAAAATGCTTTTCAACGATAAGATTACGAAGACCTACAGAGAGTTCTTTGCTTTTACCCATCATGAAGTCTTTCCTGTGTGCCTCCTAGGTAATGAGAAGCCTTTATAGGCCATCAATTAGGACTAAAGCAGCTGATATCAATTAGCACTGATAGGGGGCAGGGGTTCTCTCTCAATACTGACAGATTTCAGGTGATCTCCTTGCTTTCTATGCCATTTTGCACCTTGTTATCTTCATGTGTTCAATACTTATTCCCTGTGTCATTTTACTTTATTTATTATGACTCAACTTGTATACTTAAATGTTCTGATTTCTTTGTATGAATTCAATATTTGGCTTGATGGCTACATCTGGTGGAAATTTTGTGTCAATAGCCCACTTAGAAATCCCCTTACTGATAAAAATGCTGATGTGTCAAATACTTATTTTCCCCGCTGTAAATATACTTATAAAAATAAACAGAACTTTCAATTCAAGTATTTTTTGTAAAATATATTTTTTTAGAAAATATACTAAATTACAATTATTTTAAAGTGTGTT
This sequence comes from Aspiorhynchus laticeps, assembly GCA_023376895.1. Classification (NCBI taxonomy): domain Eukaryota; kingdom Metazoa; phylum Chordata; class Actinopteri; order Cypriniformes; family Cyprinidae; genus Aspiorhynchus; species Aspiorhynchus laticeps. The sequence goes on from CM041799.1 coordinate 2,147,062, forward strand.
AAAAGTTGTATTGTTAAAATAGACAAAAGCATGATGCTAATATACTTTTTATATATTTAAAGATAGTACATTTGCAATGTTAAAACAGGGAATATATTACAAATACAATAAAGTATACTTTTTTTTCACTAGGGAGTAGTCTCTCTCCAGGGAAATCTGATAGGCTTCATCCAGATTATATTTTGTCTTGAGGAACATAGGAGACATCTTGCTTCCTCGTGTGAAATACGTTGGTGCTGCAGTTGGTATTATTATTTGTTCTGTATTTTAGGAATCTTGATCCTACTATATACTGTATACTTTTAATTACCAAAACCTGCATGATTAACGATTAACTTTGTTTGGATGTTTGGATAATGAACGTTTAATTTGCTTTCATATACTATATAGAGAACACAAAGTAACATGCTCACATAAAAATCTCTCTAATATCCAAACATTAAATGTAGATTAAACTTCAGCTGAAATCTCTTGTTTCTCAAATATTTCTCCTGAAAAAACATAAACAGACATAATCTCACGTCTCTTCTAGACTTTCAGAAGAAATCTCAACAATATCTGCACTCATTTTTGCCAATACGCAAATCTGCAATCAAAAGACTCATTACCTCAAAATGTACTCAAATGTTTCTCATCTACATCTGAACATTTGTTTCTTTACAGCAAATGAACTTCCTCTCAGTCTGAATCACTGGTGTTGGTGTTTTAGTGGCTGTAGTGTATTAGACATGAAAACACTGACCTCCAGTGATCGAGAGGAGTTAGTGACGCTTCTGATGCTTTGTAGAACTGCTTTTGATTAACTGGATTAATTGTTTTGACCATTTTGGGCTGTTTTTTTTGTTTGTTTTTTTGCCGAGTTTGCTTTTTCTAATAACCCCAGATAATTCACCTGCTTTTGGGTTCTCTCTCTCTTACTGATCGTGACATTAATATTTTATATTTTATATTTAATAAATGATCTTTATCATTTGATTATTTTTTAATTATTTAAGTTATTTAATAATTTATTATTGTCATGTTTTTATATTTTACATTTCTTATTTTTATTGCTTATGCATTTTTATTGTTTAACCTTATTATTTACGAACTGTTTTATCTTCATGGATAAGGGATAAGAGGGAACCTTTATGGAAATTCAAAGTTTTTTGTTGTGAAGCAGTTAATATGTATTTATACTCTGCTCCTTTTTTGCACAAATGCTAGATTTTTTAAAATGATTTTGTACGCTAAAACGTGTATGTTATTTGAACGAATGATTTGATATCACAAACGCTTTCCCGCTGTGTGTGGAGTTGTTGGGAGTTTACAGACGCTCGCGGGCCGTGCCCCCTAAACGAGTTACTGTGCCCCCCACTTTCCATCCTCTCCCCTCCTTGCTGAACGTGATCAATTTCGAAAGCGAAAGTGAAACCGATAAAACAAAGCAATTGCACGCATTGCGAGTATCAGCAACCGCACGCGATCACAGATTGCCATTCTGTGCTGAATGTTACAGTCTATGTGCTGAACATAATTAAAAAATAACTTTCAGTTTTACATTAATTTAAAAATGTACTAAACAAATATAAGCTATAATGTTTTTATTTTTATGTAAAATAATTTTGTTTTTCATATTTGTTCTCCGCCAACCCATCACTTCACCACAACTTCTCTATACAGCTGGGTTCATCAACCATAACTCCTTCCAGGACTGCCAGGAACCTTGGAGTTGTGATCGATGATCAGTTAAGCTTCACGGACCATATTGCTACAACGGGCCAGTCCTGCAGATTTGCCTTATACAACATTAGGAAGATTAGGCCCTTCCTGCAAGAGCAAGCCGCACAACTCCTTGTCCAAGCTCTTGTTCTCTCCAGACTGGACTATTGTAATGCTCTCTTGGCGGGCCTTCCCGCATGTACTATCAAGCCTCTGCAACTGATCCAGAATGCAGCAGCCAGAGTGGTCTTTAATGAGACGAAAAAAGCTCACGTTACCCCTCTCTTCATCAGGTTACACTGGCTACCAATAGCCGCTCGCATCAAATTCAAGGTACTGATGTTTGCCTACAAGACCACAACTGCCACTGCACCAATATACCTAAACTCGCTGGTTCAAACTTATGCGCCCTCCAGAAGCTTGCGTTCTGCAAGTGAACGACGTCTTGTGGTGCCATCCCAAAGAGGTACCAAATCACTCTCACGGACCTTTTCCTGGACTGTGTCCAGCTGGTGGAATGACCTCCCGATCTCAATTCGAACAGCTGAGTCTTTAGCCATTTTCAAAAAACATCTAAAGACACATCTTTTTCGCCAGCACCTGACTAACTAATACTAACACTTACCTATTCTATTTAATAAAAAAATATATATATATTCCTAGCTACGTGTACTGTGCTAGACTAACTGAGACACAGCACTTGTATACTGTTGCTCTCTCGATGGTCTGATTGCTTCTATTGTTCTCCTCATTTGTACGTCGCTTTGGATAAAGTGTCTGCTAAATGATTAAATGTAAATGTAAATGTACTTAAAAATGTGTTGAATTCAATGTGTTACTTGCAGTGTCTTTGTAATTATTTGTGAAAGTTACTAATTATTGAGTGAAAATTGCTTCCTAGTAAATCTTACAGCTTATAAATATAGAGAGACTACATGGAATATTTAATATATGCACTGCCATTAAAAGTTTGGGATCAGTAAGGTTTTTCTGCTCATCAAGGCTGCATTTATTTGATCAAAAATACAAGAAAAAAAAACGTAATATTGTGAAATATAATTTAATATAATTTAAAATATAATTTATTCCTCTGATCAAAGCTGAAATTTGAAGAATGAGTTGTTGTGTGACCAGTCAGATGTAAAAACATACAGTTGCTCTTAAACACTTATATACAGTACATTTTAACATTCAGTCTTTGTGTTGATTATAAAGAAACAAGTTAATGTCTCTCTGAATTCATTCTTTTCTAGACAAACTATAGAATAAATCACATCTCTGTCTGATCTCAGCAGAATACTGACCAGATATTCTGGATGGTTTTACAGTCTGTTTATTGACAGTACTGTTATATTTCAAGCCTCAGCTGTGTTTGTGCTTCCACTGTGATGCTGGTCAGTTTGCTGTGACATTAACACGAGTTCAACACTGAATCATTTCAGCATTAGGTGTTTTTCTGTGACCAGCAGAGGACGCTGAATCTCTACTGACTCCTGAAACAAGATAGATCCTGTTAAACATGCTCAGTTTATTACTAACACTCTTGATTTGCTGAAAGCCACAGTAGAAAACAACTGCAACAAGATGCAAGCAGTCGACCAGAAGATGTTTTTTTGAGGATTTATACACGTTACATTGTTTGCAGCAGCTCTATACTGAATGATATTCATTATTTTTTTCCAGTTTTAGTTTGTTTTATAGGGATAGTTCAGCAAAGAATGATTAATTAATTCTGCCAAGTTGTTTAATAAAACCTCTGTGTGTTTTTTTTTTCTTCTGTTGAACACAAAAGAAGATATTTTGAAGAATGTTGGTCCCCATTGACTTCTATAGTATGGGCAAAAATACTACGGAAGTCAATGGGGACCAGGAACTGTTTGGTTACCAGCACTGTGTTCTATTCAGTTTATTCCTTAAACTTTCTTTACTTCGTCCTTAAAAAGTCTTCCATTTACCTTCATAAAACCTGTAAATATAGCTGTCTTTACACTGCAGCTATTACATGTTGATTCTTTAGTGCAGCAGCATAAACAAGACTGTTGAGTTTGATGATAATACATAGTAAAGTGACTCTGTACACAGAACTAAAGACTAAAACCAGTTTAAACGTGACCAGCGTTCTGCAGTGGCTGAGGTGTAAATGCAGATGTAGTTTACTGCTGATTTGATGAATGTGTCTTTAATGCTTCTCTCCACATGTGATGGGCTTTTAGCTTTTCCTTGTGTTCAGTGGTTGAAGCGTGAGAGCGGGGCAGGTGGGAATTGTGCGATCGATAAATCATTCTCTCTGGATTCTTGCTGAGTCGGCTGCCTCTTTCCTCAGAGAACTCGCTCAAAGCTCAGAGACACGCGTGTGTCCGAGTCTGACTGCACAGCAGCACCATTACATGCCATTAGAGACACAAGGGCCAGCTGCATCATTCAGTTGTACATTTTAATAAGTTTGAGACTTAAAAACATAACTGCAACCTACAAAGCTGCAATTTCATGACCAGGTTCTGCATTTCCAACCTTACCAATTTGTCTTTGTTTTTCTGTTCATTTTGTGAAGGAACATTACATGGGGATTCAAAATAAAATATTAAAATCATTTACATTGACAAAATAATAATTAATAATAATAAAAATAAAATAAATAAAACATGAAGACAGTTTTTCAGTTACATTACAAGGTTATATATATATATATATATATATATATATATATATATATATATATATATATAACACATTATATTATGTATTTTATATATATATATATATATATTATATAACTGGTGAAATGCTGTAAAATTCTGACCATGGTGGAAATTATGCAAATTCCTAAACTTTAGTCAGCTAAACACCTTTCATGTAAAATATTTTATTGATGCTCCCATTTGTAGGTAAAATTTCAATAATTTAATGAAACATTTGCATATTCACGTTTCTCTGATGTGGGTTATTGGTCACATGACATGCAAGTAAACTAATAAAACATATTTTTTTGTAATTTTTTATTAAAAATATTTAAATGAAATAATAATAACAATAACAATAACATTTACATTTACATTTATACATTTACATTTAGTCATTTGGCAGACGCTTTTATCCAAAGCGACTTACAATTGGTGAATACATAAAGCCATTCATCTTGAAGAGGCAATCAGACAGAGGAAGTGCTCGTAACACCAAGTCTCAGTCATTGTTCAAATAAGTACAAGCTAGCAAGGGAAGGAGAGAAAGATAAAGGGAAAGGTTTTTTTTTTTTTTTTTTTTTAAGAACAAGTTTAGGATGAAGTCAAGTAGTGCCGAAAGAGATGAGTTTTCAGTTGTTGCTTGAAGATTGACAGGGATCCAGCATTCCGGATAGGGGTGGGAAGATTATTCCACCATCCAGGAATGTTGAATGAGAATGTTCTGGAGAGTGATTTTGAGCCTCTCTGTGATGGTACCACAAGGCGTCGCTCACTAGCAGATCTCAGACTTCTGGAGGGGATGTAGATTCGTAATAGTGAGTGGAAGTAGGAGGGTGCTGAGCCTGTGGTCGTTCTGTATGCAAGCATCAGTGTCTTGAACTTGATGCGAGCTGCCACTGGTAGCCAGTGCAGTGAGATGAAGAGAGGTGTAACATGGGTTCTTTTGGGCTCATTGAAGACCAGTCGTGCCGCTGCATTCTGAATCATTTGTAGAGGTTTGATTGTGTTTGATGGAAGACCAGCCAGAAGAGCATTGCAGTAGTCCAGCCTAGAAACGACAAGGGCCTGGACAAGAAGTTGCGCAGCATGCTCTGTCAGGAAGGGCCTGATTTTTCTGATGTTGTGTAGCGCAAACCTGCAAGATCGAGCGGTCTTTGCAATGTGCTCTTTGAAGGTCAGCTGGTCATCAAAGATTACACCAAGATTTCTGACTGAAGTTGATGGGGTAATTATTGATGTGCCTAATTGAATCGAGAAGTCATGCTGTAGAGTCGGAGTGGCAGGGACGACAAGAAGCTCAGTCTTTGCCAGGTTGAGCTGTAGGTGATGTTCTTTCATCCATGCCGAGATGTCCGCCAGGCAGCCTGAGATCCGTGCAGCTACCGTTGGATCATATGGTTGAAAAGAGAGATAGAGCTGTGTGTCATCGGCGTAGCAATGGTAGCAATGATTATTATTATTGTTATTATTATTACTTTTCGTTTTAAGAAATTATTAAAAGAATGAAGAAATATTTTACTGTTGTAGTTTACAATTGTACTGCAAGGTAAAAAATTAAAAATAAAGATAATTATATCATTGATTTTATTTTATACTAGTTATGATACTACTGTTTAAAGTCTTAAATTCTTCACTTTCAAACGTTGAAACACAAGGTTTTAATCATTTTAAATCATAAAGCTTGTATTTTGGTGGAATACTGCTGAAATGCTTTATACCTCTGTTCACAAAAATACTGGAAATTTCCACATTTCGTCAGCCGAGCCCTTTTAATGTAAAATATTTTAAGCCCCCATGAGATTTAATATTTAAAGTTAAATATTTGAAGTTAATATTTCAGAAATGTAAACACATTTGTTATTCATGGTTATCTGATTGTGGTTAATGGTCACATGACATGCAAGTAAACAAATAAAATATTTAATATTTTTATAAATTATTTAAAAAAAACTATTTAAATGTAGTAACAACAACTACAACAATTATTATTATAAATAATAAAAATAGTAATAATTCTTAATTTTAACAAATTATAAAAAATGAAGATAAAAATATATTGTTGTAAATTACAATTCTACAGCAAATTCAAAATATATAAATATATAATTATGCTATTAATTTTATTTTGCACTGCAAGTTACAATACTAATGTACCTTATGTGACAATCTTTTATTTTGGCAGAATACCAATGAAATACTGTAAATATGAAAGTAAATTTAACTCTCTTCTGCAATTCACTCTTAAATACGCAGCACAACAGCTTATTATATACTTTGTAAATTGTAGTATTTTATTTAATAATTGCACTAAGCTATATAGTGACTGTCCTGTAGATTTTCCATTAATATCAACAACTCTTGGAGAAATAAACCTCTTATTTTAAATTCAGGATTATGAAGTGTTTTGAAGATATCAGCTCCTGTGAAAACGGCTTCACGCAGGTGAGCTGTGATTGATGTGCTGAATATTGCTCATGACCGTTTGTACATTTTCAGCATATTTTTCACATACAGGAGAGATTTATCAACCTTCCTCCAGTCCGACCTATCGTTCCATTTAATCAATCATACGCGTCTGAAACTGAGTGATGTGGGTTTAAGCATCTGTTCCTCTCGTGTAAAGAGCTCTAATCAATCTGCGCGGGTCTATGTCAATCACGTATGACTTAGGGGCGGTATCTCGCGCCATCAGCCAATGAATTGGCGTGATTCTATAAGGGCTTCAGACATTCATCACACCTGGGGGTGTTCCCATTGCGTAAAGCTACGCAGCGTTGAGTGAACCTATGAAAGAGAACATACCTGACTCTTCGGCAGCTTGGGGATCTACAGACCGTCGCACAATAATAAAAACAGATCTCGGGGTATTATCTTTCACAGGTAAGACTGAACAGTTGTATCTGGATGTTTTTTTGTCATTTTTAACATTATGTTGTCAGCTTCATTAGCCACCAGTGTCAGGCGATTAATAGCTAGCGATATCGCTAGTTGGCTGTGAAAGCTGAGACTTTATAAGAAATCAAAGTTTAAATGAATTCTTAAGTTTTAACATATCAAAGTAAATTGTGTTATGAGCACAATATGTACAGTGAGCACTTTGACAAGACAGTGTCAGACTGTCAGGATTAGAGATGGAGCTAAAGCATCTCTCTTTAATTTCACTACTCATTTACAAACAGTAAGTTTATCGTCAATAGATTTTAGGGATTTGATAGCTTATCATAAAACTGTGGACTAATTATACTGTATATTTTTTTCCTTTTCGGCCAATTGCAAACAGGACAACACAAGCCTCAAAGAAATCTGAAGAAAGCCTGTTCTCTGCATTTCCAAGAGACTATACCTCCACAGCCTAGTGTTGTATTTGTACTAGTTAAAACCAAAAACAGCCCTGAATGAATGACCAGAATGACCCTGATCATATTCAAAGTTCTCTCGCTCTCTCTATCTCTCAATCTCTCAATCTCTGCCAGGGTCAGAAATGAACTTTTCCATTGTGGGGCAATATTTGCCCCCATAATAGACTTCCAGGAGCATTGTTTACCTTTGTAAGGGCAATTTTTATAACAATATTATGTAATATAATTACCGTATTAAATGTTTCTGTCGTTTTTGTCAAATATTTAAATATAACCAGTTTCTTCAATCACAATACTATAGACTGCATTTAAAATTATTTACACAGGCTGTTTAATGCTGATCATGTACTGTATGTGTATTTACACAAAAACTGCATAATGTAAATAGCCTAGAAATGAAAAACACAGGAACTTATTAGTGAGTGAAGCTGCAATCTCATGACAAGATCATTGTTGATTATTGCTCTTGATGTTGTAATAATGATTATTAATTTTGATTAATATAAGGTTGTTGTTTTTTTGGTTATTATTTGCATTGTATAGCAAAATGTCAAGCTTTGTCAATTTGTTTACCACAAATCTTATTTTAATCATTAATTTAAAAAAAAAACATTATAAAATATAGGTAAATCTTGAGGGAAGCAGTGGAGAATTAGTCTTTATTAGTCAGGTTTTGATGTCACAACTAAACCACTCTATTCCCAGAGATAGCTAGAACTGAAAACTGAAATAAAAGGTCCTTGAGCTGCAGATTGATTCAGAGGATTATATATATATATATAATCCAATAATCCTCTGAATCAATCTCAGCTCATATATTTTATGTTTTACTCAAGGAACACATTAATTAAACACAATTTGGAATTGACAACCATACATTTTTGCTTGTCTTCAGTTGTGTCTTACTTTGTTTAATAATTATTACACACATACTATTATAAAACTGTAGTTTTCACTATTATTTAATTTACTATTAATTTATTCTTCATTATTGTCTATTCTGTATTATTCCACCTTTGATATTACATATATTCTACTTGCTATTATTCATCTATTGTTATTCATTTATTATGGTATTATACATATAATTGTTGCTATTATAAATCTACTATATCACTTATGTTATTGTACTGTTGTACTTGCTATTTTATTATATTATTCACTTTACTACAACTTGTACTACATATACTTTTAAATATTACATATCACTTTTACTATATTTTTTACTGTGCACTGTATCAGTGCATAATATTTTACCACTGTAACTGCAAGTTTTACTGGATCCATAAAGGATTATCAGTTACATTTGTTAATGAGTTTATATCCGAGTGCTATGAAAATAAGAAGCAGACTACCAGTCTGTCACTTTTAGATTTGTATTCGCTGATTTTATTCCATTTTCTCTATTATGGTAAATTATTAGTGCTTAAAGATGTATTATTTCTATTTATTTTCCCATTATTTCAAAGGGAATCAGCTGTGTTCTGACCTGAGGCACAAGAAAAGCTAAAATGTTGGGGTTGAAGACAGAGAAAGCAATGAAACAACTTAATTTCATTTCATGTACATTACATGTATATATCACAGTTATACTACATTAATATTAGAATTGTTAATAGAAAAAAATCAACACGAGTGAGCTTTCACAATTTCGTACGCAAATTAATCATTTTCCAAGCCTAACTAAATAACTGGAGGCAGAGTTATTTTTAACTCCATGTAGATCACAAACCACTGAAATCGGCTGATAAATGTAAACGTTATTGTGTTTTTATCCAGAAAAACCGCAGCTCCCCCGTTTACCTCCTCTTGTTTTTAAAGCAGTCTTGCCCGGATAAATATGGCGGACCCGTTGACGTATCGCAGCAACGGCTCAAAGCGGACAATGAAGCGTCTAGGTATTTATATGTATGGTTGCGACAACGGAAGTTCAAAACGCTCGATCGTCACGTGATCTCTACGGCTCTGGCTGAACCCAGTCTCAAAACGAAAGAGAAAGTAAATAGCGTGCATAATGGTTTTAGGAAACTAGAATGATTGTCCCGAGGACGAGATCAAACATTATGTTTTGGACTTTTGGCTGTCTTTTCCTAGCACTTTTATGCTTAGGTATTTATAAATGTGACTTGTAAAAATTATTGCTGTAGAGTCACTGACTTATTTTTCCTTCATTTACCTCGCTACTCGTGTAATTTAATATTATGCAAAATGTGTATTTTATATATAGATCGGAACTATTATACGGTAATACGGTACTATTATAAGTACATTAGCCTAATGCATAATCATTTTGAAGGAAATTTCTATTAGAGGCGTTTAAGTCACTTTTATATAGCAAGGTTGTTTATAATGGGGACTGTGTATACTCGTACTTCTATTTTCAGTTTTGTTTAGCTCCACATTTCATGTACAATTAATTGAGAATTGGGTTTATCCTACTTTTATTCCCTTTATTTACTGATTTGTTTGTTTTGAACAGGTGTAAATGGCTCACAGACTCTTTATGATCTTCAGTGGCTTCCTTGTACATTTGTGGATGAGAAAGTTCATATAAATGTAGAAGGCCACATAGAAACCAAGTATATCACCAGAGAGGCTGTGCTTCAATTTGGAAGTGTCGGTGACAAGCCTTTACACCCTAGCATTACCTTCCTCGTCACAGGTGAGTGAAAGTGATTTGAAGTTATTTATAACCTTAATATATCCTTTGTTACTGTGTGTTCATTTGTTGTGTATTATAATGCAGCCTCTAAAGTGGATATGAGGCGTTATTTGGAGGGAACTGAGGATAAACTACAATGTGAGATCCGTAGATACAGCACTGGAAGTATCGTAACACGTTGGCCTACTGCAGGAGCGCAAGATCATGACGTCTGGTTCACCAGTACAATACACCATTCAGAAGGCTTGTTTGGAATCACCACCTTCCTCAAACACACAACTGCGGCTCCTGCTGAAGGACAGGTGGACTTCCTGCAATGGAAAACCATCAATGATAGGGATCTCCTGACAACATCAGGTAACAATCAAGCAGGGTTGTTTCCTCCTAGGAGGCAAAGGAGGTAGTGGCTCCTTTAAAAAAATTGTATGATGTGAAAACATGATCTGTGAGTGTTTTTTAGTGAGCAATCAGCTTGGTGAATTTATGACATCTGCCATGTTTACTGAGCTTTGATGACTGATGGTCTGAAAAAAACAAAAAACAGATAAAATATAAAATATAACATTAAATAGGCCTATGAAATTTGTTACTGTGTTCAAATAAATATTTTAGAATGAATGTAAAAATGCTTAAAAAACACAAACTTAATTACAAATATATTTCATTTTAATAAATAGAACATTGTTAATGTAAAAATACAAAATAGAATAGAGTTGTTGTTGTTTTCTCTGTTGTTTGGTGCTATATAGCACTAAAAGTGGTTCTTGTCTCATAATCATAGGGGAACCACTTTTGGTGCTATATAGGACCATATATTTAAAGATGCTATACAGCACCATGTCAAATAGTGCTATGTAGAACCACAACAGTGGTTCTTTGGCTCATAAAGAACCTTTAAAGGGGCTTAACAGGTTCTTTGTATGGCAGTGGTGCTATAGCCACCTTTTTCTTCAACGCAAGTTAAGTAAGCCTATGGGTGAGGCTTCCGGTTCATTAGCCGCAATAGGGAAATAACAAGAAGAATAACAACCTGCAGTAAATGGTAAAACTGTTTGCACTACAAACCAGTGTGTTCATAATTAAGATAATACATTAAAATAATATGATAAGACACACCAATTTTCAATATCAAGCAGCAAAACGAACTGTTTCGTACAGCTAAAAATAGCTGGACGCGGATGAGACCCGAAGCTAGACCCATAGAATTTACAAATGGCCATGCATTTTTACGGCAAGAAAAAGGTGGATAGCACCTTAATCACCCCAAAGAACCACCGAAGAACCGCTGAAGAACCATACAGGAGCTTAACTGGTTCTGTAAATGGTAGCGGTGCCTCAGTCATGCCAAAGAACCGGTGAAGAACCGCTGAAGAACCACTGAAGCACCAAGATTTGGTGCTATACAGCACTAAAAGTGGTTCCCCTATGATTACGACCACTTTTAGTGCTATATAGCACCATTTTTTTTTAGAGTGTTAGTAATTTAACCTGGCAAATACGGAAAAATTCTTACGATTATTATTTTGAAATAAATGTAAAATTGCTTAAAAAGAACTAACTTGATTGAAATATGCTTCATTTTAATAAACATTAATTATTGTAAAAATACAAAACAGAATTGGTCATGTTTATTCATTTAATCTGAAAAATACTGACAAATGATTACAACCTTATAGTTGTTATTTTGGAATGAAGATGCTTAAAGTGCATTTGAGGAGAAACGTAATGGGAAATATACTTTATTTTAATAAATAGAAAATGAATGCCATTGTTAATGTAAAAATACAAAATATAATTGGTTGTTGTAGTCGTTGTTGCTGTTGTTGTTTTCTTGAGTTTAAGTAATGTTAATTAATTTAACGAGAAAAATTATTTAAAAATGATTGTTTTATAGTTATTATTTTGGAATAAATGTAAAAATGCTTAAAAGGCATTTCATGAGAACTTGAAAAGAAACTTAATGGGAAATATAATTTATTTTAATAAACAGAACATTAATTACATTGTTAATGTAAAAATATAATGTAATGTATTATAATTGTTGTTGTTTTTCTGATAGTTTAAGTAATGTTAATTAATTTAACCTGAAACATTTAAAAAAGTATTGCATTGTTATAGGCTTAAAAGGCACTAAATATAATATATTTGTCACGCCCATGGATGTTCTGTGTATGTTTTTCTCCCCATGTGCTCCGTGACATAGTTTTCCCTCGTGTCTGATTGTATCATTTGATTCACCTGTGTTCCCTTAATTATGCTCATTAGTTCCTTGTTACTTAAACCCAGTAGCTACGTTTACATGGACACTTTTTGCTTCCATCCGAATTAATTCATTCTGATTGTCAAATCCGAACGTAGTGTTTACATGAACGCCAAATAAAGTGATCGGGTTGTTGTGCGTGTTTATATGTCACAAGCTTCTGATCGGATTTAATCGTTTGACATGCGCACACTGCATGAATATTCAGAGTTTCCCGCTGTTCTCGTGTATTGTTTTAAAAAGCACACTTGATATTTATTTACTTCGGGTCCTAATTAGGCGACGACCAGCACATTAACTATTGTGCAGTGCTGCTTACTTTAAAAAGCCGTAAAAGTGCCTCTTCCCGTGCCCAAAACCAGTCGTCTGTGAATGAGAGTCTTAAACAAGGTCTGCTGGGACGCTGTCCTGCTCCACTTCACATACACTGAGTGAAAGCAGCTTTTTAGAATGACTGGACACTTATTTATAACACTTTTATTCACCGGGAAGAACAGCTTGTTCCGTGCGTCATACGTCTTTACGCTATTTTTACGTCACTGCACATGCGCAGTACTTTCCAGTTTCGTGTTTCAATCCGATCAAGTGTTTACCTGTCCTCTCGTTCGGATTACAAAAGGAATAAACCACCCCTTACGATCCGATCAAAATTTTAATCAGATCTGGCCAATTCAATCCAATTGACGTGTTTACATGTGACTTTTTTAGTTTCTAGTCCTATTACGATCAGATTATAGGGTCCATGTAAACGCAGCTAGTGTTTCCTGTGTCTAGTGTTTGGTGTTAAATGGCTACATTGTGCTTCGTGTGTTTGTTCCTGCCTGCCCTGTGTTACACCCTGTGGATTATTATTGGTTGTTGTTGTAAACATTAAGTGTTACTGGAACATGAATATTTTTATGTATTAAAAAACAGTGAGGATTTTGTCTCCTCATTGTCAGGACCACTGCAGTCAAGGAGCTCTACTTCTACTTTTTCCCCAACCATATTTTATTTCATCCTGTCTTCCATATGTGTTTTCCAGCTGTGATGTTTGTTTTGACCCGGACTCCGTCCGTGGAGGTGGGATTCTTGAAGGAGCCAAACCTGCACTGTCGGTTTGGATTGGATCATGAACTGCCTCATGTAACGGTGGAGTGGAGACTGCAGAAGCATGGGGAGCGCAGCAAACTCTTCAGCTATTCCAGCCGCACAGGGAAGAGTGAAGGCACTGGAGTGGCTGTCAAGGCCATCGCTGCTGGAAATGCCTCTTTTAAAGTTCCACCCACCAGTAAACACAGTGAGGGCACATATATCTGCTCTGTGGTGGTTCCTCCTCTCAGTGGCAGCCATGATATTCCACTTAGACTAAGTGGTGAGATGACAAATTTAATCAATTCTCTTCAATTTTTTTTTATCATTTCAAAGCAGCTTCAGAGATAAACGTAGTTTTGGACCCTATTGACTTTCATTGCATGGATTAAAAACTGCTAATACATTTTTCAAAATATCTTTTGTGTTCTACTGAAGAAAGAGTCATACAGGTTTGAAACAACAAAAGGGTGAACTATCACTTGAAGGTTCTTTTTTCTCTTTCAAACTCCACAGAACAACCCCGTGTGTCTATAAACGTGGGCTCCACCTTGTCTACGATACTTGGTAAGTACCAGAAGCTTAAATGTGATGCAGAGGGGTACTATCCACTGGACGTAAACATTGAGTGGTACCGTGAACCGCCTGGAGGCAGCCTTACACCTTCACCGCTGAAAAATGTTCTGTTCTCCAGTCATCAAATTCATCAAGATGGCACATACTCGCACTCAGCCTCCTTCTATCTGCTGCCTAGCATGAAGGACTCTGGAAATGAATACACCTGCAAAGTATCCCATAAGTCATTGCACACTCCCATTCGCAAGAGCTTTTCCCTCATAGTTACAGGTGAATCAGATACAACACAAACACAGAATTATTTGCACAAATTGAAGGTACCTAAATATCTTTGAAATTAGATATTACAAATTACCACTAGGTGGCAGGCATTATGTTGCATGACGACAGATTTTCAGCACTATTCAATATACTTTTTTTGTTGTTGTTTGTTTGTTTGTTTGTTGATCACAGATCCTGACTCTACCTTGTGGAATATCACAGCAATTGGATTCATAATTGCCATGCTAGTAATTCTTTGTTATATGCTCCCTCAGTGTCTTGCAGGTAAGTCATTTGTTGTTTATAAACCACTTTGAACTTTAATGTGCATCCCTCATTTGAATTATTATTTGTTTGGGGCTTTTTACATCCTGAAAACACTACACATCTCGTATTCCTATTAGCATGTAACATAACAATCTTGGTTTTCCTCTAAGACGTACATTCAATTTTCAGTTGTTTTTTTTGGTTTGAGGCACCTCTTTGCACATTGTGGAATAGCATGGCACCTTGTAGCATGTAAAATAAGTAAATACATACATCCATACAAATAAATTATTAATAACATAAAAATTAAAATCAAACAATTTATTGGCAAATAATTTTTAGCCAAAATAAAGAAATGTTATATACAGTGCACGGCATAAATGAGTACACCCCCTCTAAACCTTTACAAATTCAGCAATTACTCTTTACTTAGAAGACTTATTAGGGTTCTTTGAAGATATAATGTTACAACAAGCCTGCTTGATAAATTACCAAAGAAGAATGTCAAAATTATTCAGCAAAATAAGATTTTCTTATCAAAGTGATCAAATGTTGTGATCAAACAAACAAACAAAAAAATGTATAGGTTTAAGGCTATTTTTGATCAACAGGTGAGTATATTGAACCAAAACTGTTAAAGACAAGTAATTTCCTGACAATTAAGTGTTATATTGTCCTCTGAATCATACTCAGACTTAATGCTGGCATCAGTGGAACCAGTTGGGAGAGAACTACTAGGTGACTTATTCCTTAGCATAAGAGGACAATGGTACAAGAGGAATACCAAATTATTGTTTTAAGTGTCAAAATATAGCAGAAGTAGCACCGACATTCAAAAACAATGGACTTGTGACAAGGCTCATGAAATAATCAGGTCTTCACTTTAAGTTTTAATTCAGTGATGAGTGAATTTTTGCTTGAAAAAGAGCAGGAGAAATAACATGCAAGTGACTCAGAGCCAGCAAAAGCTATGAAAAGAGTGACACTTTATCTCACAGAGTATGACGCTGCCTGCAGAAGTGACATGCATGGTTGTTGTCACCACTAGAATTACCCTACTGTAGCCAAAGCACAATAAACTCATTTAACCTCTTCCAAGGCCCATATCTACAAAATAGAGACTTCTGGGAATCCATACTCTGGTCTCAAGAGACCAAGTCAATCATTTCGGATCCAAAAGCATCCAAAATCCTCTATTGTTGCTAGAGGAGGAGCAGGCACGTGCACAGGTAGGGCTCAACCTGTGCAGAGCACATGCCCTTTTCCCCCTTATACTCCAGAGTGCCCTTTTTTGGTGTTTTTTTTCTTCTTCTTCCATAAATCAGTGCTATTAATCACCCTTTACGTCTGTCTGTCTGTTTTACAAATATTTTATATTTATGAAACGTATTAAATGGAGCTTGTGATTTAAAATCTTGTTGGATTGCTCAAATTGTCAGTAAAACCTCATAACTCCACCCCTCTATCTGGACTGAATGAACTGAAGTTCCACAGCAGCAGTGTTGCCAAGTCCGCAGGATGTTTTTCATGTCATGACTCCCCTCGAAACGCGATTGGGCTAGTTTTGAGTTGCAATTGCGCAGGTTTTGTGAAAACCTGGCAACCCTAAATACATAAGCCTGTATGCTCGTCATCTACGTTCATTATTAAAAATTAACGTGAACAAAAATAAAAGCAATTAAATGTGTTATTATAATTAAAATATGAAAATTAAAATGATGGGTAATAATAGATTATGGAATTTTTTCGACCCTGCCTGTCAAAATTATATATGATGATACCTCTGATATATGTTACATATGTATATAAATTATAAACATATGCTTTTTGCTAAATATTTATTTACAATAACAAATATTTTTATAATTACACACACACACACACATACACACACACACACACACACATGTACACACAGATGTGTAAAAGCATATATGTACGTGTGTGTAATTATATGCTAGCAGAAACATACTGGATTTTTCAATTCACACCTCTCATTTTCTTTGGTTTGCAAAAAAAGAAGAAAAAAAAATATCATCTAGTTAGATAGATGTTATTCATTTTTATGAATAAATATACACTGTGGAATACATTATATAAATAAGTGGAATGTTATATAAATTATACAAATATTTGTTATTGTAAATATTTAGCAAAAAAACATGTATATAATTTATTTTAATATTTATTTTAATCAATTAATCATTTATTTTAATATTTAAAATGTATTTAAATTTTATGAATATATTTTATTATTTAATATTTAGGGGTTTCTTTGTTTTTTAATTATTATTATTATTATTATTTATAAAAAAAATTAAATGCATCGTTATATAACTTTTAAATATATTTGTTATTGTAAATATATATTTAGCCTAAATAAATTAATATTTTATATATATATATATATATATATATATATATATATATACTGTATATATACACTGTGGAATACCATGGCATATTGTAGCATGTAAAATAAATAAATGCATGCCTACATAAAAATAAAATATTATTAATAACACGAAAATAAAAATTAAACTATGAACAATATATTTTTGCTTTTGTAAAATATTGATATTTATATAAATTGTTATATAAATTATAAATATTTTTATTATTGTAAATTTTACAAAAACATACATTTATTTTAAAATTTACTGTAATAAATAAATATATTTAATGTATTTTAACTTTATGAATATATGTAATTAGTTATTTAATATTTAGGGTTTTCTTTTTTATTATTATTATTTACTTATATTTTGTTATGCACAATGTTCAAACTGTTTCCTAATTAATTTTTCTTAGAGGAAAACAAAGTAATTTTTACACACATTTTACACACAGTTTTTAACACACATTTTTATAGTAATTTCTCAGAATCATGCATCCCAAATCCTGGTAACAATTATTTGTGATCAGTAAGAGTGTGGCTGATAAGTAAATATTAAGGCAGTCTGTCAAAGGTTAAATATTATCTTGAATAAAAAACATTTTCACCTTTCACTTATTCTGTTTACCTGTGCAAGTCTTATGTTCTTAATATCTTCTCTTTTTTTTTAGGAAGAAAAGCAGCAAAAAAAGGTGGGAATAGAAGAGTAACAATAACATTTCTACCAAAATACTTTGTGCAAATTTACAGGAACCCCAACTGTGTATGACTAAATATGATTAAGATGAATGGGCTCTCTATACTGTTTGTTTGTGCATGTGTGTGTGCTATGTGTTTTACGTGTGTGTGTAAAACACATAAAAAACGTGTGTGTGTGTGTGTGTGTGTGTGTGTAATTACTGACATGTGGAAGTGTCATGTAAGTGTGTCCGTCTATTTGCCATATGTCCAGTCTAATGCTGTATGTTTAACTTATGTACAGCGTCAAGGAAACCGACAACACATCCCTCCCTTCATGTGTTTTTTTCTCTCCCCTCATCCCTGCAGTTTTCTCCTGCTGCTGCACATGCCAAGATCTGGTGCGTTTCATGAGAAAACGGGGAGTGCGTTGTGAGGTCTAATTCCAAATCTCATGGTTTATGTCCTAGTTTACTAAAGCTAATAAAGGGATCCCTAGTGAAAAATAAATATACTTAATTGTATTTAGAAATATTTATTTTATAAGTATACTAAAAATAGATTGACATGACTATACTAACTGAAACTACATTCTAAATGTAGTTATTTCATGCTTTCATTAAGCACAAACTTAATGCACTACAAATTCATTTGTAAAATGCTATACTTTTTCATCCTTTTCCAAATGCGTTTGTAAATATATCTATTCATTTTTAAGAAAGTACACTAGCTAGGTTCTTAATTCCATCTACAACGTTTGAAACTTGTTAAAAGTGATTTTCACACATGCATACCCATATAAACTAACTGGACAAAACTTTACAAACCTCCTCATTCTTGACCTTCAGAGGAGGACTGAACTCAGCAGCTGCTATCAGAACATAATCACCAGCAGACACACTTCTCCACACCTTTACTAGAAACACAAACTGACAGCTTTCCATTCACGCCATCACTGCCCTATGGGGAAAAATAAATATACTTAAATGTATCTGAAATAAATTTATTGTATGCTACAAATATATTTTCATACGTGTATTTAATAAAACTTCCTTCACTTATTTTATAAACTGGTATACGTAAAGTCTGCTAAATTTGAACAACTAATTTTGTACTTAATGCACTTTAATTGTGCAGAAGTAGTGCTGAAGAGCAATTAAAGACATACTTAATATATTTTATTGTGCTAAAGTGGAGCCATTGCAAGCATACTTCAGGTACACTTTAAATATTTCACATTTAAAGTCCAATATTATTCAAAGATCATACAATCCTCATCAAAAGTGACATTAAAACACATTTTAGACTTAATAATATACTTAATATGCAGTAGTATGACAAGTAAAGTTTAATTATAATTTTTATATCTGTACACAAGTGAAAAAAAAGTATACCAAGTAAACTTGCAGTCAGACTAATTGTCAGTATACTTCGTGTGTTAATGATTAGTTAACTTGAAGTGTGCTATTTTGGAACATTTTTTTTTTGTACTAAGTGTATTTTAGTTGTAATTAAATTATACTAAAGTATAACTTTAAGTGTGTTTAGTGTACTTTTATATGCTGAATTGGAACAACTTCAAGTATACTTAGTACACTTTAAGTACATGCCTATTTTCATGCTTGATTAGTGATATTAAAGTGTACTTTTTTTGTATTACGAGTACATTACAAATTAATTCTGAGTGTCTTTGAAACACACAAGCAATATACTATAAATGTATTATGGAGTAAAAATATGCTAATATTTCCCCAATGCTGAATCCACTTTTTAAGATCATTACAATAAATACATAAATTCAATGACAGACAGAGAGACATTAACAATTCAAACAGTTTATTTAAACATCAAATGGTTTTAGCATTGCAAAACATAACTTGCTGCAACCATGTTTTTAAATAAAAAGAACGCTGAAAGAAACAAACATTGAAAAAAAAAAACATTTTGAAACGGCAAAACTTTATTTGAACATGTAAAATAAATACAATGAAACACACAAAAAAATACAAAACTATTTTAAATTATACATGTCCAAAAAATATTGCAATTCTAGACAGAATTGCTCTGTTACACTTTTGCGCCTGATGGCCGCTCACACATCCAGGTGTACTTGTGTGTGTAAAACAGGTAAGGTCAGAGGGCATGTTCTAAAACTTTTTCTTTTTACTACATCAGACTGTAAATATCCTGTATTAAACCCATACTACTTAATAGAATGAACATCATGATTAGCAGTGAGGAATTGTATCAGTATGTCACATCAATATTGCTTCCAGTTTATTAGTCAAACATACAGTTTACAACAGAAGTGAGTGTAGCATCACTATAAATCACGATACAACACTATTCAAGTTGAAAAGTAAAGTATTTATAGTACAGATCAGGCTAAATTATAATGTAGACACATGCATTTCTGTAAAGCTGCTTTGAGAAGTTAGTGTACTCTAAATAAGGGCATCAAGTGCAAAAACAGCAGCAGCGCACTAACACTAGACTTGGTTGACATCATCTCTTCATCTTCAAAAACAATCCTAACATTCAGTGGGTTCCTCGTGACGTTTCCTCTTCCTCCTCAACAGCAATGATGGGGACTGCTGCCTTCTGCACCTGATCAGGCTCCTTTTTCTAAATGCATAAAAAAAAAGTGTTAGTATTAGTGCTGTCAATCGATTAAAAAATGTAATCGCGTTAATCACAGTCATGGATTGTGATTAATCATGATTAATCACAAATTTAAAATACTAAATTAAAATACTAATTTACCTGTAAATGTGTTGAAATAAAGAAATGCATGACAAACTAGTTTAAGGAAACATAACCTTTCACACCTCCGCCAGATATGAGACATAATCCTTATTATTCTTTTGTTTTATTCAGCCATTATCAGTCTTTATACTGGCAATAAAACGTTTACCAAGCCACATCGCTTCAATCCCAGGATACATTTACCCAACTATTATCAAAAGTATTTCTAAATAAATACAACAAAACATTTTCTTGCGACCTTACGTGAAGTATTATGACAAAATGCATTATGAAGAAGAATTGGACCTTTTCTGGTGCATTAGAGCTAATATTAGCATCATAAGACAATTTATGAGATTAATAGTACACTTTTACTCAGAACTCACTTCAAACCACCATCGAGTGTTTGTAATAACCTCCTTTTGAGATCACATGTGGAATTTGGTTGTTTACTGTTGTTAAAATATGCTTTTTATAGACTTTTATATCGCTGCAAAAATTTGCATTTCAGATGTAAGTTACACATTCATCTCAAGAAAGTCACATAGAAACCATATCCTATCGTAATCGTGTGTTTGTTATCTTATATAATGTATAGTGGCTGTTGTCATGTTTATTTCTGCTGTGTTGTATGCTCTGCTGAAACTCACGTTGTTTGTGATGTTACACGCGTCTCTCCGCTCTTAAGTTGCCAGGTGTACATTCCAAGTATGATACACATTAGTAAAAGGATCTATTTTCATTTGTATTTTTCTATATACACTTTGGGCGGCCGCGGTAGATTATAAAAGTAGCCCAAAAAACCACAACCCACGGCTCTGTAATTTTTCCCGCGACTGTATTTTCAAAATAGCCCAAGAACACTTGTGCCGTTACCCTGACAACACTGTTCACTGTATCCTCATCACACACTGATAGATAACCTTCCGCGCTGCGATGACGGGAAGAAGTTGGGGTCAAACCTTATCAAATGATTAATTTGTGTTAAAAAAATCTTAACGCGTACATTTTTTTAGATTAATCACATGCGTTAACGCGTTAAAGTTGACACCCCTAGTTAGTATGTGTCACAAACAAGCGGCAACCTCCCGCTGGCTCTCTTGAAACCAACACGGAAGTGATTAAAACTGCAATTCATCGACTGGCCGCTAGAGGCTGGCTCCAAAAGGGAGTCAGTCCCATAGACTCCCCATTTTAAAATGCCCAACTTTACAGCAGAAATTTTTTTTTTTACAGCCTGGTACAAAAAGTGGTTTTGGTCTATGTAGCTAATTTTGCCCTTCATGACAACTGTGAGGGGGGTGAATTGTTTTATAACTCATCCGTTTAAATTATATTAAGCCTTAAAGTTCCTAAAGTTCTGCATAATTAAGGGCGTGTCCATTTGAGTGACAGGTGGATTGCCGCTCTGCTCCAGAGAGTGAACGCCAGCAGGGATAATGCTCCGAATGATTGTGAATTAAACATCTCCGATGACGTTCATTGCAATGGATTTTATCGACTTAGAAGAAAAGGAAGGAAACGGATTTAATTGTGAACAGTTATTGATTTTATGTGTGATACACTGCCACGGCATTTGAGTCCTGTGAGTACAGTGCAGCCCCAGACTGACAGCTGGCACTGAGTGAATAATCTGCATTATAAAAAACACTTTAAAGATTATTTACGATTAATTATTGTTGCCAAGTTATCTAGTCGTTATTGCTTACAGTGCTTTGTTATATGGAGCAGTTTGTTAGATTGTGATCTATCTAATTAGCTTGACTTCATTAGTCGGAACTAATGAAGTTCCGACAGATGTATAAAAGTACACAAGTCACACCATAATTTAAACGCGGTAGAATTTAATGGACAGTAAAACAAAGGCAGAATACTGTATAACCAGTGGTCGAATTGTAAAAAAAAATTCAGAGGGGATGGTGTGGTCGTGGGGGGGTCCTGTCGCTAATTTTACACAATGATTACAAAATTGGTCTCATTTTTAAAAAGGTTTCTATTTAATGAAAAATTAGCCTTATTAAATGAACTATTATTTATAAGGTTTTTTTCCCTTCTGGGGACTGAAATAGAGGAATTTTGTTCAATATTGATAATTAAACAATATTTTGCTGAATGTGTTTTTGTGCTGGCACCATGGCTGGTTTTAGGTTTGTCATGGATAAATAAATATGACAATAAACCCGTCAGTAGGTGGCAGCAAGTCCCTGTTTAATAAATGACTTACTGAATTATTCATATCAAACGATTTGTTCAAAACGGCTGATTCAATAGAAACGAAACAAGTGAGAGCATCTGAATGGGCCATTGAATCACTGGCTCACTCCAGTCATTCAATAACTGATTAATTCACAGAATAAAACACCGTGTTGCTCTGCATTGTTGTATAAAACTAATAGCACATTAGTGCTCGCAGTCTCGCGTTATACATTATAGAGGATTGCAGCATAAAGTCAGCGCGTGAAAAAATGTGAGCATTATGTTTAATACAACAATTTTGCCCTAAACCTTTAATCCTTCTATACACCCTTTAGACATAATTAATGTTTTAAGCTTTGGCTAATTCTAATGCTTATTAATGTGCTATGTTGTTTGTATAGTTTTCTCGCTGTTCTGTAATGAAATAAGGTGATCAGACTGAAGAATTGCCTATACACATACAGTGTGCCTCGCGCGCTCCTGTTTAAGTCACGAAATATGCATCGGAATATCGTGACAACATATTCCTTCGTTTCATAATACTCAATTAATTGTTGTAAATTGATTTTGGTGTATTTAGAAGAAGTATATGTGCTGAATTCTACATAAATAATCCACAACACTGCCGTGCTATGTGCACAGCCATTGATAGAGGCTGCAGCAGAAGTTTTTACGCTACTATTTGAATCTTCCGCTTTTCGAACGCGGAAGTGTGATAATGGCCTATAGACGGGCGTGGTTTCAGCTCAGCTTCACCCACATTCCGCCTTTTTGCCCATTTTCGATTATCCGGAAGTGACGTGCGGTGATGTGCTGCCAAGATGGCGGCGGTCGACTCCACCCACTTTAGGCTTCAAAAATGCTCTTCAGAAACCTACGAGTGACGTCACGGACACTACGTCCATTTTTTTTTTTTACAGTCTATGGTCACAAATCATAAAATTGATTGAAAATAAAGTTGTGAAGGATCAGAGTAGTGTTTATTCAGTAGGGCATGTGTCCATTTAAAACCCTGTAGTACTTTTCAAAAACTTGTAGTAATTTTCACAACATGTCTTCCAGAGCTGTCTGTCAAACTGGATTTAATTGGGAAAAACTTTCAGGGGTGTATCAGCTGAATGTTCTTAAGCTTGAATTGAATCGGGTTTTTCATTAATAAAACAACCAAATAAATAAATTAATAAATCAACACACCTTTATACAAACCCAAAGCAACTTTAAGATAAGTGCAAGTGGAAATATAACACAAGACCTTTTTTGTAATCCATATTAAGAAAGCCTACTAGAACTAGAACTTTCAAGACCCAACTCTATTCTTGTGAAGCATAATGACTGAATCAAAGGCTAACTGAAATTTAATCTGTTTTTCATTTTTCTAATACAGTATGTGGGCACAGAGAGGGAAACAAATGTAATAATAAATAATAAATGTACATTTTGCATTTTCAGAAGAAGAGCTGCCCTGTGTGCAAAAATGTAAACAGGTTTGTGTCAGTAAATTGCTCAGTGCAAAGAAAGAGAAGTAATGGGAACCTGGTATTTATTTTTTTCATGTGTCTAATAGACATTGAAAAACATCTATGACCTTTGAAACATGTCTACTCTTCATGCTTTATGTTGACTATGGTTTCAATAATAATAAACATACATTTGCATAAAGCATCCATATTTGTCCATGCCCATGTTGATTAGAGTATTACAAATTTGAAAAGTATTAATTTAAGGTACATTTAGAACAAATAAAAATGTGTGATTAATTGCCATTAATCGCGAGTTAACTCATGACAATCATGCAATTAATCGTGATTCTTTTTTTTAATCGACTGACAGCCCTAGTAAATATATAGATATAAATATTAAATAGGCTATATTTAGTATTGTTTATGTATTTATTTGATTAGCTTTTAATTAGTTATAATAACCTACAGCTCTATACTCTATAAACATATTTTCTCCAAAAACATTATTTAAAAGAAAAGAAAAAGTAAGTAAAAGAAATAGGTTGTTTCAAGTCTGTTCAATGCAGTCATGTTTGAACGGGAAACCTGATATATGGTGTTAAATCAAAAGGAATTGTTTAAATAAAGTGAACAGCATCAAAAATCTTTTTTTTTTTTTTGGCCATGCAATATAGACAGTGTTTACTTACTGTACGCTTTATAATGCATTCACTTTATTTATTTGCTTTATTTATTTGTTTTATTACTTTCTGAAAGCAATGTATGTCCAAATAATGAAGTGAATTCCAAGCATGAAGAAGTAAACTTAAAAATTACTCAAAAATGTGACGTAAAGCATAACACAACTTCAGGTTATTTAATAATGTACTTTGAAAGTATACTTTCAATGCATTGTTACAATAATCATTTTCAGCACACAGTTAAAAAGTGCAAATACAGTAAATATACTTATAAAAATAAACAGAACTTTCAATTCAAGTATTTTTTGTAAAATATATTTTTTTAGAAAATATACTAAATTACAATTATTTTAAAGTGTGTTAAAAGTTGTATTGTTAAAATAGACAAAAGCATGATGCTAATATACTTTTTATATATTTAAAGATAGTACATTTGCAATGTTAAAACAGGGAATATATTACAAATACAATAAAGTATACTTTTTTTTCACTAGGGAGTAGTCTCTCTCCAGGGAAATCTGATAGGCTTCATCCAGATTATATTTTGTCTTGAGGAACATAGGAGACATCTTGCTTCCTCGTGTGAAATAAGTTGGTGCTGCAGTTGGTATTATTATTTGTTCTGTATTTTAGGAATCTTGATCCTACTATATACTGTATACTTTTAATTACCAAAACCTGCATGATTAACGATTAACTTTGTTTGGATGTTTGGATAATGAACGTTTAATTTGCTTTCATATACTATATAGAGAACACAAAGTAACATGCTCACATAAAAATCTCTCTAATATCCAAACATTAAATGTAGATTAAACTTCAGCTGAAATCTCTTGTTTCTTAAATATTTCTCCTGAAAAAACATAAACAGACATAATCTCACGTCTCTTCTAGACTTTCAGAAGAAATCTCAACAATATCTGCACTCATTTTTGCCAATACGCAAATCTGCAATCAAAAGACTCATTACCTCAAAATGTACTCAAATGTTTCTCATCTACATCTGAACATTTGTTTCTTTACAGCAAATGAACTTCCTCTCAGTCTGAATCACTGGTGTTGGTGTTTTAGTGGCTGTAGTGTATTAGACATGAAAACACTGACCTCCAGTGATCGAGAGGAGTTAGTGACGCTTCTGATGCTTTGTAGAACTGCTTTTGATTAACTGGATTAATTGTTTTGACCATTTTGGGCTGTTTTTTTTGTTTGTTTTTTTGCCGAGTTTGCTTTTTCTAATAACCCCAGATCATTCACCTGCTTTTGGGTTCTCTCTCTCTTACTGATCGTGACATTAATATTTTATATTTTATATTATAAATGATCTTTATCATTTGATTATTTTTTAATTATTTAAGTTATTTAATAATTTATTATTGTCATGTTTTTATATTTTACATTTCTTATTTTTATTGCTTATGCATTTTTATTGTTTAACCTTATTATTTACGAACTGTTTTATCTTCATGGATAAGGGATAAGAGGGAACCTTTATGGAAATTCAAAGTTTTTTGTTGTGAAGCAGTTAATATGTATTTATACTCTGCTCCTTTTTTGCACAAATGCTAGATTTTTTAAAATGATTTTGTACGCTAAAACGTGTATGTTATTTGAACGAATGATTTGATATCACAAACGCTTTCCCGCTGTGTGTGGAGTTGTTGGGAGTTTACAGACGCTCGCGGGCCGTGCCCCCTAAACGAGTTACTGTGCCCCCCACTTTCCATCCTCTCCCCTCCTTGCTGAACGTGATCAATTTCGAAAGCGAAAGTGAAACCGATAAAACAAAGCAATTGCACGCATTGCGAGTATCAGCAACCGCACGCGATCACAGATTGCCATTCTGTGCTGAATGTTACAGTCTATGTGCTGAACATAATTAAAAAATAACTTTCAGTTTTACATTAATTTAAAAATGTACTAAACAAATATAAGCTATAATGTTTTTATTTTTATGTAAAATAATTTTGTTTTTCATATTTGTTCTCCGCCAACCCATCACTTCACCACAACTTCTCTATACAGCTGGGTTCATCAACCATAACTCCTTCCAGGACTGCCAGGAACCTTGGAGTTGTGATCGATGATCAGTTAAGCTTCACAGACCATATTGCTACAACGGCCCGGTCCTGCAGATTTGCCTTATACAACATTAGGAAGATTAGGCCCTTCCTGCAAGAGCAAGCCGCACAACTCCTTGTCCAAGCTCTTGTTCTCTCCAGACTGGACTATTGTAATGCTCTCTTGGCGGGCCTTCCCGCATGTACTATCAAGCCTCTGCAACTGATCCAGAATGCAGCAGCCAGAGTGGTCTTTAATGAGACGAAAAAAGCTCACGTTACCCCTCTCTTCATCAGGTTACACTGGCTACCAATAGCCGCTCGCATCAAATTCAAGGTACTGATGTTTGCCTACAAGACCACAACTGCCACTGCACCAATATACCTAAACTCGCTAGTTCAAACTTATGCGCCCTCCAGAAGCTTGCGTTCTGCAAGTGAACGACGTCTTGTGGTGCCATCCCAAAGAGGTACCAAATCACTCTCACGGACCTTTTCCTGGACTGTGCCCAGCTGGTGGAATGACCTCCCGATCTCAATTCGAACAGCTGAGTCTTTAGCCATTTTCAAAAAACATCTAAAGACACATCTTTTTCGCCAGCACCTGACTAACTAATACTAACACTTACCTATTCTATTTAATAAAAAAATATATATATATTCCTAGCTACGTGTACTGTGCTAGACTAACTGAGACACAGCACTTGTATACTGTTGCTCTCTCGATGGTCTGATTGCTTCTATTGTTCTCCTCATTTGTACGTCGCTTTGGATAAAGTGTCTGCTAAATGATTAAATGTAAATGTAAATGTACTTAAAAATGTGTTGAATTCAATGTGTTACTTGCAGTGTCTTTGTAATTATTTGTGAAAGTTACTAATTATTGAGTGAAAATTGCTTCCTAGTAAATCTTACAGCTTATAAATATAGAGAGACTACATGGAATATTTAATATATGCACTGCCATAAAAAGTTTGGGATCAGTAAGGTTTTTCTGCTCATCAAGGCTGCATTTATTTGATCAAAAATACAAGAAAAAAAAAACGTAATATTGTGAAATATAATTTAATATAATTTAAAATATAATTTATTCCTCTGATCAAAGCTGAAATTTGAAGAATGAGTTGTTGTGTGACCAGTCAGATGTAAAAACATACAGTTGCTCTTAAACACTTATATACAGTACATTTTAACATTCAGTCTTTGTGTTGATTATAAAGAAACAAGTTAATGTCTCTCTGAATTCATTCTTTTCTAGACAAACTATAGAATAAATCACATCTCTGTCTGATCTCAGCAGAATACTGACCAGATATTCTGGATGGTTTTACAGTCTGTTTACTGACAGTACTGTTATATTTCAAGCCTCAGCTGTGTTTGTGCTTCCACTGACGCTGGTCAGTTTGCTGTGACATTAACACGAGTTTAACACTGAATCATTTCAGCATTAAGTGTTTTTCTGTGACCAGCAGAGGACGCTGAATCTCTACTGACTCCTGAAACAAGATAGATCCTGTTAAACATGCTCAGTTTATTACTAACACTCTTGATTGGCTGAAAGCCACAGTAGAAAACAACTGCAACAAGATGCAAGCATTCGACCAGAAGACACTTTTTGAGGATTTATACACGTTGCATTGTTTGCAGCAGCTCTATACTGAATGATATTCATTATTTTTTCCAGTTTTAGTTTGTTTTATAGGGATAGTTCAGCAAAGAATGATTAATTCATTCTGTCAAGTTGTTTCAAACCTCTTTGAGTTTTGTTCTTCTGTTGAACACAAAATAAGATATTTTGAAGAATGTTGTCCCCATTGACTTCTATAGTATGGGCAAAAATACCATGGAAGTCAATGGAGACCAGGAACTGATTTGGTGACCAGCACTGTGTTCTATTCAGTTTATTTCTTAAATTTTCTTTATTTGGTCTTTCATTTACCTTCATAAAACCTGTAAATATAGCTGTCTTTACACTGCAGCTATTACATGTTGATTCTTTAGTGCAGCAGCATAAACAAGACTGTTGAGTTTGATGATAATACATAGTAAAGTGACTCTGTACACAGAACTAAAGACTAAAACCAGTTTAAAAGTGACCAGTGTTCTGCAGTGGCTGAGGTGTAAATGCAGATGTAGTTTATTGCTGATTTGATGAATGTGTCTTTAATGCTTCTCTCCACATGTGATGGGCTTTTAGCTTTTCCTTGTGTTCAGTGGTTGAAGCGTGAGAGCGGGGCAGGTGGGAATTGTGCGATCGATAAATCATTCTCTCTGGATTCTTGCTGAGTCGGCTGCCTCTTTCCTCAGAGAACTCGCTCAAAGCTCAGAGACACGCGTGTGTCCGAGTCTGACTGCACAGCAGCACCATTACATGCCATTAGAGACACAAGGGCCAGCTGCATCATTCAGTTGTACATTTTAATAAGTTTGAGACTTAAAAACATAACTGCAACCTACAAAGCTGCAATTTCATGACCAGTTCCTGCATTTCCAACCTTGCCAATTTGTCTTTGTTTTTCTGTGCATTTTGTGAAGGAACATTACATGGGGATTCCAAATAAAATATTTACAACGTTTACATTGACAAAATAATGATTAATGATAATAATTTTTTTAGTTTCAACTAATCATAAAGAATGAAGACAGCAATATATTACTTATCTAATATACAATTGCATTGCAATGTAATATATATATATATATATATATATATATATATATATATGATAATAAAAATCATTCATTTTCATTTACACTACAGGTTCCAGTGCTAATGTTTAAGTCTTAAGTTCTTCACTTTCAAACATTCAAACCCTCAAACTTTTAAACATTTCAAATTAAACACAACTTTGGGAGGAATACTGGTGAAATGCTGTAAAATTCTGACCATGGTGGAAATTATTTAAATTTCTAAACTTTTTTTTGTCAGCAAAACACCTTTGATGTAAAATATTTTATTGATGCTCCCATGAGATTTTAAGGTAATATTAATGACAATAATTTAATGACACATTTGCTTATTCACGGTTCTCTGATGTGGGTTATTGGTCACCTGGAGTGCAAGTAAACTAATAAAATATATTTTTTAGTAAATGTTTTTTTTTTATTATTATTAATAAAACATTTAATATTTTTATTAACTTTTTTTAATTATTTTTATTTAAAAAATATTTAAATGTAGTAATAAGAACAACAACAACAACAATTATAAATAATAAAAAATATTAATAATTCTTCATTTTAACAAATTATAATAAATGAAGACAAAAATATATTGTTGTAAATTACAATTGTACTGCAAATTAAAAAATATATAATTATATTTATTTTACACTGCAAGTTTCAATATTAATGTACCTTATGTAACAATCTTTTATTTTGGCAGAATGCTGTAAATATGTTTCTAAAAACGAGAGAAGTAAATTAAACTCTGTTCTGCAATTCACTCTTAAATACGCAGCACAACAGCTTATTATATAAATTGTAGTATTTTATTTAATAATTGCACTAAGCTATATAGTGATTGTCCTGTAGATTTTCCATTAATATCAACAACTCTTGGAGAAATAAACCTCTTATATTAAATTCAGGATTATGAAATGTTTTTGAAGATATCAGCTCCTGTGAAAACGGCTTCACGCAGGTGAGCTGTGATTGATGTGCTGAATATTGCTCATGACCGTTTGTACATTTTCAGCATATTTTTCACATGCAGGAGAGATTTATCAACCTTCCTCCAGTCCGAGCTATCGTTCCATTTAATCAATCATACGCGTCTGGAAACTGAGTGATGTGGGTTTAAGCGTCTGTTCCTCTCGTGTAAAGAGCTCTAATCAATCTGAGACCAAAATAAAGCAGCATGTTTGGAGTGTTAATCAAACGTCTGGCGCTCAGATTGATTTGATATAAACCAACAATTTGAACTTTAGTGTTCTGACCTGAGAGTTTCACTCGGAGAGCGTTGATAAATGAGACGCTCGTTCCTGTTCTCAAGAACATTTAGGGCTCTGTAGCTTCACAAAATGAGTGTTTGCATGGTGAGTGTTGATGAGGACGTTTTTACTGCTGAGTTTAAAGGAGTAGTTCTCCCAAAAATTTATATTTACAGAAATGTACTGCCCCTCAGACCATCCAAGATTAGGATGAGTTTGTTTCTTCATCAGATTTGGAGAAATGTGTCTCTGCATCAGTGTCTCAGCAATGGATGCTCTGCAGTGAATGGGTGCCGTCAGAATGAGAGTCCAAACAGCTGATAAAAACATCACAATAATCCACAAGTAATCCACACCACTCCAGTCCATCAGTTAACATCTGGAGAAGACAAAAGCTGAAACAAATCCAGCATTAAGACGTTTTTTAACTAAAATACAAGTCCATAATCCATAACACTTCTTCCATATTGATATATGATCACAAAATTGTGGCCAAATTGTGCATCCCTACAAACAAACACAGTAATTTATAATGAATAAATATAATAATAATAATAATAATTATTATTATTATTATTATTGTTGTTATTGTTGTTGTTGCCATTATTATTATTATCATGAAATGTTTCTAAGTAAAATCAAAATAAGAAACATTATTATTGTAATATTTCACTGTTAAATAAGAGTGTTTAAGGTAAAAAAAATATTTTGGATTTATTAAGAAATTAATTTAGTCTTAATATCATCATTTTCAAACATTAAACCATTAAACTTTTTAAGTTTTTTTTTTTTTTAACTTCAGATAGTTGCTTCCATTTTAAATACGATCCCATAAAGCATAATAATGCTTTCTCCGTATTGATATATAATCACAAAAAAATTGTAATTTCTTTATGAATTCCATCTTAAATTGCAATCACAATTTTTATCAGAAAAATTTGATTTTCTCCCCAAATCATGCAGCCCTATTTGTACCTACATATTTTTTTTTTCAACTTTTTTGATCTTTTGATCTTAACTTAATTGTAAAAGTTAATGGCTCAATTTAGTTTTTACACATTTCATGCAATGTTGATGTTCATGCTCGCCATAACACACTGTATTTGACTGATTTATGAGGTGTGCAACCAAACTACAATAAAATGCATCAATAAACAATAACATTTAAATACAAAGCATCAATTACACACTTAACACTCATTGTTGTGTTCTTCATTTTGTTGCATTTGGCACAAAAAAAGACTTTCTCCCTTGTTAAGAAATGAAAAGAAGAAATCTGTCCATCATGTAAAAACAAGCAAAACAGCTGTAGCCCACAAAAACCAGACTGTAAGAGTTGAGTGAATGTGTAAAAGAACAAAACTGTATCACATTCAGAAATCTCTCGCTCGCTCTGCAAACACAGTTCACAGTTGTGAGCTGGTAATATTTTTAGCAACTTTTCTCAACAAATGTCTGAAAAGCAGAGCTGTTAATTGACTGCTATCGTAACCTCTCCGGGCCGCTCACGTTAACTCTGAAATCTAATTAAATGTGAGGAAACTAGCAGCCTGAAATCTCCAGAATGGATCTGAGTATGTTCTCATTTGCATGATTATAATAATAGCATTCCCTGACACTAATGCATGCGCAGAATATTTCAAGCCAGTCATTAGAACTTATTTGAAGAACGGAGCAAATTAATTTTAAAGGAGGTGAAGGCATGGAGAATAAGAAAATGATGGCTGTGAGTGTTTATATGACCATGTTTCTGTCAGCATAAAGTCATGTTTTAATAAATGGAAACAAGGCGCGAAGAATTAGTGCATAAACGACATGAGTAAAGCTGTTTAAAGCCTTATTCATGTCACAAATATGGAGGCATGTTTCCACCACAGGATAAAAAATAAAAAGGTCATTGTTACTTTTTATCTCACAGCTCTGACTTTTTTTCTTTGCATTCTGAGTTTTCTGCTATTTTTTATTTTTTTTTACCACAGAATAAATAATAAAAAGGTAACTCTTTTTATCTTCCAATTCTGACTTTTTTTTACAAGTTTATATCTCACAAATGACTGTATATCTTGTAATTCTGATTCGTGTATCTCAATTCTCACCTTATATCTCATAATTGTGACTTTATATCTTGTAATTATTACTTTATATCTTGCCATTCTGATATTATATCTTGCCGTTCTGTCTTATATCTCATAATTCTGACATTTTTCTCAGGATTCTTACTTTATCCATCATCATCATCTTCATATTTCCACTCATAGACATGTTGAGCAGCGTCTGCTGTCTGATGTGACTCCATCTTCTGCTCCTTCAGAAAACAGCAGACAGCTGATTGACTTGTTTGTGAAGGCGTTCATGAATATTTCAACAATCTGCACATATATCTACGGTCGGATTAGGATATTCTTCATGTTAGACAATGCAAATCCATCATATGAGACTATCATTTCAGTGTATATTGTAACCTTCTTCATGATTTCTCCACATTCGTTTAGTGAAGTGCATTGTGCAGTAAGAACTTAACGCTAATGATTATGGCCCAGAGCACTTCAAACACGACTGCGCCCCAAATATCACTTAAATTGCTTGATCAAAGAGTAGAAATGAGATTAAGAGGAAATGGGTTGTTCGATTCTGGGTTTCCAGGTTGTTCTACAGCTATTAGTTCCATCTGTGGCTTTACAGAGCTTCACAAACCCAACAGTCTCCTTACATTCAATAATCTGAGTCATTCCTGTTATACAATGTGTGGCCATCATACAGTGAAAACAATGCTGTAGGATTTTTACTTTGAAACAATTTCAAATATTAAAGGAATAGTTCAGCCAAAAATGAACATTTGCTGAAAATGTGCTCCCCCTCAGTTCATCAGAGATCAGGATGAGTTTGTTTCTTCATCAGGTTTGTAGAAATGTGTCTCTGCATCAGTGTCTCAGCAATGGATGCTCTGCAGTGAATGGGTGCCGTCAGAATGAGAGTCCAAACAGCTGATAAAAACATCACAATAATCCACAAGTAATCCACACCACTCCAGTCCATCAGTTAACATCTGGAGAAGACAAAAAACTGCTTATTTGTAAGAACCAAACACATTGAGACATGTTTAACTTTAAACCGCTTCTAAAATAAAAGTCCATAATCCATAATAATGCTTCATCTATATTGATATATAATCACTAAATTGTGCAGCCATACAAACAAACAGTGATTTAAAATAAATATAATAAAATAATGTTATAAATATATAAATTAATACATTTAGTTATTATTTATAATTAGTACAGACAAAAACAATATACAAAATATTACTATTGTAATCTTTCACTGTTAAATAAAGAGCATTTAAGACAGATATTTTATTTATTTATTAAAATATATACATTTATAAATGAAAACAAAACAAATATTACTATTATAATATTTCACTGTTAAATAAAAAGAGTATTTAAGGAAAATGTTTTATTATTATTACATAAAAATGTAAACATTTATAAATGAAAACAAAACAAGAAATATTACTATTGTAATATTTCACTGTTAAATAAAAAAGGGTATTAAAAAATATATAATTATTAAATTTCTAAATAAAAAAATTAAGAAATTACTATTGTAATATCTCACTGTTAAATGACTATTTAAAATTATAATTATTATTACATTAAAATATAAACATTTCTAAATTAAAGAAATATTACTATTTTAATATTTCACTGTTAAATAAGAGTATTTAATACACAAAAAAATTGCATTAGAACTGTAAAATTAGTGCTAATATTATGGATGTCTATATGGATGTTTATGGATTCAAATTAATTTCTCAATTTTAAACTGTTAAACCTTTATTTTTTACAGAAAACCGCATGTTTTCTATTGAGTTGAAGCCATATAGTAATGCATTGAATAAAATATCTATTATTTTCCGATGTTTCTCTTCTTTTGTGATTCTCTTTCCTTCCAGAACAGACGGTTGCACTCGAGTCAAGTCAGATCACCTTTTATTTCTGTAGTGCTTTATACAATACAGATTGAATCAAAGCAGCTTTACAGTGTCAAACATGAAATTAATGTTTCAGTGATGTAAACATTCAAATCTGCTGTTTAAGCAGCTCTAAAAAGAGGACAATAACAAGAAAAACAATAAGTCAGCTCTATGTCGTTGATGGAGGCAGTGATGTGGTTTAGAGCAGTTTTTCTCACTCTCTGCTGGGATTGTACATTAGATTTGGTGTAGAAAGTGTAAATCTGGTCACCATGTATATGTATATATACACATATATCCTCAGATGCTGGTGGACTAGAGCATATCTGCGGAGGTTCTGCTGTAGATGGTTGTGGTTTTGTGCAGGTCTTAATTTGTGTGTTTCTCTGTCAGTGTGGTGAGTTGTTTCCGCCGGAGCGTCGGTGGCGACAGCATGTGGACAGCCGCTGTATTACCCTCAGATTCTGCTGCTCTCCACGTCCTCATCAAACACGTCTCGTCCTGTCCTTCTGATGAGGAAGAGCGCAGTCAGTCATCGGCTCGGTGCGGGTTATTCAGAGGAAAAACAGCTGTCTGTGTGTTTCACTCCTGCTGTCTGCGGTTGTGTTTTGTTGGGGTCTGAGCTGAAGGTGACATTGAGGTGACTATGAATGATTCATATGGCAGAGGATGCTTTATGAATGTCAAACACGTTTTCCTCAGGCTTTACAAGGCCGGAGTGGCCCGACGTCTAATTGATACACACAGTGTGTCCCACAGAGGCAGCAGAGCGTGAACACACACACACACACACACACACTAACATAAACAGCGTCACAGAAGAGGAATATTTATGTCTGCACTTGTTGTGACACACACATATATTAGCCAAGCGGATTCGTTAATTGCAGATAGTTTGAGATCGGCTGATAACAGAGCCTGATTGATCAATTAAATCTACTGTCAATGGAAAATGGCATATTTTGTGTTTTCAAATATTTTAGTGAAAAAAAAATTACCCAGACATTTCTAGTTAATTACACAATTACACAAATAATACAAAGAAATGGCTAGTAATACATTGAATTAAACACGACACTTAAAAGCAGAAAAACATGCTCTTTGTTTTATTTGCAAATTTAAATATTTCAATATTGTGTGAAGTAAGTGTTTATTTAAATTCAGAAAATGACTTTAAATTTGTAAACATATTGTTTGCTGTTATCTCAGCATTATACACAATCAGAATGAAATTTGGAGATGGAGTTAAAAAGTTAAACTTAAATGGATAGTTACTGTAATTTTGTCATTATCTATATTTCAACCTGTATGACTTTATTTTTACTGTAGTACATTTATAGATGATGTTTTGGAAAAAAAAATTCATACAATGAAAGATGAAAGTCAACAGGGTCCAAAATAGCAAACATTATAACTGTTAACTAAAGCCAACTATTAAAAATCATTTTGGGTAACTAAAATTAAGCTGAAAAAAAAAATATATATAGAAATATTAGGTGTGAAACTTAAACATAATAAACTTTTAAAAACTTAAAGCTTAATAAAAAAGTGGTAAAATTACTATAACTAAAACTGGAGTTGTATAGAATATATATATATATATATATATATATATATATATATATATATATATATATAATGACAAAAGCACAAAATTATTTTGTAATATAATTATTTTAATATAAATAAATTATATAATAGTACAAAAACACTATTTATATAGTATTATCATAGTAGATGCTATAAAATAAACAGGTTTGGAACAATATGAGTAAGTGATGACAGAATGATAATTTTGGGTGAAATATCCTTTTAATTTAACATGTTTTTTGAAAAAAAAACATCTTTGCTTCAGGTATATATATATATATATATAATTTTATTGTTTTATTTTTTGGGGGGCTATGTATTCCATAAGCTTCATTACTTTCATGTTGGGATGCTAAGATTATGTTATGGATCACATTTTATTTATTTTCTTCTTTTAAATGTATTTATATTTTTTATTTCATTAATATTTATTAATTTAAAATTTTCCATTGTGACTCATTATTAAAACAAGAACATTAATATTAATATAATTGCAAAATGATGTACATGTGCCTTCAATTCTTTAAAACAAAATTCTAAATACAATGCTTTGTATTTTTTGGAAGTAATTCAGATGCTATATTGGGACACATTTGGGACACATCCCGTCTCTGCAGGTAAGTAACTAACAGACGTGGTCGTTGAGCACATATTAGCAGGTCAGAACATGAAGTGCTTCTATTTCTGTGCTGGCGGTGACGCGGTGATTCAGGACTGATTCATGCTGCTGCTGGCACCTTCAGCTGCTCCATTATGACAACATATTCCTGGCCTTGCCATTTCTGTCCATGCGGCGGCCAGTTGTGCCTCTTCTGCAGTCAGAAAAGGTCACTCATCCTCTTGAGCTGTTCTTGGCTAGTTTATCACTGCGAGACGTCGATGCCAGCCCTTCCTCCGCCCTGTGTTCACAGACATTATGCACACTTTATGCTTTGGTCAAAGACAAGCACCTGCTGAGAACATGCAATGTGCTGCACATGGGAAATCTGGGATTATTTGTTTATGTATTTTAAGGCGAGACACTACAGGCAAAACCTTGTGTTTTCATGCACTGCTCAATTTTCAGAGTTTAGGCTATTTGACATTTCATAACGTTTTTTTTATTTTTTTATAATAGTGTAAAGAAAGTTTATCTGTATAGCACTTTTCACGAAACAAATCATTGCAAAGCAGCTTTACAGAAAATTCAAGTTTCTACATTATATTTTTGTAGTAGTTTATCAGTGGTGACTAACTCAAGTTGATGTCCATATGACAGAAATGTACAGTAAAATCATGTAGTTAATGACATGTATTCAAACACTATTAACAGCAATGATTGTATGTTGTGATCAATCTTATAGCAAAGTTTGGTAGTTCTGTATGTTGGTTCAGGGTTGGTATCATCTCTTCTCAGGTGCAGTGAGTTTATTTAATTGCACGTCATCTGCGTCTGTAGATTTTACAATACATATTTTTAAAGGCTGTTTTCTCAAAATAAGTTTGTTTCTCCATTTCAGTGGCATTTACATACACCAAATTTTATAGTTTTATTCCTCTTTGTATTCTGAAGGTTTTTACTAAATTTGTTCATATATTATTCACACCGTTTTATTCCTAAAATATGCTGAAAATGTTGTTTTTTTTCTATAGTAGGGTGACCATACGTGCCATCTTTCCCGGACGCGTCCTGGCCAGGATTTCTATATTGCTTTGATTCAAAGTACCTCGAGAGTGTAGAAAAACATAAGTTTTTATCCATTTCATCCATAACTTGTCTTCTTTCAGATTGGTTGAAAGAAAACATGGAAAATACACATTTAAGTGTTTATTTCATGACACTTTATCTATTTACATTTGTAGATTTCAGTTACTATACATATTTTTAAAGGCCATTTTCTCAAAATTAGTTTTTTTCCTTCACTTTGGTAACAGTCACATTCACCAAACTTAATTTTATTTCTATATTCTAAAGGTTTTAACAGAAGAGTTTGTTCATATCATTCACCTGGTTTGATTATTTCACTTTATCTGTGTGTATCTGTAAATTTCAATTTCAATACATATCTTTAAAGGCTGTTTTCTAAAAATGCATTTCTTTCTCCACTTCAGCAGCGCTTACATACACCAGACTTAACAGTTGTATTTCTATCTATATTATGAATGTCATTACTTATTGGTTATATATTATTCTGCTGGTTTTATACATCTTTTTATTCCTAAAAACATGGTGAAAATGTAGTTTTTTTTCTGGCTGCTGACAGTATTTTCTGATTTATGGAGTGATAAATAGAGAAATACAAAAAAATCTCCAATATGACAACAAAATCAAACAAGAATTTTGAACCTGGCTTCATCCAATGTCCTGTTCATATTTAATTTGGATTATGCTTCATTTGCATATTTAAGCATAAAATATGAAAAAAAAAACATTATTTGTAAATACAATTTTTTTTTTGTAACTCTTAATGTAAACAATCTATTAGTAACCTAACAGACCTTATTCACCTGGTTTCTTGTCTTAAATTCATATTGCATTGCTATTTTTTTTCTTCTTTTGTCGATAAAATGAACAAATCCTTCACCGCCGCACGACAGCGTGTATAAAGTGCTATTTTAACTACAGCTGGATTCAGAGAAATGAGAAAGCCTCACAGTGAGAGAATGAACTGTCCCTGAGTCATTTCTATTCGTCCCTGAGGCGTTTTCTATTTAGGTCTTTTAATGAGCAATCGGCTGGATTCAAACACATGAAAGCGTATCTGATATCTGCTGGCATTTATTAGACGAGAACTGGGCTCATCAAAGAGAAAATAAAGGCTTTCTCTTCAGTGTGAACTGATGGTGAAGGAGAAGTTCTGTCGTCTCTCTCTTCTGGCTGGAAATGCTTTAAAGCTGGAAACAGAGCGCTGATAGGATCAAGAACATTTAAAATTAGATTCCCTGCAAATGTGACATTATTCCTTTAATCCTCTCAATTCGTCTGCTGATGAACATTTTCATGGAAGCACTAGTTAAAGGCCAATTACTGTGCTATAGTGCCAGCATAATATAAACTTGTCATTTCTTTCTCTTTTTCTTCACTAGGAAGATGCATAATTAAAAAAATGAATTAAAATCAATGCTATTTACAGTATTTAAATGCATGTTCCTGGACTTACTGTGAATAATTCATCAGTGACGTTATTCTAAAGAAAAAAATCTTCATAATTAAAATGTAATGAATGTTTTTTGTGTGTCATTTTGGTGTTGTTTTGTTTTTATAGCCACCTGTCATATTGAAAACATTTAATTTCACAATCCAATTAATTCTGCACTGATAAAATCGAAGCTCTGAATAGGGAACGACTACAGCAGTATTTTCCAATTACCTGCCTGAGATTTGGTGAAGTGTTGCTCGGTAAGATTGAAATCAGATGGAGACCGCTCCAGTTTGACACATTACAGAAGACTTGCAGCAGTTAAACTGAGTGTTTATCAGAAACTACAGCAGAGTCTTAAGAGGTTCTTCAGTAATTAAACAGGTTCAAGGTTTTATCAGCCTGGTTAAAAGACTTTACTTAGCGTTGGTAACAATAATGTACAGATATACAAATTTGCACATTTAATAGAATAAATCATATGCAACCAATGTAATTAGTTTAGTGGAAATGTTGTCAGATGATAAAGTCAGTACACACACACACACACACACACAAACACACACACACACACACAAACACACACACACACACACACACACACACACACACACAAACACACACACACACACACACAAACACACACACACACACACACACACACACTATTTAAATATTTAAGCATTAAGAACTTATATACGGTATATATTATGATATTCTAATATATTAAATCTATATTAAAATATTTCAGCATTTAAAAAGCAAAAACATAAATATATAATATAAGTACTAAATATAATTATATATATATATATATATATATATATATATACATAATATAAGTCATGATTAAATGAGTAAATCATAAAATCATATGCAACTAATGTAATTTTTTTAGTAGGAATAAAAAAATGCTTCAATATTTAAATGTTCAGAATATATAAAGATATATAAAGAAAATATATAAGTAAATACAGTGGAACTAATCCATCACTATTATTCCTGTAATATATAAAATTATTATTATTACTATTACAATATTCATACAAAACAAATGGCATTGGTTGCAGAGTATTTATTGTGTTCTGATATCTTGTGCATTATTTACAGCTACTTTTGTCTCTGATGTTGTGAAAATACCCAGAAAATAATTTCCAGGGGAATTATTGTTTCTTAATGAGACAGTTCGTTCACAGTTGTCACGGAGTCTGTATGAAAATAACACGAGCACGGTTCATAATAACTCACAGGCTTGTTGTGTCTTTACTGGCTTTATTCGCTGTAAAATAACAGAGTCCAACAATATACATACAGCCTTTGAAGCCCAACACGCTTCAGCGCTGGAAATGTAAAATAAGTGTTTTCTAATTTTCTGTGATGTTTGAGTTCATTTGAAGTGTGGGTGAGTGTTGATGACGTCTTTGTTTGTGAATTTGTGTGAAGTACATATACAGTAATATAATGTTTAATGTGTGAATAGCATGTGATACAGTGAAGCTGTCAGCGGACTGAAGCATCAGTTAAAGCAGCGTTGGTTTCTGCGTCTGCTCCAGCAGAGGTGATGCTGTACATGAGCAAAGGCACCTTGGACTCGCCGTGTGTTCAGACTACTGATCAGCCAGAAAACATGGCGTCCGGAGGAAGAGAGATGGATGATTAAGAGTTTAAAAAGTTGTTTTGATGCACTTTATCAATAAGAGCTGTGACTGTGTGCAGACAGCGTCGTCGTTGAAGACTGAACTGAAGTGTGCTTTGTTTGTCTGTGTTAAAGCAGACTTCTGAGGGAATACAAATGCATGTCAAAAATACAAGCAGCATCTTTGAATTCAGTAGCTATCAGTGATGCAAAGAATAATCTAGATGTCAAGATGAAAAGAATCAGATCTGTGAGGAGAAAACGGCATGTCAGATTAGTGAGTTTGATTTTTACAAAAAAATATTTATTTTACAGTGCTTTATACAATGCATATAGTTTTAAAGCAGCTTCACAGTGATGAACAGTAAAATGGCAGCATTAATGTTGTAAAATTAATCAGTTATGAAGTGAGTTCAAATTTAATACAGACGCATGGTTTAACATGCACAATAAATTATAATGATTTTTGTGCATATTTGAGTTTTAATAGGTTTTCATGTTGTCTTAGCCATTTTAATGCGTGTATGTCTTTAAGTGACTCTGGGTCTGGCTATCATGTGACTCATCACATGACAGGAATCAGGAAATAGACTGTATAAAGGAGGCAGCATGCCAAACACGCACGGACATTGCTCACCTGCTTACTGGAAGAGTGGACTCAGCACTTTGGATGATCACTTCTGTGGACGTTTGTATATACACCGGTGGACACTTCTCACATTCACACTGGGACTTACAGCATGCTGGATTTCTTAAGGACTGTTTTAATGGTATGGAACTGCAAGAATCTGTGCTTTTAACAGCATAGGACTGTGTTGTTTTAAAGGGATCATCAGATGCTAAATTCACTTTTACATGTTGCTTGAACATAAATGTGTGTTGGCAGTGTTTGTACACATCCACAATATAATAACTTACATCCACCCAGTGTTTTTTCCTTTTTAGATCCTGATAAATAACCTCTTTCTCAAATCAAGCTGATCTCAGATTCTTGGCGGTGTGATGTCACACAGACAGGCCCCTCCCACGATTGTTGATTGACACTGGTGTTTTATCTCAGCTCCGCCCTGAGTGATCTGTCATCAGTCTGTCATTGTTTCACCGCCGGAGCAGATGTAGACAAGAATGTCTCCGAAGTGATTGAGGTGTTTTGTTGTTGGATGTAGTAATGAACGTAGCAGCCGTCATTTACTCCGACATCTGAGCCGCTGAAGATGATGATCCAGCTTCATCTACAGAAGTGAGTATAAGGGGTTTTTATGAATCTTTGCAAATTGGCTTTCCTAATAATGTGCTAGTTAGCAAGTTCCACGGCTAAAGTAAACAGTCTCATGAGAACAGCTTGTCACTCAACAGAAGAGAGGGGCGGGGTCAGCAGAGCTCATTAGCATTTAAAGGGACATGGAGTAAAACGGCTTGCTGAAAACAGAGCTGTTTTTAACAGCTAAAAAGGTGTTTTACACTATCACTGAGAAATTTTAACAAAAGTGTGTTATAGACTTTTCATTAAGACCCTAAAGAATCATCAACTTGTGGAAAATGGGCATCCGATGACTGCTTTAAGCTCCTTGTGAATTCTGTAAATACACAATTTATTCATTTCAAGTTTGTTATTGTCTCATCTTTTTAAAACACTTATTTTACCTCACACAGTTTAATCTGACCCCATTTTAAACCCATATAATTTGGCCGATAAGGCAGATCGTTACAAATTTAATTGTCACTCTCTTTTTGAGTGTTTACTGTAATTCTTTTCAGCCATTTACTAAAGTGATAAACAGTGCTATTTTGATATATAAATTGAGAAACTATTGTTTATATATGTGACCCTGGACCACAAAACCAGTCATAAGTGTTAATTTTTTTTAATTGATTTCTATATCATCTGAAAGCTGAATAAATAGCTTTCCATTGATGTATGGTTTGTTATGATCGGACAATATTTGTAAATCTGGAATCTGAGGGTGCAAAAAATCTAAATATTGAGAAAATCATCTTTAAAGTTGTTCAAATGAAGTTCTTAGCAATGCATATTACTAATCAAAAATTAAGTTTTGATATATTTACGGTAGGAAATTTACAAAATATCTTCATGGAACATGATTTTTACTTAATATCCTAATGATTTTTGGCACAAAAGAAAAATCAACAATTTTGACCCATACAATGTATTGTTGTCTATTGCTACAAATATACCTGTGTTACTTATGACTGCTTTTGTGCTCCAGGGACACACATATGTATATATGTATATGTATATGTATACATATACATATAAATGTGTGTGTGTACAGTGGTATGCCAAAGTTTGGGCACCCCTGTAAATTTTCATGATTTTCCTTTATAAATCATTGGTTGTCTGGATAAGAAATTTCAGTTAAATATATCATATAGGAGACAAACACAGTGATATTTGAGAAGTGAAATAAAGTTTATATGATTTATGGAAAGTGTGCAAGAATTATTTAAACAAAATTAGGCATGTGCATAAATTTAGGCACCACAAAAGAAAAATTAACTATTTTGTGCATCCTCCTTTTGCAGAAATAACAGCCTCTAAACGCTTTCTATAGCTTCCAATTAGAGTCTGGATTCTGGCAGAAGGTATTTTGGACCATTCTTCTTTACAAAACATCTCCAGTTCAGTCAGGTTTGATGGTTTCCGAGCATGGACAGCCCGTTTTAAATCACACCACAAATTTTCAATAATATTCAGGTCTGGGGACTGAGATGGCCATTCCAGAACGTTGTACTTGTTCCTCTGCATGAATGCCTTAGTAGATTTTGAGCAGTGTTTAGGGTCGTTGTCTTGTTGAAAGATCAAGCCCCGGTGCAACTTCAACTTTGTCACTGATTCCTGGACATTGTTCTCCAGAATCTGCTGATATTGAGTGGAATCCATGCGACCCTCAACTTTAACAAGATTCCCAGTCCCTGCACTGGCCACACAGCCCCACAGCATGATGGAACCGCCACCAAATTTTACTGTAGGTAGCAAGTGTTTTTCTTGGAATGCTGTGTTGTTTTTCCACCATGCATAACGCCCCTTGTTTTGCCCAAATAACTCTATTTTAGTTTCATCAGTCCACAGCACCTTATTCCAAAATGAAGCTGGCTTGTCCAAATGTGCTTTAGCATACCTCAAGCGACACCGTTTGTGGCGTGTGCAGAGAAAAGGCTTTTTCCGCATTACTCGTCCATACAGCATCTCCTTGTGTAAAGTGCGCTGAATAGTTGAACGATGTACAGTGACACCATCTGCAGCAAGATGATGTTGTAGGTCTTTGGAG
Source organism: Aspiorhynchus laticeps (assembly GCA_023376895.1). NCBI lineage: Eukaryota > Metazoa > Chordata > Actinopteri > Cypriniformes > Cyprinidae > Aspiorhynchus > Aspiorhynchus laticeps. Next base: position 2,191,654 of record CM041799.1, read on the forward strand.
TTGGTCTGTGGGTTGACGGTGACTGTTCTCACCATCCTGCGCCTCTGCTTATCTGAGATTTTTCTTGGTCTGCCACTTCGGGCCTTAACTAGAACTGTGCCTCTGGTCTTCCAATTCCTCACAATGTTCCTCACAGTTGAAACTGAGAGCTTAAATCTCTGAGACAGCTTTTCTGTATCCTTCCCCTAAACCATGATGTTCAACAATCATTGTTTTCAGGTCATCTGAGAGTTGTTTTGAGGCTCCCGTGTTGCCACTCTTTAGAGAAGATGCAAAGAGGAGAAACACTTACATTTGGCCTCCTTTAAATACTTTCTCATGATTGGATTCACCTGTGTATGGAGGTCAAGGGTCACTGAGGTTACCAAACCAATTGTGTGCTCTAATAATTAGTGCTAAAGGTATTGAAATCAATAAAATGACAAGGGTGCCTAAATTTATGCACATGCCTAATTTTGTTTAAATAATTCTTACACATTTTCCATAAATCATATAAACTTTATTTCACTTCTCAAATATCACTGTGTTTGTCTCCTATATGATATATTTAACTGAAATTTCTTATCCAGACAACCAATGATTTATAAAGGAAAATCATGAAAATTTACAGGGGTGCCCAAACTTTGGCATACCACTGTATATATGTATGTATGTATATGTATATGTGTGTGTTTTCTGTTTTAATTTAAATTGTAGTAAAAAATGTTAGTATTTTTGTTGTTTTTGTCTTTTTTATTATTTTTAGATGTCTATAGTTGTATTCATGTTTATTTCTGTTTTAATTTTAGTTATTTTAATAGTTTTGTTGTGTGTTTTTGTCATTTTATTTATTAAATATGTCTTTAAGTTTTATTTATTTTTATTTCAGTTTCAATTTTAGTTATTCTAGTAAAATCAAGTATCTCTCTCTCACTCTCTAGACACACACACATTATATACTATATTTTATTTACTTATTTTTTTGTAACAAAAATGTTTTTATGCTTATCTTTGTAAATTTATCTTGTAAATATTGTACATTTTGTAATGTATTTATTATAGTTGTAATTTGTCTTTGAAAAGCAATCTTGTAATTTTTGTAATTTACCTTTATTTATTATAGTTTTATCTAATTTAATATATTGTAAATTTAGTATTTTATCTTTTTATTATAGCTGTAATTTGATCTATAATGTATCTTTGTTCTTACAGAGATACAGTCTCTCCTACATGCTGTAAAAACTCAGATGTGTTATCACTGATCCCTAACATTTACACAAATACATTTTCATATACCCACATACATGTATTAATATAATAATAAATATAAGATCAAGTGATTTCTGTCCAAACTCATGCCGCACCATATTCCCGTGCTGATCGGTTGGGTTTGATCATTGGACATGATGATATATGCAGTAATGTGTTTGCCTGTCCAGACTGTTAAACAGATGATATCGGCTGCAGCTGGTTCAATAACTAATTTAACCTCCTGCCTGATGTCAGAGATGACAAATCCATCCGTTTCTGTCTTCATGTGCTGCTCGGGGGTCATTCGAAGTGCATCTCATCACAGGCCCAGTAGTTTACCCTTCACTATCTCTCATTGTGAGACGGTATAATACAGTCAGGAAGTGTTTAACAGAGAATTCATCATTTAACCCCGTAAAGCCTGACATATCAAATAATCCAAAATTTTTTTTTTTTTTTTTTTAAATGGAACAGTTTATATATTTTAAGTATGTGTTTTTATTTTGTATCATATTTGCTCCATTAGGATTGTATGGCTCTCATAGTCAGTCACAGTGAGAATATGAAGCTCAGTTTTATTCAGAGACTCAAATTGAGCAAAAATATGAATTTTCTGCAGATGCTGATATTTATGTGATGAAATTCTCATGCTTGTTATGTAAATCAATGAGATCTTTCTAACAGTGCAGCAGATAATAACATTAAATGATCTAAATATCAGTTGTCGCTCTATCTCTCCAATAATATATCTCAGTAAGATGAGATTGAAATGATCCAAACATATGATGCAATGCAATCCAATGCTGATTGAGAGATGAAGAAATTACAGCAAAAAGACACATGAAGCAGCAGCTGAAGCTGGACGTTTAATTACACTAAACTATCAAACAGATGACAGAACAAGAATGCATCGTGTAATTGGAGAACCTTTGATATTCATGGAACCACAAAAGATTCTTTATCGTGGAAAAAAAGTTCTTTAGAACCACACTGAAAGGTTCTTTAAGGAACCAAAAGTGAATCATGAATGCATCGTTATAACCCTCACAATGCAATCGGGTCTGTTTGGACCCAGAAGAGATAAAACGATTCTTAAAAATGCATAGATTTTTGTAAGGGAATGAAACTTTGCAAATGCGTTAAGAGCCTCAAAATACAAAAATAAATAAATAAAAATTGCATTTTTAAAAAGAGATATAACCATTTAAATAAAATGTTACATGTTTCGTGTTCAGGTCATTTTGGACCACCAGGTGTCAAAAGTACTTTTTGTAAAATTATCTATGAAGTTATATTAGTGTCGAAAAACATGTAAAATATATTTAGCCTTTTCCCCATATCTCTCACATTTTTGGGACTGAATTTTGTTGATGAACATTAATATTTACACCTGTTGATGAACCATTGTAGCCCTTTTTTCATCTGAAAGTTTATACAAGTAAAATGAATTTGAAATTTGAGCAAAACTAGTTAGATTTTTTTTTTTCAGCATAATATTTACATTTTTTTTTTAGTGATGTTTTGTTGAAAATAAATATGTAGGTTGCATAAATTGACACACTTTGGGCAATTATTAATTTTAAATTCAAAGGAATTTCATTCATTCCAATAGGGTTATATTTACAATCTTTCATCAGTATTGAAAAAAAACAAACAACATATTTTGCATCATGTGTGGTTTGTGTGTAATTTGGAATGTCAAAGAATTTCAAATGTTTTAATTAATAAAAAAGCTGCAAATGCAGTAATAACACGGTAACATTTAAAATGTATTTCCCCCCACATTCACTGATTAATAAGAAGCTGATCATAAACAACATGGTTTTAGTTGGAACATATGAAGTTATAATTATTTTAAAAAAATTCAAACTGGGACCTGAATTCCAATTCATTGATGCATTAACCATTCTCAGTCTGATTCTGGATCCTGCTCAGCTGCTGTTAGGTGTGTCTTCAGTGTAATGAGGAGAAATACGAGCATCACTTTCCTCCAGTCTCCATCTGAACCAGCGTCGTTTCTCAAGTTCTCCATGTTTCTCGAGTACATCTCTGACTGAGCTTTAATGCAGTCAGTCCGTGATTCTTATGAGAGAGAGAGAGAGAGAGAGAGAGAGAGAGACACACACACACACACACACACACACACACACACACACACACACACACACACAGAGAGAGAGAGAGCATCACTTTCCTCCAGTCTCCATCTGAACCAGCGTCGTTTCTCAAGTTCTCCATGTTTCTCGAGTACATCTCTGACTGAGCTTTAATGCAGTCAGTCCGTGATTCTTATGAGAGAGAGAGCGAGAGAGAGAGAGAGCGAGAGAGAGAGAGACACACACACACACACACACACACACACACACAGAGAGAGAGAGAGAGAGAGAGAGAGAGACACAGAGAGAGAGAGCATCACTTTCCTCCAGTCTCCATCTGAACCAGCGTCCCGTCGTTTCTCAAGTTCTCCATGTTTCTCGAGTAAATCTCTGACTGAGCTTTAATGCAGTCAGTCCGTGATTCTCATGAGAGAGAGAGAGAGAGAGAGAGAGAGACACAGACACAGAGAGAGACACACAGAGAGAGAGAGAGAGAGAGAGAGAGAGACACACACACACAGAGAGAGAGAGCATCACTTTCCTCCAGTCTCCATCTGAACCAGCGTCCCGTCGTTTCTCAAGTTCTCCATGTTTCTCGAGTACATCTCTGACTGAGCTTTAATGCAGTCAGTCCGTGATTCTTATGAGAGAGAGAGAGAGAGAGAGAGAGAGAGAGAGAGAGAGAGACGCTGGAATTGATCAGAGGATCGAGATTATCGTGTGCGGGATTTAATGCGTGATTTCCACCCTTGTAAGGACGTTTTTTCATCCTTTTGTGAATCGGTGAATATTCGCAGTGTTTTATGGAGGTCTTGCTGCTGGCGTCAGTCTCCGCATCTTTTACTCGTTCGGACGGTTTTTATTCCCGTTCTCTCGGATTTAAGGGGTTTTCAGCTCTTTCTTGCAGATCTAAAGGTAAGCATCTGTGTCTAATAATGCGTTTTCTTATATCCCCGCAGGTCGCGTGTGTCTGGATGAAGAGGGGTTTTTTCCTGTCAGATTTTTCTCGACTTTCTATTCATCATATATACGCGTAACCATCCTTTGAGTCACGAAAACGGCACAATCTAGCGATGCAGTGGAAAATATGCGCACGTTTCTGTCATTTGCTCGGTTTTGAGCTGATAAAGAAGTGAAGGGGGTTATCCAGGCTGTTAGTCGCAGGACAGGAACGCAGTAACCGGGTGAAGCAGGTAAGATATGACTGGCAGAGATTTAATAACCTACTTTACACATTCACATCGATTACACAGACTTAATGCTTCATCCTTTCTGAAAAACCTTAAACACTATGCTGTTCGACTCTGAGATTTAGATGGTGCTCCAGAACGCCAATAAGAGCTGGTGTCATTGGTGACTTATTAGGAACGGCCTGTGCTTTAATGCAAAGACCCACTTCTATCAACCCTCTGATGCATGCATGATCAAATCATATCTTAATGATGCATTACAATTCAAAATAAGAACATATTGTTTCCCGTTTTCACGTCAAGATGATGTTTTTGAGAGAGTTACACATCTATCATGCAGCAGAAAATTATATGAGGTTCTTGGTGCATCATCACTTTTTTCAGACATGTTTTGGCCATACAATTATGGGAAAGAGTGGTTTGGATGATTAGTGGCTTTTGGAGATCTGACCATTGTAGTGGACATTTGCATCAAAGGGTTAAAATATATGTTTGATCATATACAGTGTGTTGGGTTGTTTGCATTGCAAATTAATGTTAGTATCTCAGTGCTCTGTTTTAATGAGATACCAATATAATAATTCCTATTTTTCCCTTTCAAAATGTTGTTTTTGAGAGAGTTGCACGTCTAGCTGCAATCCAAAATTACATAGAGGTTCTTCCATCACTTTTTCAGACATGTTTTGGCCATAATTATAGAAAAGTGTGGTTTAGATGATTATAGTGGCTTTTGGAGATCTGACCATTGTAGTGGACATTTACATCCAAGGGTTAAAATATATGGTTGATCATAGTGCGTTGGGTGACTTGCATTGCCATCAATGTTAGTATCTTAATGCATGCATGCATAATATTTTTCCCTTTCAAAATGACGTTTTTGAGAGAGTTGCACTTTTATTACAACCTGCAATTGAAAATAATGTTAAATATTCCAGAGGTTCTTGGTGCATCACCAATTTTCAGCCATGCTTTTATAAAAAACACCACAATATAAAGAAGACAGCCATATGTAATAAAGAGTGGTTTAGATGATTATAGTGGCTTTTGAAGATCTGACCATTTGCTTCAAAGGGTTAGAATCTCATTTTTCATGGTATCATCTTCAAATTTGAAATATAAACTCATGAGACATGTGACTTTCAACCCATTACTTTTCTGGATTGCTCCAGGATGGATTTCATGTAAAAAAAACATTCAGTGTGGTAACACCTTTTTCAAGGCACTTCAGTGTCTATAACTTTTTATCTTTTTGAGCATTATCAACTCTGGATGATGGATAGTAAAGCCTAGAGTGTCTTCTTTCCAAAGATACCTAAATATACCTAAAATGTGTGTAGCACATTATTGTCAGGAACTGTTACCATTTTAATTTAGGTAGGTCATTTTCAGCTGTGAGGCCCAAAATGGGGGGAGCAGGTTAGCAGGTTAAACAGTTGATCATATGTACAGGTTTTAGTTTGCTTGCATTGCCATTAATGTTAGTATTATTAATTAGTACTGGTGGTCATCGGTGATTAGATAAAGCATATTCTCAACATGGAATCTCTAAACCACCAGGTGGTACTACAGTATATACATCTACATGGTGCATGAATGGAGATGCACTGTGAAAGAGGACTAAATCACCTTTTAAATAGGTGAGACACATTAATTTGATTGCAAATCAACAGCGTTTGTCAGCAGTAAATGAGGTCTGATGATTTGCATTACAGCGTGAGTGTGTGAATTACAGGTGCATCATTATTAACTGTGTCAAGAGGAACAGACGCATCTAACATGGACAGAAAGCTTCAGCAGACAGGAGTAGAGTTGAAAGACCACCCGCAGGGATAAGCAGCCACTTCAGATCGTTTCTAAAAGTGTCACAAAAGAACAGCCGCAAGCATCACTTTAGGTGTGAAAGGATTTTGTAATTTTTGACACATCATCATCATGTCTCCACGCAGTATTTTTCCATAGTTACCATGTACATCTGTCAAGCTTTAAATACACTGTTTTACTTACCTGTACAAGCTTGAAAATCTTCTTTCATCATTAGAACATATATATATATATACATACATACATACATACATACATACATACATACATACATACATACATACATACGTATATATGTATATATCAATTTTCAGTCTTTCTACTTCAAGATATCAGGTTTATTTCAGTGCCATTTCTTTGTAATTATTTGTGAATTTTACTAGTAATTTCAAAGTGAAAATGTTTCAAAGCAGGGTTATTACTAGCCCGATCTCACGGCAATTCGTACATATTTTACAAGGTGGCTAATTCGTACGAATTCGTACGACCTCACTCATACAAATTCATAAGATTTTTGCTAAATCGTACGTATTTTACGAGTTGCCAATTCGTATGAATTTGTACGAATGACCTACACCTAACACCGCCCCTAAACATACCCGTCACTGGGGTTTAGACAAATCGTACAAAATCGTACGAGTGAGGTCGTACGAATTCGTAAAAGAATTAGCCTCCTCGTAAAATACATACGAATTGCCATGAGATAGCGTTGTTATTACAGGCAACAAACTGGAACGAAAATTAAATCAATTTATTTATAATCTACACATTTGATACTTCAAATAAAATAAACACTAAGCAAAATAAAATATAAAAAACTATTTAAAAAAAATCAGCTAGTTGTGAGAAAGATTTCTTATTTAACTAATTTTAATGTACTAAAATAGCTAAAACTGAAATAGAAGGCATATGTTTAAAAAAAGTACAACTACTAAAAATGACAAAAACACAAGAAAATGATTAAAACTAGCTAAAATGAAAACAAAAACATAAAAATAAAACCTGATTTGAAATGTTAATAAAAATACAGTATCTAAATGAAACTAAAGTAACTCTGTTTCAAAGTAGATCCTATGCCATTTTTTCAGCGTATGACTGAAATTAAGAATAACTTAATGAGAGAGAGATTTGAGAGCCTTGTTGATAAAGAATTTCTCTTGTGTTCCACAGGAAAAAAAGAAAGAAACGTTTATGGATGAATAGTTCCATTCCTTTAAACACACATTATATTCTAAGCTTCATAAAGCAGGTTTTATAGCAGGTGTAAATGTTTTTTTGTTGTTGTTGTAAAAACACCTATTTCCTGTGTATTATAGTATATGATGTTTAAGCAAATGCATATTAATCTATGTCGCACGCATCTCTCATAATATGATCATATATGCACACAACCGGTTATTGGAGACATGTAATAACATTCATTGCTGTCCAGACCTCTTGGACATTTCTGCAGGCAGTATCATTTAGTTATGCTCATTTATTTCAAAGGGCTCAGGGTTCAGCTGGTTGTGTTCATTAGAGGTCCCCTGCTGGTTGATGCTGTAACTACACCTGTGCTACATGGCCTTCATAACTCAGGTGATTGACTCTGTGAGCGTCCAGGAGAAAAGATGGCAGCATGCAGGTCGTGCACCAGCTTTGGCTAGAAATGACTCATCGTGAGTGCAGTATAAATGCACAGTAAAAATACTAATAATTCACTCAAAAATGAACATTTGCTGAAATTGTGCTCATCCTCAGTCTATCCAAGATTAGGATGAGTTTGTTTCTTCATCAGGTTTGTAGAAATGTGTCTCTGCATCAGTGTCTCAGCAATGGATGCTCTGCAGTGAATGGGTGCCGTCAGAATGAGAGTCCAAACAGCTGATAAAAACATCACAATAATCCACAAGTAATCCACACCACTCCAGTCCATCAGTTAACATCTGGAGAAGACAAAAGCTGAAGCAAATCCAGCATTAAGACGGTTTTAACTAAAATATGAGTCCATAATAACTCTTCCTCCAGTGAAAAAGTGTTCTGGTCTGAATCAGGAGAGAAATCTGCACAGATCAAGCAGCGTTTACAAGACAAAACGGCTCTAGTCAAGTCAAGTCACCTTTATTTATACAGCGCTTTTAACAATACAAATTGTGACAAAGCAACTGCACAATATCAAAATGGGAAAATAGTGTCAATAATGTAAAATGACAAGATTAAACACTCAATTTTCAGTTAAAGGCATTTCATTGTTGAATTCAGTGATGGCATCGTCCAGCTCAGTTCAGTTCAAAAAGTTTCTGTTCAATCAAGTCGATGATATCGCTGGAAATGAAGTGTCCCCAATTAAGCAAGCCAGAGGTGACAGCGGCAAGGAACCAAAACTCCATCGGTGACAGAACAGAGAAAAAAACCTTGGGAGAAACCAGGCTCAGTCGGGGGGGGCAGTTCTCCTCTGACCAGACGACACAGCAGTTCAATTCCAACTGCTGCAAAGTCAGATTGGATGGCTCAACTGGTTCTCGAGGTCTTTTCCTGATGGCTGTCTAGGTGACGGGGTCCTCACTGGGGGTCTGTCTCTGGGGCTCATCTAGGTGTCCTGGTCTCCGCTGACGTTCAGGGCTGTAGAGGTCGTCTCTAGGTGCTGATCCACCATCTGATCTGGTGACTGCAGTGACCTCGGAATAAGAAAGAAACAGACTAATATTAGCGTAGATGTCAATCTTTTTACGATGTAACAAGTACTCTAAACAAATATGTGGCTGGATTTTGATGTGAGAGACAACAGGAGATGCACTTTTTCACTGGAGGAAGAGTTATTATGGATTATGGACTTGTATTTTAGTTCAAAATGTCTTGATGATGGATTTGTCTCAGCTTTTGTCTTCTCCAGATGTTAACTGATGGACTGGAGTGGTGTGGATTATTGTGAAGTTTTTATCAGCTGTTTAGACTCTCATTCTGACGGCACCCATTCACTGCAGAGCATCCATAGCTGAGACACTGATGCAGAGACACATTTCTACAAATCTAATGAAGAAACAAACTCATCCTGATCTTGGATGAACTGAGGGGGAGCACATTTGCAGCAAATGTTCATTTTTTGGCTGAACTATGACTTTAATCACAAATGAGTGGAAATTAATGTAAATTGATGTTAATCTTACATTCAAATCCCAAATTCTTCACTGCATCTCAACCCGTGGAACACATTTACATTTATGCATTTATCCAAAGTGACTTACATTGCATTCAAGCTATACATTCTCTGGGAAACAAACCCATGACCTTGATGTTGCGAGCGCCATGATCTACAGGAATCTGTGAAACACAAAAACAACCTGATGAAACATTTTCTAGTTAAAGCCGAGCAGGTTTGTTTTAGCACAAGCGGTGGTGTAAGCGTGACTGTAAATAAGCAGCGTTGTTAGTTTTGAAGGGAATCAGCAGGTTGAGAAAACAGCGACACGTCCAAACCTGCCAAGATCTGTGTGGTTGTGATTGTCAAGGTTTTGTGTGAAAACTAATTAAAAGTTCTTTGTTTGTTGGTCTTGAATCTACTGATGAGAATATTATATTCCTGAAAATTAAATTTGCACAAAGCTTGATGCTTTGAGACCAGCCAACAGAGACAAGATATACAGCACCTGTAATTATTTTTTTTTAATGAGCCTTGATTTGACTCATTTAAGTTCAGTAGTAGTTTATGTAATGCTCTTGTTTATGTAAAGCATAATTTAAACTTTATGTAATTTATAACAAATTAAAAGTTAGTCTTCTCATTCAGCTTACACTGCAAAAAATACATTGTTAACTATTTAATTATTATTATTATTTTTTGTCCTGTACAAATATCTAAATATCCTTAAAACAAGAAGCTAATTTGATATTTTTGGCTTGTTGTCAGAGAATGAAATATTAGTGTATTTGTCTTATTTTATTTTCATTTAGTTTTATTGCTTTTTTTAATCATTTGTGATTAATATCTTTATTCTCCAGATTCTCTGAAAAAGCAGCAATGCTAATGCAACTCACACTTTGTGATTTATTACAAATTAATAGTTACTCTTCTGAAGTTTTGCTTCAGCTTGTTTACGCTGCAATTTGTACTTAGTTTTGTCTTTTTCATTGCAAATATATAAACATCCTTACAGCAAGATATTTACTAGAGAAGCAAATATGATATTTTTGGCTTGTTGTCAGAAAATCTATCTGAAATAAGCACATTTTTTTTCTTTGCATTTTGTTTTCATTTAGTTTTATTATTTTTTCCCTGATTAATGCTTAATATCTTTATCCTCAAGATAGATTCACTGAAAAGGCAACAATAAAAATGCACAACTCACACTTTATTTCTAACAAATGAATAGTTACTCTTCTGAATTTTTGCTTCAGATTGTTTTCACTGCAAAAGGTCACAATTTATTCTTACTTCTGTCTTTTTGTCCTGTACAAATATATAAAGATCCATAAAACAAGAAGCAAATATGATTTTTTTTTGGCTTGTCAGAGAATCTCCCTGGAATATAAATGTGTTTTGTCTTTGCTTTTTATTTTAATTTAGTTTTATTTCACTTTTTTTTCTTGTTTATGCTTAATGTCTTTATATACAAGATAGATTCACTGAAAAAACAGCAATGCATATGCACAACTCACACTTTATGCAATTTATAAAAAAGTTACTCTTATTTTTCTTCAGCTTGTTTACACTGAAAAAAGACACCGTTTATTCTGCCTTCTGTCTCGTATCTAAACATGCTTAGAGCAAGAAGTGCATTTGATATTAAAGCTTGTTTTCACAGAATCTCTGGAATATAAGTTTATTTTGTCTTTGCCTTTTTTATGTTATATTTCTCTTGTTTATGCTTAATATCTTTGTTCAAAATATTATATTCTCTGAAAAAGCTGCAGTACAAATGCAGACTCACACTTTATGTAATTTATAACAAATTAATAGTTACTCTTTTTTGCTTCACCTTGTTTATACTGTGAAAAGACAGAATTTATTTTATGTATTCATACAAATATTGCAACACGAAGCAAACTTGATATTTTGACTTTTGAATTTTTTTTTATTTCACTTGTTTATGCTTAATATCTTTATATTCAAGATAGTTTCTCTGAAAAAAATCAGCAATGCAAATGCACAACTCAAAGTTTTTGTAATTTATAACACATTAAGTTACTCTTATTTTGCTTTAGCTTATTTACAGTGCAAACATTTACAATGTATTCTTACTTCGTACAAGTATCAAAATATGGCAAAATATTTACCAGAGATGCAAATTTGAAATTAAGCCTTGTTGTCAGAGAATCCTTCTGGAGTATATGCGTATTTTGTCTTATATTTATTGATTTATTTACAGTGCCTTGTGAAAGTATTCATACCCCTTCATTTTTTTCACGTTTTGTTATGTTGCTGCCTTATGCTAAATTGCTTTAAATTACTTTTTTCCCACATTAATCTGCACTCCATACACCATATTGACAAAGCAAAAACAGAATTGTCACAACTTCTTAAATTTATTAAAAATAAAAAAACTTAAATCAGTACATTGCATAAGTATTCATACCCTTAACTAAATATTTCGCTGAAGCACCTTTTCAGCCTCAAGTCTTTTTTGTTTGATGCGACAAGCTTTGCTCATCAATATTTGGCAATTATCTGCCATTCTTCTCCTCACCTCTTCACCTCTCATGCTCTGTCAGGTTGGATGGGGTCAGATGCACATTTTCAGGTTTCTCCAGAAATATTTGATTGGGTTCAAGCTCAGGCTATGGCAACGACATTCACAGCGTTGTGCATAAGCCACTCCTTCTGTGTGTTTAAGGTCATTGTCCTGTTGGAAGGTGAACCATCTGCCCAGTCTGAGGTTCTGAATGCTCTGGACTGGGTTTTCATTATCTCAATAGTTTGGTGCATTGAGCTTGTCTTCTACTCTGACGAGTCCCTCAGTCCCTGCCACTGAAAAACAGCCCCACAGCATGAAGCTGATACCAGCACACTTTACTTTTGGGATGGTACTCTGCATGTGATGAACAGAGCTGCTTTCCTTCAAACATGATGCTTAGAATTGAGGTTCATCAGACCAGAGAATATTATTTCTCACAGTCTGAGGGTCCTTTAGGTGCTTTTTTGCAAATTCCATGTGTCTTTGACTGAGGAGAGGATTGAGTTTGGCCACAACGCCATAAAGCCCAGCTCGATGGAGTGTTTCAGTGATGTTTGTCCTTCTGTAGGTTTCTCCTATCTCCACTCATGATCTTGGAGCTCAACTAGAGTGACCATCAGGTTCTTCATCACCACTCTAACCAAAGCCCTTCTCCATCAATTGCTCAGTTTGGCCAGGAGGTCAGCTCTAGGAAGAGTCCTGGTTGTTTCAAACTTCTTCCATTAAGGGTAACAGGGACTACATGCTTCTGTGAAACTTCAATGAAGCAGAATTTTTTTCTGAACTCTTCCCCAGATGTGTGGCTTTGACTCAAACCTGTTTCTGAGCTCTACAGGCAGTTCTTTTGACCCCAGGGCTTGGTTTTTGCTCTGATATGCATTATCAGCTATTAGACCTTTTATTAAGACATGTGTGCCTTTCCAAATCATACCCATTCAATTGGATTTGCCACAGGTTACCTTCACTCAAAGTCTAGTAACACCTACAAGCAATATGAATGCTCCTGAGCTAAATTCCAACTGTCCCAGATAAGGCTATGAATACCTATGCAATGGAATCATTTAAGTTTTTTATTTTTAATAAATTTGCAAAGATGTTAAAAACCTGTGTTTTACTTTATCATTATGGTGTATGGAGTGTAGATTGATGTTAAAATCTAAAAAAAGTAATTTAAAGCAGTTTAACATAAGGCAGTATCAGAACAAAACGTGAAAAAATAAAGGTTTATGAATACTTTCGCAAGGCACTGTATTTATAAATATTTATTTATAAATATTTTATTGATTAATGGTCAATATCTTTATATTCACAATAGAATCTCTGAAAACAAGCGTTAATATTTCATTCTGTTTTGGTTGCAGGTAAACGTTTCATGCTTTATACGGATGTTTAGACATTTGAACTGTTAAAGGAGCCGAGGATCCTCATGAATTATATATTTATCTATGAATGGCCGTGTTGCTCAACATTACGTAAGTGGACACCCACAGATGAGATGTGCTAAGCGCTGCAGATGTCTGGCTGACAGCTTTGTTAATGGCTCTGAGCGTTCAGATGACTGTTGAATGAATGTGCCAGATTTATACGACCCGCGTTATTAGAGAGCCTGGACTTTTCTCCCTGCCAGAGAAGCCACTGAACATTTCATTCATTTTAATGGATGGAAAATACAAAGCTGAGTGTGTTTTTCACAGCCGCTCCATGAGCACAAAAACACCATTAGAACTGCAGTATTGTGGTTCGGTGTTAATGTTAGACGTTGTGATGTTTTAGGAGCGATGAATGCATTGAAATGCAGAGGTGAATCTGCTAAATGATGCTTCTGAGTCGCTCGTGAATGATGCTTGATTCACTGACATGTTGTTTGAGATACTACAGGAGTGTTTGGAGATATCAAAGCAATCATATTTGTGTTATCATTCCTACAGAATGCTAACAATTTAACCTGGTTGGTGTTTTTGACTAAAAGGGATGATATTTATTAACCACAGACAGCATTTTTAGTGAGTCTGTCCAGTTTAATGTGTTGAACCAAGAAGATATTTTGATAATCCAGAGATGAGATGACGGTTTTCTCAGAGTAAATAAACTTAATCTTGTGTGCAAAGACTGACAAAACAACTACCAATCACTACTGAGACACTATTTAAAGTGAACACAAGTCATGAGACAAGGACAGATCATGACACTTAAAGGCGAAATAAAAGCATTAAAATCATTGCAATGTTTACTTGCTGATTCTAGCTGAGCAGTGTGTTAATATTGCAATAACTTTAATATTTTGAAGTAATGTTTTCAAACTTAAAGTGTTTTAATGTTTTGAAGTGCAGACTTCAAAGCATTAAAAGCATGAAGCATGAAGTGGTTGTTTTTTAAGTGAAATAAAAAGTACAATTTTATCTCACAATTTGGACTTTTTGTTATTGTAATTGTGAGTTTATATTTCACAATTCATACTTTTTTGAAAAGTCAGAAGAGTGAAACAAGCTTGCAATTGTGAGAAAAAAGTCACAATTAGTGTTCTATTTATTTATTTTATTTTATGTTTTTATTTTTTTTGTGGCGGAAAAAAAACTGAATCGTGAGATGCAAACTCAGTTTTTATCTCACGATTCAGATTATTTTCTTTATATTGTACAATTCTGACTTCAGACTATTTTTCTCATAATTCTGACATCCAATTAAATTTACAAAAGTGATTTTATATACACAGAACGCATATTAAATACATATCTACTTTAATGTTTCAAATAACTTTTGTGAAAATAAAATTTCAAAATATGGTTGAAATAATGTTCCATCGTCATTCAGCGTAACAGATATCTTGATATAAAAATTAAACATACTTATTCTGACCTGTTCTTGCAAGAAACGTGATCATACTAACAAGATACGTGATCATTTTATTATAAATATTAAATTATTAAACACTTCTTGTTGACAAATGGGTAAAACCTATGGTTTGAAGGACAGTAGCAAAGATTTAAAATTAATTTATTAGTATTTTGGGGGCTGAACTGTGATCCTTAAATATGAAAACTAATGATTCTGGTTCTAAATATGACTGATAAGCGAGTTTTGGTTACATGAACTATTGTTACACTGAATGTCTTTTTTTCTGTATATCATGGTAAAAATGTATGAATCATTATATTTTCCTCAGAAAACAACATTTAAACCTGGATTAAATTGTATTGTTTTGATGCATGAAAACGCTTGCCCAGCCGTATTGAGTATATTTCTGGTGTAAATCATGATTTCTGTGTGCTCCTCTCTCTCCCACAGGCGGCTCAATCTGACTGGAATTAAATCAGGATATACTTGTGTTTCTGAAACATGGCAGGCACCGTCTCCGTCGACTCGAGGGCCGAAGCAGCCCACCATCAGCAACGGAAGGAGCTCGTCTGAGGATCCGTGGCTCTTTGGATTAACAGATCTGCACATTTGTGAGGATTACGCCTTTGCTTTGCTGCCTTTGCCATGCTTTGTGTGAGAATGATGCTTCAGGTGGTCTCTGTGGTTTGGGGAGTTACGCTGGTGGTTTGTCAGCAAGCACAGTTCACCACCGTCACCACAAACTACGGGAAGCTGCGTGGATTGCGTGTGGCTCTGCCCAGTGAGATCCTGGGCCCCGTGGAGCAGTATCTGGGGGTCCCGTATGCGATGGCCCCGACCGGAGAGCGCCGCTTTCAGGCCCCGGAGCCGCCGGCGTCGTGGCCCGGCATCAGGAACGCCACGCAGTTCGCTCCGGTGTGTCCACAGTTTCTGGAGGACCGGCTGCTGCTCACTGACATGTTACCGGTGTGGTTTACCGCAAACCTGGACACGATCGCGACTTACATACACGATCAGAGCGAAGACTGTCTGTTCCTCAACATCTACGTGCCCACCGAGGAAGGTACGGCTTATTAAAATACATTACTTTTTTGGTTTTAAGGTTTGGGGTTGGTAAGATTTTTTAAATGTTTTGGAAAGAAGTCTCTTCTGCTCACCAAAAATACAGTATAAAATTGAGAAATATTATTAGAATTTAAAACAGCTGTTTTCTATGTGAATATGTGTTAAACTGTAATTTATTTATATGATGCGCAGCTGTATTTTCAGCATCATTACTCCAGTCTTCAGTGTCACATGATCTTCAGAAATCATAATAATATGCTGATTTGCTGCTCAAGAAATATTTCTGATTATTATCAATGTTGAAAACAGTCGTGCTGCTCAATATTTTTGTGGAAACCGTGATACATTTTATTTTTCAGGATTCACAGATGAACAGAAAGTTCAAAAGAACAGCATTTATTTAAAATAGAAATCTACTGTAACATTATAAATGTCTTTACTGTCACTTTTGATCAATTTAATGCATCCTTGATGAATAAAAGTATCAATTTCTTAAAAAATAAATCTTACTTACCCCAAACTTTAGAACTATATACAGTATAGTACACACACACAGAGCAAATTTAAAAATATATAACTCAAACCCAACATACAGTGCCCTCCACTAATATTGGCACCCTTGATAAATATGAGCAAAGGCGGCTGTGAAAATAAATCGGCATTGTTTATCCTTTTGATCTTTCCCTCAAAAAATTTACAAAATTCTAACCTATCATTGAAGTAAAACAATTGAAAGTGGGGAGAAAATCTCATGATGAAATAAATGTTTTTCTCCAATGGATGTTGGCCACAATTATTGGCACCCCTAGAAATTCTTGTGAGTAAAATATCTCTGAAGTATATTCCATTCATAATTAAATTTTTTAGCACACCAGGGTGACTAGGAGCATGAAATTGTCCAGCCACGACTTCCTGTTCCACAGGATTATAAATATGAGGAACACAAAGACCAAATTCCCTTAATCATCCATCACAATGAGAAAAACCAAAGAATATATTTCTGATGTGCAGCAAAAGATAATTGAGCTTCACAAATTAGTGAAGTGGCTTTAAGAAAAGAGCTAGAGCAGTGAAAAATCCCATTTCCACCATCAGGGCAATAATTAAGAATTTCCAATCAACAGAAAATGTTACGAAACTGCCTGGAAGAGGACGTGTGTCTATATCGTCCTAATGCACGGTGAGGAGGAGAGTTTGAGTGGCTAAAGACTCTCCAAGGATCACAGCTGTAGAATTGCAGAATATAGTTGAGTCTCGGGTCAGAAAACATTAGAAAAAAATAGTCAAACAGTCCCTACATCGCCACATGTTGTTTGGGAAAAAATTCTCCTAGCTCATCCAAAAACAAACTCCAGCATATTCAGTTATCAGACATGACTGTAACTTCAAATGGGACTAGCTTCTATGATCAGATGAAACTAAAAAATGAGCTTTTTAGCAGCAAACACTCAAGATGGGTTTGGTGCACACAGGGATAAAAAAGTATCCCATGTGTACAATGAAATATACTGCTGTATTTTTTATGTTGTGGGCCTATTTTTCTGCTGGAGGTCCTGAACATCTTGTTTAGACACATGGCATCATGGATTCTATTAAATACCAACATATAAAAAATCAATAAGTGACTGACCCTGTTAGAAATCTTATAATGGGCCATGTTTGGATCTTCCAACCGGACAATAATCCAAACACAAACCTCAAAAACAACACAAAAATGGGTCACTGAGCACAAAACCAACTTCTGCTATGGCCATTCCAGTCCTCTGACCTGAACCCTACAGAAAATGAGTGAGGTGAACTGAAGAGAAGAAGTACTAACATGGAGCTGTGAATCTGAAGGATCTGGAGAGATTCTGTATGAAGAAAATGGTCTCTGATCTCTTATCAGGTGTTCTCCAAACTCTTCAGGCATTATAGGAGAAAACTCAGAGCTGTTACCCTGGGAAAAGGACATTGCAATAATTGGGTGCCAATAATTGTGGCCAACATGAACTAGAGAAAGTATTTCTTACACAATGAGATTTCCCCCCATTTTCAATTGTTTTACTTCAATGATAGGTTGGAATTTTGTGCATTTTTGGAATGAAAGATAAAAAGGATAAACAACGCAGATTTATTTTCACAGCCGCCTTCGCTCATATTTATCAAGGGTGCCAATATTAGTGGAGGGCACTGTATATAACTCAAAATGAATCATTTGTATATGCAATTCTTAATACAACTGTATTGATTTATGAAAGGTGTAGTTTTCTGTAGGGTTGCAAAAGGGGCAGAACATTTATAAAAAGAAAAAAAAATCCTGGAAAATTTCTGGAAATTTACTGGAAATATTCCACCCCATTGCTGCCATAATTGTCGTTTATGTATGAAGGTCTTAAGCAAATTTGTCTTGAGTAACTGTTTTGTTTTGTTGTAGTAGTGGATGTGGAAGTAGTGGATGCTTATGAAAAAATATAATTTTACATATGAACCTTTTTCAGTTAATATGTAACATTATGTATAATTATTATGAAATTATAAATGAGGAATTAAATTAATTATTGATGATGATGGTAATGATGGATATGGATAAAAATATGTTGTATAAAATACTAAAACCATTATTTTTATTTATGCATATTTCCTGGTACTGAATGACTTGATCTCTGAATGATGACTGAATGACTGAATGATCTCATGCTTTATCCTTGCCATAGATTTTTTGCCATATGGGGTTTGACTTGTTGACAAAGGACTCATGCAATATGTGGAACAGAAGCATGTCTGTGACGCATTAACATGCTGTCTACTTAGGCAGCTCACTAGCTGTTGGAACAGAGCCGTTTTATCATTATATCCATGCATTCATGGCATTGCTATGATCTTATTTTCGCGTGTCGCTTCTTGTTTCTCATATAGACAGAAACTAAATATGCTGTTTATTCCCTAAGGAGATGGATTTATGATTTAGCAGTTGATGTCCAAACTGTGACGCTCTAGTAGATTCATCAGTGACACAGCGCATCGCCTCGAGGAGCAGAACATAATGAAACGTGTGATGAACCGAGGCAGAAAACAAAACATTAGATGAACTCAAGAGCGGGTCGTGCAGGTTTTGTTCACTGTTCTCAGTGAGACCGTCTCAGGATTTAGGTCTTCCCAGGGTTATTATGGTTAACTAACTTTAAAATAAAACTAAAACCATAAAAAATTAATTAAATAAATAATAAAGAAAAAAAATGCTAACTGAAATTATTTTATTAACTTATTTTTTTTTTTTTTTTATTTTTTTTTTTATTTTTTTTTTTTTTTTATTTTTATTTTTTTGTTTTTTTCAAGAGGTGGCCAAAGCAAAATTTTCATTTGGTTTAACTTGAAATAATAAAATAACTAAAACTAATAAATAAAAATGAATAAAAACCATATTGACATTAAAAAATGAATAATACTGACAGATATTATATATAAAATTTTAAAAGTGAACAAAATTTTAAGTGAAAACAAAACAAATATATAAAAATAAAATCTAATAAAAAAATAACAAAAACTATAATAGTATCTCAATAGTAACACTGACGTTGTAAGACAATTAACAAATCCACATGCTAGTTGCTGAGTTTTGATAGAAAGTAAATTAAAAATTATTTATATTTTTAGTGATTTTTTTAATATTTGTATTCAACTTTGTGTAATAGTCGTTTACAGATTTTGATATCTATAAAACATCTGTTATGTACTTTATTATACATCATTAATACAACTGACTTATCAAATAATATATTTTTTTTTCATAATGCATGCTCCAAATTCACTAAAAACTGAAGACAGATATTGTTTATCATCATTGACAAAGCTAACAATTATTATATATATATATTTTTTAAAGGAACAGTTAATTGAGCTTTAGACAAAATTTGTGTCATTGTGTTTTGTTGTTATCATATTTGATGCATCATTCTTCTATGGCTCATATAGTCTGATAAAGTGACAATATGGAGGAAAAAACAGCTCAGTTTTATTCAGAGACACAAACTGTGCAAAAATATGAATGTGCTGCAGATGCTGACATTTCTATGATGAAATTCTGATGCTTGTAATGTAAATCAATGAGATGTTTATAACAGTGCAGCAGATACTGACGTAAAATGATCTAAATATCAGTCATCGCTCTATATCTCCAATAATATGTCTTAGTAAGATGAGATGTAAATGATCCAAACATATAATGCAATGCTGATTGAGAGATGAATAATAAAGGCTCCTCAGAAGATCATTCCTCCGCTGAGGAACAGTGAAAGTAAAGCTCCTCAAAAGATCCTGATGATCAGATTTGAGACTAAAACATGATTGATGGAGAATCAAGTAAAGCTGAGCTGCTTCAGTCCAGTAAGTGTTCATCTGGAGATACAGATATTCTGACATTTACTTTATTAAAATCAGTCCAGATTTGACAGCAGAAAGACTCGAGAAGTGTTTCTACAATTACACTAAAAGAGCTTTGACTGGATAAAACACTCTGAACTATCAGTCAGAGACAGAAGACATGAGGAGATTGAGTTAAACAGCAAAGTTTTTATAATTTAGAGCCCTTTATAGGGTTAAAAATGATGAGAGAGACACTCACACCAGCAGTTATATCATTTTTTCCTTTAATTCTGTTTATGTGAAGATAATCTTTGCTTAAGTTGATTTTAATTAACATGAGAATGGTTTGATGAAATTAGTTTTTCATAAACAGCTTTTTTTTTAACGCTCCTGGGAAACATGGTAACTTATAACAGTAAACATCCTCTTTCTCATTAAACACTGTTTCATTTTTCATAGTTAATGGAAACATCAGCAGTTTTTCATAATTGGCCGGGTTTGTCCTGCCCTCGATAGTGAACGAGAAGACCCAGTTTTCCACAGCATTCCAGTGTTTTGTGTTTTAAATCTAATGGAGATCATAATGACTTAATGGATGTGATATAAAACACCAGCGGATAAAAGCTCGCTCAGAAACGACCTCAATCCACTCTATTAAACACAAAAACTTGAACACATCTCCTCTAAATGCACACAGACGGAGATGAGTTCATCTGTCAATATTTACTGCTGTTATTTTTCTTCTGCCTGATCTGTTCTCTAAGAGACTGTGTTTGTTGGTTATATAAAGTGATTTTCTCTCTGTTTCAGATGCTCATGATGATACGGGTTTGAAGCCGGTCATGGTTTATATTCACGGCGGCTCGTACGTGGAGGGAACGGGGAACATGATCGACGGCAGCATCCTCGCCAGCTACGGGAACGTGATCGTCGTCACCGTCAACTACCGGCTAGGAGTGCTAGGTGAGTCCCTCCAAACACAGTAATGCACGAGGATCTTATTTATGCTGCTGTTGAAAGAAATTAGTACTTTAATTTTTCAATTATGCATTAATTTGATCAAAAGTGACAGTAAAGACAAATAAATATCAAATAAATGCTGTTCTTTTGAACTTTCTGTTCATCTGTGAATCCTGAAAAATAAAATATATCACGGTTTCCACAAAAATATTAAGCAGCACAACTGTTTTCAACATTAATAATAATCAGAAATGTTTGTTTTGCAGTAAATCAGTATATTAGAATTAGTGTTATTCTAGTATCACTGAGAACATAGTTTTTAGTAATATATTAAATTATTATTTTTTATTGTATTTTTTTATTTGTTATTTTTTTTTCATTTAGTTGTGTGTTTTTTGGCATTTTTATTATTTATTTTATATTTTATTTTAGTTATTTAATTTCAAGTAACAAAAATGTTTTTATGTTTTTAGTTTTGGTAAAATATTTTATTTTATTTTAGTTAATGGTTATTTTATTTCAAGTACCAGTTTTTAAGTATTTTTAGTTTTTGTTAATTATAATAACCCTGATTAAAATGATTTCTGAAGGATCATGTGACACTGAAGACTGTGATGCTAAAAATTCAGCTTTGATCACAGAAATCAATTACATCTGAACACATTTTGACATAGAAAACAGTTATTTTAAATGATAATAATATTTCACTATTTTTACAATATTTTTGATCAAATAAATCCACCATTGGTAAGCAGAAGAGACTTCTTTAATTTGTTAGTATTTTTGCATATAAGCTAAAGATAATAAACCTGTAAAAGCTTTTCTTTTACTCACAGTATGTAAAAGATGACGTTAGAAAGCCTTCAGATGTTCATTAAACGATCTTTTATTCATTTTCATAATGAAGGTTGTTGGCTATTACCAGTTCTGCTAAAAAAAAGATTCCTCTCTATAAAATAAAGCTTTTATAATTCTGTTTCTTTGAACAGAAGAACACGGTGAGGATTTGAAAGCTTATTAAAACACAAAGAATACTTATAAACACGAACACAAAGCAGCTCTCGCACTCAACGTGTTTTAATTTGCAGTTTAAATGTGCAGATTTATGATTCATTCACTTTGAATCCACACATCCAGTTTATATTAATTATATGTTTGGTGCAGAGCAATTTCTTTCTGTTTTTGAGTCTATTTTTCTGCCGTTAGTGAGTTTTGAATGCGCTGACCTTGTGGTGAATTCAGCAAATGGTCAGGCTGTTACTGGCTCTCTTTCTCATCAAGATACTGAAGCAGTTTCGTTTCAAGGTCCTGAGGTTCTTGGCACTGAATTAGAGATGAAAAAGGCTGCTTTTAACAACATCCCTCTTTTAAGAAGAGAGGTGTTATTTTCTCCGTGTGGATCCAATCTCTTCCCAGAGGTCTTCAGATTCAGACCGAATGCACTTTTGGTCATCATCATCAGATCTTTCGTATCAAACGATGTGATGTTTTGAACAAAGCATCTCCTTATTATTGAGTTATGCTCAGAACGAGCTGGATGCAAGAGATTGACGTCTCTAGAGTGGATCATTAAATTCACATTCATAATTGTGATAATATAATAATGACAACCAAATATTGTCAAACAATACACTATACCAATCAAAAGTCTGGAACAATTATGATTAATAATAATCAGAAATGTTTCTTGAGCAGCAAATCAGCATATTAGAATGATTTCTGAAGATCATGTGACACTGAAGACTGGAGTAATGATGCTGAAAATACAGCTTTGATCACAGAAATAAATTACAGTTTAACAGATATTCACATTGAAAACAGCTGTTTAACATTGTAATAATATTTCATATTTTTACTACATTTTTGATCAAATGAATGCAGCCTTGGTGAGCAGAAGGGGATATACTAGTATAGTTTTTATTAGTATTTTGAAATATGTATTTATTTATTTATTTTCATTAAAACTTTTGTCATTTTATTTTGTGTTTTTGTCATTTTTATTATTTTATAAATATGTCTATAATGTTTTATTAATTTTTATTTTAGTTATTCTAATACATAAAGTTAAACTAAATGAAAATGAGAAATGTTGCCTCAGCAGCTAGCTAAAATAAAATAAGTAATTTTTTTGTTACATTTGATTTTATTTCAGTTAATGTTTATTCTATTTCAAGTAGCAGAGCAGCAAATCATCATATTATTATGATTTCTGAAGATCATGTGACACTGAAGACTGCAGTAATGATGCTGAAAATACAGCTTTGATCACAGAAATAAATTATATTTTAATATATATTCACATAGAAACAGCTGTTTTAAATTGCAATAATATTTCACATTTTTTTTACTGTATTTTTGATCATATAAATGCAGCCTTGCTGAGCAGAAGAGGAGAAACAGTAGTCTATATAAACACACATTTGACTGATTTTAGAGAGGTTAGATGGATGTAGCTGCAGGATATTTCACATCTAAGGTCTAGAAATCCTCGTCTCCTCTCTCTGGCTTCAGTACTTCAGAGATAATCACAGATTCAGAGTGTGTTTATGGGTGAAACGATCCAGCAGGGACGGATGCAGCAGATCAAGGCTGGAGGTCCGAGGAGAAACGACACCAGACAAAGCCACATGAAGACTCCTCATCTTCAGCCGACGGCGCCTGAAGCGTCTGTTTGAGCGAGCTCTGTCTCATGATTCTCCTGCAGCGTCTGATCCTTTCAGATAGAAACTCAGCTGACATTTCATGTAATCTCAAGGCTAAATGTTGTAAAGACGGGCGTAAGTGACTGATCTACCCAGAAGATGTTGGCGATTGCAGATCATTTGAAGTTTTTCATTACTTTTCTTTTCATCTTTCTTAGGTTATATTCTCTAAAATGCTGCTTTGGAGTTTTTTTACAGCTAAAAAACTGTAGAGTAAAAACTGAACTTATCCTGAATTTAACTGAAGTCTCTTCTGCTCACCAGGGCTGCATTTATTTGATCAAAAATACAGTAAAAATTGTGAAATATTATTACAATGTTAAACAGCTGTTTTCTATGTGAATATCTGTTAAACTATAATTTATTTCTGTGATGCGCAGCTGTATTTTCAGCATCATTACTCCAGTCTTCAGTGTCACATGATCTTCAGAAATCATAATAATATGCTGATTTGCTGCTCAAGAAACATTTCTGATTATTATCAATGTTGAAAACAGTTGTGCTGCACAATATTTTTGTGGAAACTGTGATACATTTAATTTCAGGATTCACAGATGAACAGAAAGTTCAAAAGAACAGCATTTATTTGAAATAGAAATATTTTGTAACATGCCTTTAACTGGCAATTTTGATCAATTTAATACATCCTTGATTAATAAAAGTATTTATTTCTTTAAAAAACCTACTGACCTCAAGCTTTTGAACAGCAGTGTATATAATATGTTGGACAAACACAGTAAGTTTCCATTTGTTGACATTAGTTAACTACATTATTACATTAATCATTTCATAATCTTAGTAATGTTATGCTTATGTTTTGTTTCATTTAATTCGCAGCTTATGTTTTTGGGATTATCACTACCTAATAAAACTGCACTCGGTTCTCCGTTCATCCTCGTCTGCTTCATGTGAGCTGCATTAACACAAACATCTGTTTATTCAAAGAGAAGATCCTGAGAGATTGTTGATTCAGAGAGAAAAAACGGTTCTCTCAGGTGTCTTCAGGTCCATTAGTGATTCATAAACGTGTTTAATCCACAGACTTTGGCATATTTGATCACATGATGATTGCTTGATGCAGATGTTGGTCCATCATGGTCATTTTTAGGAATATGCAAAACTGTCTTAGCCAGAAAAACTGTGTAATTATGCTGGTTTCAGGATCAGCATTTGATGAAGATTTATCATGCATTGTTCTAACAACAACCAGATAATAAACGTAGGTTATAAAAACATTGTGGGAATATTGTTTGAAATGTTTCTAAAACATTAAAATGTTCAGTTTTCTTGTCATGATTGTAACATTATTTAAACGTTACAAAAACTACAAGAACTTTCTTCCAACATTCTACTAACTTTTTTTTTACCCCAAATATAACATTATTTGAACATTTAACAATATCTTATATTCATATAGTGTGCATACTTTATGTTCTCCTCTGAACGTCTCACTGCCTCTCTTGCCTCTTGTAGAAAATGGTGTTAATATTTGTTAATATTTTAAATTAGATTTTGTTTGTATTACATATTTTAATTTTGTTAAAAAATAAATTATTTTAATTAATAATTAAATTAATATATTTATTAATTTAATTATTAATTAAAATAATTTATTTTTTAACAAATAAATTATTTTAATTAATAATTAAATTAATATATTTATTATTTTATACTACAATATATATAAATATTATTTTTATATTTTTTATTTATTAGTTTTAGCTCATTTAGATTGAGTTATTTGAGTAAGTTAAACTAAATTAAAATAAAATGCTGAGATGAAAAAAAGCTTACTTTTTTATATTGTACTTAATGTTTATTTTATTTGAAGTAACATTTTTATTTTATAGTGAATATGCACAATATTTAGTATTTTATAGTGTAAATAATGTATCTTTAGATTTAATTATTATTTTAAATTTTGTTTAATGAATTAGTACACTTAATAAATATTTTTTTAATTATTTATTTATTAAATTTCGTTTTCATTATTTTAGCATTTCAAGTTAAACTAAACAATAAATAAATGCTAATATGAAATACAATACAATAAGCTTACTTTTTTATATTATAGTGTAAATAATTAATCTTCTCGTCTGATAGATTCAGCGTTGAGAAAACAAGCAGCACGAGTGTTTAGCTCGTGATGAATGCTGCTTCCCTCTCGGCATTTTGCCACAGAATAAACAGATGACATCAGAATCCATCTCATTAGACATCAGATGTTAAAGAGCTCGTTTAGCTGCTTCGCCGTCATAGATAAGCAGGCACTTTTGGAGCTGTAGAACAGCCGAGTCTTTGTGGTAATGGCTGCATGGCTCATTGAAGGACTCCAGTGTTTATTGCTCAGGAATAAATTGCCCGGTTGAAAGTCCTACATCACCGACAGAGGACTTCAATTAACCTTTATCAAGCGCCGGCCCGGAGTCAGGAGATATATATGCATCGCAGGTGAAGGTCAGCCAAAGTGCTTTTTATTTGTGCACGGCGCTGGAATTAATAATGCAGCGTCCTCAGAGATGCACAAGCATGATGGATGAAGCTCATCAATAAATAACATACAGAAATCAAGCTCTTGTGTGTCCACTGCACTTTAGTTTTCCCAGGTGAAGTACTTGAGCTAAAGGAAGACTACATGCATTAACAGGTGTTTAGTGTTGCTCTAATCCACCAAACATCTCCTCACATCAACACACTTGTGACAGATGATAGTGTTGATCCTCCAGGGCAGATTGAAGAGAAACTGAGTTTGCTGTTTCATATCTCGAGCGGCTCATGATCCTCACATTGAGAGCGAGTGTGGGGGATTTCAGACGTAGATGTGATGTAACAGCTGAAGAACAGTGAAATGAACAGACAATTAAAGAGTTAATGTCAACTATAACAATTTTCTATGTTTTGTTTGATGAAATACCTGCATTAATTTTCATTGCAGAAACTAGTGCAGCAAAATGTGATTTTTTGTGAATTTCTAAGTTTATCTAAATTGAATATGCAAGTATTAAATACAGTATATGATAACATGTATGACATGAAATAAAAAAAAGGTTCCAAAAGGATTTTTGACAGTCAAGACACAATCAGTATTACATTATTATTATTATTATTATTATTATTATTATTATTGTTGTTGTTGTTATTCTTGTATTTTTTGGATAGATATTTAGATTTAGTTTTTGTATTTTCTGTTTTAATTTTAATTTTAGTTAAAGTAAGTAATTAATATTGTTTTAGTTTTTTAATGTCTATATAGTTTTTATCTATTTTTATTTCAGTTTTGGTTTTAGTTATTTAAGTACTTTAAGTTCAATTAAATGAAAGTGAGAAATGTTGCCTTGATAACAAATAAAATGTTTAAATGTTTTAGTTGTTTTTATTTTTATTTCAGTTAACAATTTTTTTGAGGTTTTAGTTTCATTTTGTATATGAAATAGATATTATAGTATCATTGATATCTATTATAGTTTTTTTATAAATATTCTGATTTAGTTTTTGTTTTTATATTTTCATGTTTTCATTTTAATTTAAAAGTTTTAGTAATTTTATGTTTTTAGGCATATTTATTTATTTACTTATATAATTTATATATTATATAATATTATATATTTTTTAATATCATTTTTATTTTGGTTTTAATTTTAGTTTGTTTACTACTTTGTTACATTAAACTATAAAAGGAAATGATGCCTTGTCAACTAACTGAAATAAAATGTAATTTTTTGTTTTAGCTTTTTTTTCTTCAGTTAACAAAAATGTATTGTTTTGTCTTTTGAATGTATGTCTAATACATATCTGTAGTTTGTATTCATTTTGATTTCAATTTATTTTTTATTTTTAGTTAAGTACTTCAAGTTAAAGTTTTTTTATACATATTCTCTTTTATTTCAGTTAACAAATAGACACACATTTATTTATTGTTTGTTTGTTTTTGTTTTAGTTACTTCAGTGATTCTAAATCAGTAGCGAAGTGTTCATAATCCAAATAAATCTCTTACGGATGTCTGTATGTGTCCACCAGCTTAAACACATGTGCACTGCATTGTTTCCTGATCTCTCATCTGTCTCTGTGTTTCAGGTTTCCTCAGCACTGGAGATCAAGCAGCCAAAGGGAATTACGGTCTGCTGGATCAGATCCAGGCTCTGCGCTGGGTGAAGGAGAACATTCAGGCTTTTAACGGCGATCCGGAGCGAGTGACCATCTTCGGATCCGGAGCAGGAGCCTCCTGCGTCAGTCTGCTGACCCTCTCACACTACTCTGAAGGTCTGCTGGAGATCTTAAGATGAAGTGCATGAATATATAGGACTGCATGATTAATCAAAATACTGAAATCACACTTCATGATTTGCATAGTAAATTCAGAGTAAATGCTGCTCTGCACAAACTTGTCAAAACTTGAGTTTTGATCATTTATAACATGCATTTGAGAACTCAACAAACACAAACCATCTTCTCAAACTTGTAATGAGAGGCGCTGATCAACAAAAGAGAAGCTTTAATGGCTCCCTGTGGTTTTTCATTTCATTTTTTTTAATCGAAAGTGCCTTGCAAATGAAAAATAACAACAAGCCATCATTTAAGGAGGCAATACACATGAGAAATGCTAGCAATACAAAGTTTTAAATATAATATAATATAATAATAATATTATTAGTATTATTTTGTAGCCATATTTATATACAATCACAAAATTATTGATATTATAATTGACATAACAGAATAACATGCACTACAAACCTGGATTTTTTTGCAATCACAATTTTTTTTAATCAGAAAAACACTTGATTTATAGTTAAAAGTATTATTTCTTATTTTTATGTATAATTTATTATTTTAATAATATTTATGATTAATTATTATTATTATTATTTTGTAGCCATATTGATATATAATCACTAAATTATTGACATTATAATTGACATAGAAACAGAAAAACATTGCAAACCTGGATTTTTTTTAAATTACAATTGCAGTTTTTATCAGAATAGATTTTTCCAGTCCTAATGAATAATAATGATATTTAAATGTTTTTTTTTTGTTTGTTTTTTGGAGTATACAAAGGATACTGCAATATCAATTTACACTTTTTTGTCTTAACATTACTAAGGCTGAACATGAACAGTCAAAACCCTCGATATTTAAATGTTTTCGATGTTGAATTACTCTGACAGCAAGTGTTTGTGTCCCAGATCTGTTTCAGAAAGCGATCATCCAGAGCGGGACGGCTCTCTCCAGCTGGGCTGTCAACTACCAGCCGGCCAAATACACACGCATGCTGGCCGAGAAGGTGGGCTGCAATGAAGACGACACGGTCGAGCTGATCGAGTGCCTCCAAAACAAAAACTACAAGGAGCTGATAGAGCAGAACATCACCCCTGCCAAATACCACATCGCCTTCGGACCCGTGATCGACGGAGACGTCATTCCAGACGACCCACAGATCCTCATGGAGCAGGGAGAGTTCCTCAACTATGATATAATGCTAGGAGTAAACCAGGGTGAAGGCTACAAGTTTGTAGACGGGATTTTAGACAGCGAGGATAGAGTAACGAGCAACGACTTCGAGTTCGCCATATCAGAATTTGTTGACCACTTGTATGGCTATCCTGAAGGAAAGGACACCCTGCGGGAAACAATAAAGTTCATGTACACGGACTGGGCCGATAGGGAAAACCCGGAGATGCGAAGAAAAACGCTGGTCGCGCTTTTTACGGATCACCAGTGGGTGGCGCCAGCCATTGCGACAGCGGACCTGCATGCGCAATACGGATCGCCCACATACTTTTACGCCTTTTATCACCACTGCCAGAGCGATATGAAGCCCGCCTGGGCCGATTCGGCACACGGAGACGAGCTTCCGTACGTCTTCGGTATTCCCATGATCGGCCCCACAGATCTCTTCAACTGCAACTTCTCTAAGAACGACATCATGTTGAGCGCCGTGGTCATGACGTACTGGACGAACTTCGCCAAAACTGGGTGAGTAGGACGCATATGTTTACATAAACTGCTAATAAAAGCTGGCAAAATGCATAAAGCATTAATTGATACTTTCCGCTATTTTTTTTGTTACTAGGGTGTTGCTAGGCAGTTGCTAAGGTATTCTGGGTGGTTGTTGGAATGTTGCTCAATCAAACGTAACATCACTAACTGACCTTTTAATTGCGGCTTTCAGCTATGTTTTTGTTGCTAGGGTGTTGCTAGGCAGTTGTTAGGGTATTCTGAGTGGTTGCTAGAGTGTTGTTAGGCAGTTGCTAGGGTAGTCTGGGTGGTTGCCAGTGTGTTGCTATGCAGTTGCTAGGGTGTTGTTAGGCATTCAAAAGTAACATCACTAATTGACCCTTTAATTGTTGCTTTGAGATATTTTTGTTGCTAGGGTGTTGTTATTTATGTTAATTTCATGTACAAATATCTATTTTGCACATTTTCATGAATATTTATATTCATATACAGTATTTATGTAAAGATTTTGTACAGTCTCAGTTTGTGTATGTGTAGTCAACTATGTATAGTAGTTATAGTATTTATAGTATATGTATAGTCAGATGGTTAACTGTTGTATAGCTCTATTGTTTTTCTTATACTTGCATTGTTGTATGTTTATCTTATGTTTAACTGGTATGTAGCACCGTGGTCCTGCGAGACACGACATTTCGTTCCACTATATGTCCACACATGTAGCAGAATGACAATAAAGCTCGACTTGACTTGACTTGTTATTTTGGGTGGTTACTAGAGTGTTGCTAGGCAATCAAATGTAACATCACTAATTGACCCTTTAATTGCTCCTTTCAGCTTTTTGCTTGTTAGGATTATTGTTAGGGTATTCTGGGTGGTTGCTAGGCAGTCGAAAGTAAAATGCATTGCTGCATTGTTATTTTTTGTTTCTAGGGTGTTGCTAGTCAGTTGCCAGGGTATTCTGGTTTGTTGCTAGAGTGTTGCTATGCTGTTGCTAGGGCATTGCTTGGTAATCAAATGTTATGCCACTAATTGACCCTTCAATTGCTGATTTCAGTTATTTTTTGTTGCTAGAGTGTTGCTAAGGTATTCTGGGTGGTTGCTAGAGTGTTGCCATGCAGTGGCAAGGGTGTTGCCAAGCAGTTGATCTTAACTTCACTAACTGACCCTTTAATTCCTGCTTTCAGCTTTTTTATTTCTGAATCTGATCAGATCGACATTTCAATATTTTACAAGAATGAATTTAAAACATGCAAATTAAAGCATCAACAATTGTACAGATGTTACTAATTTAACATGTTTTGTTTTACTGCACAGAGACCCGAATCAGCCGGTTCCTCAAGACACAAAATTCATCCACACTAAACCGAACCGCTTTGAGGAGGTGGCCTGGTCTAAGTATAATCCTAAAGACCAGCTGTACCTGCACATAGGCCTGAAGCCTCGCGTCCGCGACCACTACAGAGCCACCAAGATCGCCTTCTGGCTGGAGTTAGTGCCGCATTTACACAACATCAACGAACTCTTCCAGTACGTTTCATCGACGACCAAAATCCCACCGCAGGACACAACGCCGTTCTCCTACACCAAACGCCTGTCCAACAAACTCTGGCCGTCGACCACCCGCCATCCGCCTGCTCCTCCGGCCAACACCAAACAGATGTCGGATCAGCAGAAGACATCCGAGCACGCCGATGGAACGGTTATCATAGAAGCGCGAGATTATTCGACTGAGCTGAGCGTAACGATCGCAGTCGGCGCATCTCTGCTCTTCTTAAACATCCTAGCGTTCGCGGCGCTCTACTACAAGAAGGACAAACATCGGCTAGAGTCGAGTCGCAGGCACAGTCCACCAAGAAATCTCGCAAACGATATCCCCCGTGTGCCGAGCGAAGAATTTATGTCCCTGCAGATGAAGCAGCTCGACCACGACCACGATCATGATCACGATTGCGATTCGCTGCAAGGCCACGATATGATTCGGCTGGCCTGTCCTCCGGATTATGCGCTAACGTTGCGCCGTTCGCCCGACGACATACCGCTGATGACGCCAAACACCATCACTATGATTCCTAGCTCTTTCGCCAGCATGCAACCTTCGTATCACAACCCGTTCAATGCATTCGGGAACAGCACTCCGAGCAGCACGGGCCTCCCGCATGGACACTCCACGACGCGAGTATAACTCGGCGTAAGTCGACAAACTACATAGATGCGCACCCGGGTGCTCGAATACAAATACCGAGGGTGTTATTTTGTTACAGACTCTTTTATGAACAAGTAACGTTACACTTATTAACCTGTATAATGTGATCAGTGAATGTAATCATTTTCGCATTCATGGTACAGCGATTGGTACAGCGACTTCAAAAAATATGATTATGTAAATTAAGTATTATTTGCATCCTGATTTCCTGGTTAACGTGTGAGACGATTAATCACTAAACACTTGCACTGCAGCACAAATACCTGTTAAATGATTTTGCTGTAACCAGATATTCATAATTATGTTGGGTGTAGAAATCCTGGCCATTCAGATTGAAATGGCTTTAATAGCTTGAAGTTTAACGATTTTATGACTGAAGTTTAAAAACTTGGAATTGTAAGGTTTTAAGGCCATGCTGTCTGATAGATAGATAGATAGATAGATAGATAGATATTCTGTGTGGTCATTACTGTGTTGTTTATGCGGTTGCTAGGGTGTTGCTGGGGTATGCTAGGTGGTCGCTAGAGTGTTGCTAAGGCATTGCTACAGTTTTTCTAGACAGTAGAGTGTTTTAGGTGGTTGATAATATGTTGCTATGCAGTTGTTAGGGTGTTGCTAGGATGTTCTAGGTTGCTATGCAGTTGCTAGGGTATTCTAGGTGGTTGCTAGAGTGTTGCAAGGCAGTCAAAATTAACATCACTAATTGACCCTTTAATTGCTGCTTTCAACTATTTTTGTTGCTATGGTGTTGATTGGCAGTAGTTAGGGTATTCTGGGTGGTTGCTAGAGTGTTGCTATGCAGTTGCTAGGCAGTCGAAAGTAACTGTACTTTGAAAGGAACTGCCATTTTTTGGGCAGTAGCTAGGGTGTTTTAGGCAGTTGCTAGAGTGTTGCTATGCAGTTGCTAGGATGTTCTAGGTTCCTATGCCGTTGCTAGGGTATTCTAGGTGGCTGCTAGAGTGTTGCAAGGCAGTTGAAAGTAACATCACTAGTTGACCCTTTAATTGCTGCTTTCAACTATGTTTTGTTGCTACGGTGTTGCTAGGCAGTTGTTAGGGTATTCTGAGAGGTTTCTAGAGTGTTGCTATGCAGTTACAAGGATGTTCCTAGGCAGGTGAAAGTAACATCACATTTTCTTGGCAGTAGCTATGGTGTTTTAGGTGGTTGCTGGAGTGTTGCTATGCAGTTGCTAATGTTTTGCTTAATTGTTAATGTGTTGCTAGGATCTTCTAGGTTGTTGCAATGCAGTTGCTAGGGCATTGCTAGGGTTTTGCTTGGCAATTGTTTGGGTGTTTTAGGTGGTTAATAGAGTGTTGCTGTGCAGTCGGATGTTCTAGGTTACTATGTAGTTGCTAGATCGTTGCTAGGGTTTTGCTTGGCAGTTGCTATGGTGTTTTAGGTGGTTGCTGGAGTGTTGCTATGCAGTTGCTAATGTTTTGCTTGGCAGTTGCTAGGATCTTCTAGGTTGTTGCTATGCAGTTGCTAGGGCATTGCTAGGGTTTTGCTTGGCAATTGTTTGGGTGTTCTAGGTGGTTAATAGAGTGTTGCTGTGCAGTTGCTAGGATGTTCTAGGTTACTATGTAGTTGCTAGAGCGTTGCTAGGGTTTTGCTTGGCAGTTGCTAGGATATTCTAGGTTGTTGCTATGCAGTTGCTAGGGTTTTCTTAGGCAATTACTTGGGTGTTTTAGGTGGTTGTTAGAGTGTTGCTATGCAGTTACAAGGATGTTCCTAGGCAGGTGAAAGTAACATCACATTTTCTTGGCAGTAGCTATGGTGTTTTAGGTGGTTGCTGGAGGGATGCTATGCAGTTGCTACTGTTTTGCTTGGCAGTTGCTAGGATCTTCTAGGTTGTTGCTATGCAGTTGCTAGGGTTTTGCTTGGCAATTGTTTGGGTGTTTTAGGTGGTTAATATAGTGTTGCTGTGCAGTTGCTAGGATGTTCTAGGTTACTATGTAGTTGCTAGGGCGTTGCTAGGGTTTTGCTTGGCAGTTGCTAGGATGTTCTAGGTTGTTGCTATGCAGTTGCTAGAGTTTTCTTAGGCAATTACTTGGGTGTTTTAGGTGGATGTTAGAGTGTTGCTAGGCAGTTGCAAAGGCTATCTATCTATCTATCTATCTATCTATCTATCTATCTATCTATCTATCTATCTATCTATGTCATGTACAGCAGTGCTTTATGGCAGTTCATTGTGTCTATTTCACAGCCACAACCAGCAGTAGCACTGATCACTGTGGCTGATTTAAGAAGGTCTCTGAAAACGTTTCATCTCTGTGCCAAATTAAACTTTAATTAATCATATTCCCAGTGTCTTTCTAAATGTGAATCAAAAATTTCTTGAATACCTTGTATTCTCAAGAATTCAAGAAAAAACGTCACAAGTTCTTACATTTTAAACACGAGATCAGGTTGCAGAGTGAAACTCTTGTGCCATCTGAGAGGATCTGCGGTCAGATCTTAAAGGTGCTGGAAGTGATTTCAACCGTTCTGCACATTTCTTTAACCCTTTAAGCCCCGCCCTCCAAAGATATGATTGACAGGTAGAGTGTTTCTGATTGGCTAAACTCTTTTCTGTTGTTTTTTTGCAGTCGAATAATGTTTCACAGATATTTGTCAAGTTGTAGTGAGATTTTATATGTATTATTCTGTTAAAACTATTGCTCGCAGCACCTTTAAGAGCAGTGTGGTGATGGCCTTTATCTGACAGTAATCTTTCTCTCAGCCTGAATAGTGTTATTTTAGTGTATATAGCATATAGAATAAATTGTAAAAAGATAATCTGCAGCTTGTAGTATTGCTTTCAATAAAACTGTCTTTTCAGGACTTTTTTCATTTGCTCGTGTACAGCTTGCCATCTTCATCCCTCCATGTTTGATCATTTCAAAACATCATTTATGTGATGGTGGATTGTCTAGTCCGCATTTCAATCAGATATTGCATAACATGAAAAAAAATTGATAAAAACCTTGAATATTAAATCCATATATAGTTTCCTTCTGCTTTAAACCTCATTAATGGAACAGCAAAAGAACTGGTTTTCTGAACACACTCTCCCATTGGTCAGTCACACAGATAGTCCCACCCCCAAAATCATGTCATTGGCTGAGTCAGAAGTTAACATGTCAGGCCACCTATAAATGAAATACATCGATATTAAAATGGGTTTTGTTGTTTTCCAGAAATATGAGATGAGCTGAAAGTTTAACTTCCTGTGATTGTAATCTGTAAACAGGAAGTTTGCATACTGTTTCTTATTTCTATATAATAATGTTTCTCTAACTATAGCTCAGTTCCTGTAAATATGGCCATTTGCATAATGATTTATAAATCCTGATAAATATTTTTGAATATTTATTTTTTCATTGTTTATTTTTGCTCATTTGTGGTCTGCTTTTTTCAGTTTATTTTTTTAAGCATTAAATGATGTACTCAGACATTATTTGTTACTTTTCCTGTAACAGAAGCTTCACAACAGTTCCACAGCGCTGTAATAATGAATTATCATTTGTCAATATATATTAATCAGTCGTTTGCCTAACAGGGTACTGGTGGATATTTACATGTTTCAGTCTTGCTCTGAATCATGTTGCTTCTTTAAATCTTTCCTCATACTTTATGCTGTATGAATATGATTTGGTTTTGCCTCATTGAAAGGCTTATTGATGGATACTGTATATGTAAGAGACTTTTTGCTGCTTTTTCTAAAATTAAATAAACTTAGATTTTACTCATTTTCTTGTTTTTATATTTCATAATGTTTAATATTTGTGTGATATGTTAAAGGAATAGTTCAGCCAAAAATGAAGACTTTAAAATGTGTTCACCCTCAGTTCATCCAAGATCAGGATGAGTTTGTTTCTTCATCAGGTTTGTAGAAATGTGTCTCTGCATCAGTGTCTCAGCAATGGATGCTCTGCAGTGAATGGGTGCCGTCAGAATGAGAGTCCAAACAGCTGATAAAAACATCACAATAATCCACACCACTCCAGTCCATCAGTTAACATCTGGAGAA
This sequence comes from Aspiorhynchus laticeps, assembly GCA_023376895.1. Taxonomy (NCBI): domain Eukaryota; kingdom Metazoa; phylum Chordata; class Actinopteri; order Cypriniformes; family Cyprinidae; genus Aspiorhynchus; species Aspiorhynchus laticeps. The sequence goes on from CM041799.1 coordinate 2,227,719, forward strand.
GACAAAAGCTGAAACAAAACCAGCATTAAGACATTTTTAACTCAAATCTGAGTCCATAATCCATAATAACGCTTCCTCCAGTGAAAAAGTGCATCTCCTGTTGTATCTCATATCAAAATCCAGCCACATATTAGTTTAGAGCTGTTTTGTCTTGTAAACGGTGCTTGATCTGATGCAGATTTCTCTCCTGATTCAGACCAGAACACTTTTTCACTGGAGGAAGCGTTATTATGGATTATGGACTCTAATTTTAGTTAAAAACGTCTTAATGCTGGATTTGTTTCAGCTTTTGTCTTCTCCAGATGTTAACTGATGGACTGGAGTGGTGTGGATTATTGTGATGTTTTTATCAGCTGTTTGGACTCTCATTTTGACGGCACCCATTCACTGCAGAGCATCCATTGATGAGCCATTGGTTGGTTAAAAACATCTTAATAATGGATTTGTGCAACAGTGACAGAAAGCAAGCAGATTGTGTTCACTGTCTGAAAGTCTAAGAAGCAGAAATGCGTAGCATTGGCAGTGGAGAAAGCAGGCGGATGTGTTTGTGCAGGTAAGTGTTGATCCATCACATGCTCTGCTGTAGAGACTCTGAGAGACAGATGGTGGAGCTGCAGCTTCTCCAGTATCATGAGCGGTAACTGCGCTCGCTCAGACTGTGGCATCACAACCATCTGTGGTCACTCATGGACCACAGACACATAAACACCTCGGAGGGGTTGTAATTGGAGCATGAAAACATAGCGGGTGAATGTACAGTATAAATGGAGGTTCCAGCATGTGATTCAGCACTGCACTGTTAAAAAAAAGTAAAAATAGGACACAATGTACTAATATAAAAGAATTTCTGCATCAATTTTTTGACCTGTATTTTAAATATTGCACTTCATTGCATTGTGTTTTAGGGTTAATGGAAATGTCTGTAAAATAATGTCCCTAGCTGAAAATTACCAGCGCATTTTCCTTTTTTTTCTTCTTAATGCTATTCAATTCGTTTAAATAAATGTTAATGTATATGGGAAAAAAATATTAAACTCACAAGAAATAAGAAGTAAAAGTAGTAATTCATAGTTAGTTTCTTTTACAACAAAATCATAATAAAGTGGATATAGGGTGAATTTTAAATGTTCAGTTTTGTCATATTTTAGTATCATTGATATACTATTACAGTCTTTGTTAATATTTGTTTAGATTAGTTTTTATTTAGTTTTAATTTAATAGTCTTAGTTTATTTAGTTTTAGTTTTTTTAGTACATAATGTTAAAGTATGCGAAAATGAGAAGTGTTGCAAGTAGCTGAAATAAAATGACTTTATTTTGTGAAACCCCTACAACTAATAAAAGTCATTTCCTGAATGACATCATCCCACAGGAAGTGACATCATGATTGGAGGTCAAACATCAGTGAGTATCATCAATAGATCTGATGAATTCTGTCTGTGATGGTTTTAATGTTAGCTGGTTTGTGTTTCTCTAAAACATTCATCCTTCTTGATCAAATTATTCAGCTCAGTTTGATCACTTCAGCGTTCTATAAGATGGAGATTGGTTTGTTGTTTGTGACTGAAGTTGATCTGATGTCTCAGTGTTTGACCAGCTCATGTTTTCATCTCATTCATCAGAACAGTATCATTTTCCACAACGATGGTCAGTGTGAGTTTAAATGAATTCATGAAAATAGTCATAAATCCAGTGTGTTAACTTCTCAGCTATGCTGACTTCACATGAAAAACGTTATGCTTCACAGTCGAAAAATAATGCAGTCATTGCATTTATCACAAATCATGTGGCAAGTGATCCGTCGCTACACTCAAAACATGAATATCTTCCTCAGTATTTCTGTCTTGTTTTTAGGAAAGAAAAATAAATTAGTTGAATTAAATTTATTTTTCTTTCTTTCTTTTTTTTCTCTTGTTTTAAGCATCACTTTATTTTGATGCATTTTTCAGAAAACAATAGTGAATATCTTAAGTAATTTTGCTTCAAGTAAATGTATTTATGTATTTAAGAATGTTTAGATGATTAAAAGTCAACAATTGTGCATATTTCTAGAGTTTATCTTTTTATTTCACTTGGTTTTGCTTTTAAAAAAAAATTATCTTCAGTATTTTTGTCTTGTTTTCCAGTACAAATGTGACCCTGGACCACAAAACCAGACATAAGGGTCAGCTTTTCAAAATTGAGATTTGTACATCATCTGAAAGCTGAATAAATAAGCTTTCCATTGATGTATGGTTTGTTATGATAGGACAATATTTGGCCGAGATATTTTGAAACTATTTGTAAATCTGGAATCTGAGGGAGCAAAAAAAAATCTAAATATTGAGAAAATCACCTTTAAAGTTGTTCAAATTAAGTTCTTAGCAATGCATATTACTAATCAAAAATTAAGTTTTGATATATTTGCGGTAGGAAATTTACAAAATATCTTCATGGAACATGATCTTAATATCCTAATGATTTTTGGCATAAAAGAAAAAGCTATAATGTTGACCTTTACAATGTATTGTTGGCTATTGCTACAAATATAACCGAGCTAATTAAGTTATGACTGCTTTTGTTCTCCAGGGTCACATATACTATTGCAGTCACTTTGTTAATGACACTTGCCTGAATATTTTGCGTCTCGAATATTAAAAAACACTCGGTGATATCCTCGTGACAGGCCTGACTTTGAGTATTCCTGCTACAGAACATAAATATCAGCATTTTCTGTTCTACATCAGATTATATGATGTTCTCAGGACAGATCCGTGCATCAGTTTCTGTCTGAATCAGGGACTAGTGCACTTTTCTTAGAAAACGCAAATGCAGAGAATCTTTCTGTTTTTGTCGAGCATTATATAAGCCTCAAAATCCAGCAAAGCAAGACTTTTCATGTGTGACGCTGAACTCAGAGCAGGTTTTAAAATAGTGACCGTCCGTTTCCCTTCTGGCCAATTTACAGCAGCTGCAGCTCCAGTGAGGGTCATGGAGACACACGCGGCTCATTACTGACAGCTATTACTGAGTGACACCACAATGAGTGTACAATAGTGTCCCATACTGCAAAACAAATCTATTTTAAAATATACAAAAAAATTACCAAAAATATATAGTTTCTAAAATAGGGTTCAATATATATTAATGCAAATATATTTTCTGCCAATATCTTTTTGGCCTTTTTTTGTATTTTTTGAATATGCATTTTTACAATATAAATATTATATTATAAATAATAATTTTTTTTAAAAAAATTCGACCATTGATGTTTGGCAATGTTTTTTGATGGATATATGTGATTATATAAAGGAGTGACTTTTGTGTTTTTATTGTCCTTCCCTCTCTCCCTCCCTTTTGATTGGACCTTGAGATGTTGAGTATGTGTCTGTTGTTTTGTTTTGTTTTGTTTTGTTTTGTTATATTTTGGATGTTATGTTATGTGTGAAAAAAAAAAAAATGTTGATAACAAAAAAAAAAGAGCAAATGGGAGAAGCAGGTGAACACAAAACAGCAGAACAATATAAAGTTAAAGAGGATAAACTTTATCATTCAGCTGAACTTTTTCAAACACTTCAGCTCTTATATGTTCTCACTCCGTCCATGTATTAAATCATCATCCTTGAAAGTGAAAGTTTTTTAGCGTATTTCTTTAACTTCTCAGGGAATATTAATGGTATGAACTATTTCAGATGAGGCCAAAATTACATCAACAGCAGTTACATACACATATATTTAATTGTTTGATCAAAATTATTGCTAGGGACAGTTTAGTAGTAGCTGGAAAAGAACATGATCCTATAGTGTCCCTTGCGTTAAGGTGATTTTTAATACGAATGTTGACCATTTCAGTGTTTATAGTGAATTTTCTTTCCTCATTTTCTTAGAGAATCAAAGTCATTAATTTGTAAGACAAATTACATTTGAAATGTTGATAATGACCTTGTGAATCTCTTCTGTCGTTGTTGGGGTGTGTTGAAGGCATCAGTGTTGAGTCATTAGCATGAGGAATCTTGCTGCTCTTCTTGTTTTGCCAGATGCAGTTTTTCTCATTCCGGTCATGATTAGGGCGTCCCTGATGAAATATGTATGAACATTTTCTGTGGACTCTGGCAAAAGCAATTTAATTTGTTTTCTGAGAAGAGCCTAACAAAGTATTTGGACCTTGAGAGAAGATGACGCAGCACAGTTTGGATGCTGGAAACACAATATGAGAAGATTCACACTACATGTGTGTTTGTCCTCAACTCAATGCATCATTGTCCACACAAGCTCTTGATACCCATAATCCACCATCGATTAAGTTCAGTCATCAGGAGAGATGTTGTCTAACATGCAGTGAGGTTTGGGCTCCTGATGAACTCTTCAATAAACTATAAAACATGGGGTTTTGGGGTCCAGGGTCCATGAGTCCATGAACATGTTTGAGGTGGAAAACAGAGGAATGAATGAATGTCAATTAAAAACTCGTGAATTAATAAAATGTACATTATAAATAAATACATTTGATTTAAATAAATACATTGATAATTTAAACAAATAAATATAAATTAATGAAATAAATATGATTTGATTTAAATAGATAAATACATTGATAACTGAATACATAAAAATGTTTGATTAAAATAAATTAATTACTGAAATAAAAATTAATAAATTAAATAAATACATTGATAACTGAATAAATAAACAAAAACATTTGATTAAATATACTAAAATAAATATAAATTAAAAATAAATAAAATTTGATTTAAATAAATGTTTGATAACTGAATAAATAAACAAAACATTTGATTAAAATAAATTACTAAAATAAATACAAATGAATAAATAAATAACATTGATAATTGAAAAAAAGTGTTGATTAAAAATAAATTATTAAAATAAAGGGTAATAAAGCAAAATAAAAGTTGATTTAAATAATACATCAAACAGTACAAGAGCAGAAAATGCAATGATATCATGTAATAGAAACAAGCAATATTTTATGCATATTTAAATATACATTTTTCCACAGTAATTGTATGCTTATAGATGAAAATTTATAACTGCCTTTTTTTTAGATACATTTTAGAATGGGGTCTCACATGAAGATGATTATATTTGGGGGTCCGTGGCATCTAAAAGTTTAAAAACCTTGACTTAAAGGAATAATTCACTCTAAAAATTCTGTCATTATTTACTCATGCTCATGTTGTTCTAAACAATGTATGGACTACACTATTATTGCATTTATGGTAATTCTACAGTGTTTTTTGTTATTTTTTTTGGAGCTTGACAGTCGTGGTCACTATATGAACTGTTGATGAATGGAAAATAATTAAAAATATTAACAGCATGAAGGAATAATGTCAGAATTGCATTTTTGGCTGAGCTGTTCCTTTAATTTCTTCTCTTGTGAAGGTGTTTGAGGTTCAATGCATCATGCAGCGCATCTCCTCGCTGTGATTCCTGAACAGAAGCAATCAGCACTTTGTCATTGATTATGTGTCAGAGTTCTGTCAGACGCCGCTCATCTGTCATCCAGACGCCATTATCTCATCCCCGCACCAGCAGGGGTCCAAACTGTGTGAGGCACTTCTTTAGACATTCATCTGCATGTTATGATGCAAAATAAACATTCAAATATGAGGAACTGATGACGCTGAGAAGTCATTTTACTGGCAGAGCACAGTAATATATAGTTTCTGTCTCTGCAATTATTTGATAAAAAATAATGTAAAAATTGTGAAAAATTATTACAATTTAAAACGGCTGTTTTCTTATGTGAATGTGTTAAAATGTAATTGATTTCTGTGATCAAAGCTGAATTTGCTGATTTGCTACTGGAGACATTTCTGATTATTATCAGTGTTGAAAACAGAGGTGCTGATAAATTACAATTTAAAAGTTTGTGGTTAGAAGGATTTATTTAAAAAACAATTATACTTTTATTCATCAAGGATGCATTAAATTGATCAAAAGTGCATTTATAATATTACAAAAATGTCTATTTCAAATAAATGCTATTCTTTTGAACTTTCTTCATCTGTGAATCCTGAAAATTATTGTGCAGCACAACTGTTTTCAACATTGATAATAATCAGAAATGTTTCTTGAGCAGTAAATCAGCATATTAGAATGATTTCTGAAGATCATGTGACACTGAAGACTGGAGTAATGATGCTGAAAATACAGCTTTGATCATATAAATAAATTACAGTTTAACACATATTCACATAGAAAACAGCTGTTTTGAATTGTAACAACATTTCACATTTTTAATGTGTAAAATGGTGAAATGCGATTTTTTTGAATAACAGTTATATTTCACATTTGACATATGCTCTGCATCATGTTTCATGAGGTGCTTGAACAGAGATGAGTAGTTTTGCTTCCAGATTGAGTTCAGGTTCCCTGGTCTGGACTTTCACACCTGACAGCTGTTTCTTCTGCTGTAGATGCGACGTGATCATCCCTCTCGAGCCCTCAGCAGACCAACACTCATTAGTGAACACTAAAACTACAGACGAGGGCTTCTATAATTAACACACATCCGCTGCTGTGCTGTTATTAGAGTGAGTGAGTGAGTGAGTGAGAGTGAGTGAGAGAGAGAGAGAGTGTGTTTGAGTGAGTGTGTGTGAGAGAGAATGTGAGTGTGTGTGTGAGTGAGTGTGTGAGAGTGAGTGAGTGTGTGTGTGTGTGAGAGAGAGAGAGAGAGAGGGTGTGAGTGTGTGTGTGTGTGTGTGAGAGAGAGAGTGAGTGAGTGAGTGAGTGAGTGAGTGAGTGAGTGAGTGAGTGTGAGAGTGTGAGTGAGTGTGAGTGTGTGAGAGAGTGTTTGAGTGAGTGTGTGTGAGAGAGAATGTGAGTGTGTGTGTGTGTTTGTGTGAGAGTGTGTGTGTGTGAGAGAGAGGGTGTGAGTGTGAGTGTGTGTGTGTGTGTGTGTGTGTGTGAGAGAGTGAGTGAGTGTGTGTGTGTGAGTGAGTGAGTGAGTGAGTGTGTGTGTTTGTGTGTTTGAGTGAGTGTGTGTGAGTGGGAGAGAATGTGAGTGAGGGAGTGTGTGTGTGTGTTTGTGTGTCTGAGTGTGTTTGTGTGAGAGTGAGTGTGAGTGTGTGTGAGAGTGAGTGTGTGTGTGTGAGAGAGAGAGTGGGAGAGGGTGTGTGTGTGTGTGTGAGTGAGTGAGTGTGTGTGTGTGAGTGGGAGAGAGTGTGAGTGAGAGAGTGTGTGCGTGCGTGCATGTCTGTGTGAGTGCGTGTGTGTGAGTGTTAGAGAAGCAGACAGAGCCGAGGTAGATGTGGTTGTTTTCTAACCTCTAACTCTCATCTCACCGACACAAACCAGAACCGAGAGCGTCTCAATGTCCAGCGCTCCTATTTTAGGAGTGTAACTGTCTGGGAGGAAAACACTCCTCCACATCAGCTGTTTTCTGCAGAACTGTTGAACCCATTCAGAGGAATTAAACCAACAGATCGATGCGTTCGCATGTGAATCACTGCAGCGGACAGAAAAACACAGCGTCACCATCAGGCCTGTTGAGCCTCGAGGCCATGTTAGGAAACACATTTGATAACAGAATAAATCCAGATCCCACTCGTTTCATTACAGTCTCACGGCATTCACATTCAGAGAGGAGCGAGCGGCTGACTGACCTCTGAAGAGAGTGTTGTTCTTCTCATTCAAATACCTGCCAGAGTCATTTAGTCTGAGAAATGACTCTGTCTTTGCTGGAAATATCCTTGACATGTTCCCATATGGAGCAGGGTGATCTGAGACGAAATCTGAGGAAACTGAAGAAACAGCCTTTATCTAACAGCAGATTCATGAGCTCTGATCTCATCTGATTCCTGTCAAAGTTATGCAAATTCATAATCAGAGGGATGAACAGAATTAGAGAGATTTGATCTGACTTTATTATTTCATTGTTAATATAGGCTTTAATAAGTTACAGCTACACTGAAAAAAAAATGATACTTTTTTTTTTAGGTAAGTGGTCGCAAACAATTTATTTTAGCTACATTTAATAAAATTTTTTTTGAAAGTTAGTCAACTAAATTTGTTTATTTAAATGTAGCTAAAATAAATTGAATGCAACCACTTACCTTAAAAAATTTTAGTAAATTCAATGATTTTTTTTCAGTGTACAGTGATTCAGTTATATATAGACATACACTGTTCAAAAGTTGTTGTTTTTAAGTCTCTTCTGTTCACCAAGGCTGCATTTATTTGATAAAAATACAGTAAAAATATGAAATATTATCACAGTGTAAACTAGCTGTTTTCTATGTGAATATCTGTTAAACTAATTTATTTCTGTGATGCGCAGCTGTATTTTCAGCATCATTACTCCAGTCTTCAGTGTCACATGATCTTCAGAAATCATAATAATATGCTGATTTGCTGCTCAAGAAACATTTCTGATTATTATCAATGTTGAAAACAGTTGTGCTGCACAATACTTTTGTTGAAACTGTGATGCATTTTATTTTTCAGGATTCACAGATGAATATAAATCTTTTGTGACATTAGAAATATCTTTACTGGCACTTTTGGTCAATTTAATGCATCCTTGATGAAAGTGTTATTTTCTGGCTACAACAACAAAAAATCCTCTGAACTTTTGAACAGTAGTGTTTTAAATAAATAAAAAATCTTCAAGAATTAAATCAATCATTCACTTGTTTGTTTCAGTCTTGTGTTCACTCATCCTTTCATGTTCTCAATTTTCTTCATCTCGTTGGCACGTATTAAAGTCTCGTTAAAATGCTTGAACATGAATCTGTTTGAGAACAACTGATCTTCACTCTGCTCTTCAGTCTTCTTCTCTGTGCTGTCAGAGATTACAGATGACATGAACAAGAGACCAGCGTCTCACACTGACACTAAACTTACAGCAGACGCTTCTGCTAACGGCTCAAAGAATGTGTTTGTGTTTCTGCATTAATAGAGCAATTCATTATTGATGTCTGAGCTGATGCATTTAACATCACATCTGACTTCACTCGTCTGTTTAGAAGTCAGAACACCCTTGCAACATTCAAGCAAAGCCATAGCAACCAGTCAGAATGCCCTAGCAACCACTTAGAACACCATTGCAACATTCTAACAAAGCCGTAGCAACCACTCAGAATGCCCTAACAACCACTTAGAACACCATTGCAACATTCTAACAAAGCCGTAGCAACCAGTCAGAATGCCCTAGCAACCACTTAGAACACCATTGCAACATTCTAACAAAGCCGTAGCAACCAGTCAGAATGCCCTAGCAACCACTTAGAACACCATTGCAACATTCTAACAATGCCGTAGCAACCAGTCAGAATGCCCTAGCAACCACTTAGAACACCATTGCAACATTCTAACAACGCCGTAGCAACCAGTCAGAATGCCCTAGCAACCACTTAGAACACCATTGCAACATTCTAACAAAGTCATAGCAACCAGTCAGAATGCCACAACATTGTTGCTCTCTGTTTTGTCTATAACAGCCTCTTTCATCTTTCTTTCTTTCTTTCTTTCTGAGCTGTGTCACTGTTAGGTTAATGTTCAAAGAGCACGAGAGATCAATAACTAATCATACATCATAACAAAAGCGTCTGCTAAATGACTAAATAAATAAACAAATAATCAATTCAAATGTGCAGAACATTCCCTGAGCAGCAGTTAACTCTCATCTCTAAAAACAAAGGAAAGAGAATCAAAGTTCCTACACTGTAAAAAAAAAAAAAAAAGTTGGGCTACCTTCAAATTTTAAGTCAACCAGCTAAAGCAGATTTTTGAGATTTGTAGCAATAGCCAACAATACATTGTATGGGTCAAAATTATAAATTTTTATTTTATGCCAACAATCATTAGGATATTAAGATCATGTTCCATGAAGATATTTTGTAACTTTCCTACCATAAATATATCAAAACTTAATTTCTGGTTAGTAATATGCATTGCTAATGACTTCATTTGAACAACTTTAAAGGTGATTTTCTCAATATTTAGATTTTTTTGCACCCTCAGATTCCAGATTTTCAAATAGTTGTATCTCAGCCAAATATTGTCCGATCATAACAAACCATACATCAATGGAAAGATTATTTATTTAGCTTTGATGTATAAATATCAATTTCAAAAAATCACCCCTTATGACTGGTTTTGTGCTCCAGGGTCACAAATACATATTGTTTACGTAGCTTCATAAACAGGAAAATAACAGTTAATGGTGTAAATTTGATCAGTTATGAAACAAGTTTAATTCCAGCTCTACAGAAGACAGCAGTGTCATGATTCAGATCAGTTCAGTTCAGATGTTGTGAAGTGTTAAGAATATTCCAGTTGCTGCTGGTAAAGTCTCTGAATATAAATGTGATTTCTGTCACATGATGATGAGCGACAGGACGTTTTGTCAATTGCTTGTTGCAGAAGCTGCTCTTTCACTCGTCTTTATCTCATGGATTTCTGGCTCATTTTTCAATGTCTGTCTTTGTGCTTTTCATCGAGCAGTAGCGCGTGATCTAATTATGAGTGAGACGACACATGAATGATTTACGTCGTCATTCTTCCCAACGGGGAAACATGCAAATCAGGGTAATAGAGGTTAGTTGGCGTTCTTAACTGTAATTTATTTCCTAATGCCTTTGCTACAGATGAGCAGAATAGCTCAGAGCTTCATATGTTTGTCTCATAAGACTGAATCATTCAGCGCTCACAGACTAAACCTGAGTTCAGACGGGGTCATTTGTGAAGCAGGTCTATTTGAGACTGATGATTGGTTTCTCTACCCCAATCATATACAGATACAGACCACAATTCATTACTCAAGTACATGTTGTCTTTTCTGCATTTCTGCTACAGAAGATGAAACTGTCTGCAACAAGTGATTAAACACAATCATAAATAGCAAGTTAAACTGCCGGCGCGTTTATATCTCTACCTGAATTATAACTTTGTGTTTGCTGTATATTCAACTTAAGCAATATTACTAATATTAATAAGCAATATTACATTATTATTATTATTATTTAAAACATATTTTTAAATATATTTCAATATACATGTATACAAAAAATGGCCAAAAAATATATTTACTACATTATGTTTCAAAATATTATTTCAAACATATTTATGTAAATATGTTTTCTACCAATGTGTTTTTTTGGCCATATGCAGGGTCTTATGCAGATATCCTAAAAGAAAGCGTCAAAGCGTTAGAAATCCTAAAGCGTTAGGACTTGCATATATCGCACAGAATTGATCTTACTAATATAGATATTGTACCTCAAAAGTATTAAACCTACGTGTAGGCTAAACTGTACAATTGTAAATGTAAATATATTTAGCATATATTTAAAATATATTTTGGCCTGAACAACAAAACTAAAAAAAAATTGCCGTATTGTACAGAACAGTATTAGCATTAACAACCAACACTGTGTGCATGTGTATGAATTATAGCTTCATATTTTACATTATCGGCTCACAAAACTTCAGGCTTTTTAAGAGTAATCTTTAATGGCTGGTTTTAGGAATATTTCAGATATATTAACATGCCCAGAAACACCTAATTAATGTTAAATATGCTGATTAATTTCAGACTAAAATCAGAGAAACTAAAGGGAATTGCTAAATCTTGGCTGTGATTAATAAAACATGTTCATAAATGTTGGACTAGTGAACAGCCCTCAGGATCGTCAGTGATGTTCATGAGGATAGATAGATGGATAGATACAGAGATAGATAGTCAGTCATACAGAACAAAGGCTTTGATTCGGTCTTTCATGACTGCTAGGCTGTGACAGATGAATTAGACTCATGAACTGATAACTGTGTCACGATAGAGATGCAGATGATGAAACACCCTTACAGTCAGAGACAATAACTAATAAATGAGAATAATTCCTCAGAAACACATGAGCAAGGACAGAGGAGATTTGTAACTCCTCCAGACATGCTCTTTTCCCATGACTTGAGGGATCTGTAAAGATACAGCATAATACAGCTGGGTTTATCCAATCGACTTTACTGCGAATGCACTCCTATGAAGATCTCTGTCTGTCTTAAAGGACTCAGTGCTGAAATTGCTAAATCTGAGGGGTCTCCACATACGTTTGGCCATACAGAGTATCAGAGTATCAAGAGATCTGCTGTGAGGTTAATAAAGAGAAAGATAATGAAACTACATAGACTCTGTCTGAAGGTCTAAATCAGACGTCCATCTTGTCTTCTTCGCAGGTTTGACGTTTGATATTATAAAGTCAGTAATGGGCCTGTGACTGTGAGATTTCTGTGGAGATGCTCAATTTTTAATACTTTTAATTTCTTTAAAAGCTTCTGATGATCTGAAAGAGTGTAGTTTGTAGATGAAATCAAGATGCAGAAATAATTTAAACATTAACTAGAGACAGAACGTTTGTGAAGAGAAGCTTATACTCTTGTCTGGAAGTTTAAAATCTATTAGACGCGACAGACAGACAGACAGACAGACAGACAGACAGAGAGAGAGACCGAGAGAAAGAGAGAGAGATGTTAGATATATAGACAGACAGACAGATAGATAGGTTTTTATTTCTTACTGCACTGTGATTACTATCACAACATGATATTTCCCCAAATTCAACGACAGACAGACATTAGATAGATAGACAGACAGACAGACGTTAGATAGATAGATAGACAGACAGACATATTATAGATAGATAGATAGACAGACATTAGATAGATAGATAGATAGATAGAAAGACAGCCAGACATTTACATTTACATTTACATTTATGCATTTAGCAGACGCTTTTATCCAAAGCGACTTACAGTGCATTCAAGTTACAGTTTTTTACATTTGATCAGCTCTTGCTTTCAATCGAACCATGATCTTGGCGTTGCTAGTGCCATGCTCTACCATTTGAGCTACAGGAAAGCTACAGACAGACGTTAGATAGATAGATAGACAGACAGACAGACAGACAGACATATGATAGATAGATAGATAGATAGATAGATAGATAGATAGATAGATAGATAGATAGATAGATAGATAGATAGATAGACAGACAGACAGACAGACAGACGTTAGATAGATAGATAGACAGACAGACATATGATAGATAGATAGATAGATAGACAGACAGACAGACGTTAGATAGATAGATAGATAGACAGACAGACAGACATATGATAGATAGATAGATAGGTAGACAGACAGACAGACATATGATAGATAGATAGATAGATAGACAGACAGACAGACATATGATAGATAGATAGATAGGTAGATGGATAGACAGACAGACAGACGTTAGATAGATAGATAGATAGACAGACAGACAGACGTTAGATAGATAGATAGACAGACAGACAGACATATGATAGATAGATAGATAGATAGATAGATAGATAGATAGATAGATAGATAGATAGATAGATAGATAGATAGATAGATAGATAGATAGACAGACAGACATTAGATAGATAGATAGATAGATAGATAGATAGATAGATAGATAGATAGATAGATAGATAGATAGATAGATAGATAGGTAGATAGATAGATAGATAGACAGACAGACAGACATTAGATAGATAGATAGATAGATAGATAGATAGATAGACAGACAGACGTATATAGATAGATAGACAGACAGTTATATAGATAGATAGACAGACAGACAGACAGATAGATAGATAGATAGATAGATAGATAGATAGATAGATAGATAGATAGATAGATAGATAGATAGATAGATAGATAACAGACAGATAGATAGATAGATAGATAGATAGATAGATAGATAGATAGATAGATAGATAGATAGATAGATAGATAGATAGATAGATAGATAGATAGACAAACAGACAGATAGATAGATAGATAGATAGATAGATAGATAGATAGATAGATAGATAGATAGATAGATAGATAGATAGATAGATCAAATAGACAGACACAGATAGATAGATAGATAGATAGATAGATAGATAGATAGATAGTCAAATAGACAGACACAGATAGATAGATAGATAGATAGATAGATAGATAGATAGATAGATAGATAGATAGATAGATAGATAGATAGATAACATAAACAATATTATTGTAAGTGTAGATATTATCATAAGTGTCAAGTTTAAAAGCACACAGTGTCAGAGCTCACTGATGACTTACACAGATACACCACATCACTTACAATAAGATCCTCTGAAGAGTATCCATAAACTGAGAGACAGAAAGTAAAGCTAAAGTCGGGTCAGACACAGCAAACACACTGCGTTCACTGAAATATCACTCTGTCACTGGTTGCAATTTGCCATTATGCAGATGTCCTGCGAGCCGATCTGTGTGTCCTGAAGCAGATGGAGCACAATTAAGACCGTCTGTGGGGTCGACTCTTTCACTTGTAATCAGTCTTGATTCACTTAATTAAAACCTGGCTAATTACTTGTCACCAGACAGAATGGAAAAAAATATATTTTTTAGAATGTCATTCTTTCATCTTATATGCATGATATATAGTGCAGAAATAAATGTAAGATGAAAGAATGACATTCTAAAAAATATATTTTTTTGAATGTCATTCTTTCATCTTACATTTATTTCTGCACTATATATCATGCATATGTTGCATGAATGGGAATTTTATGCAAAATTAATCAAAAACCTAACTTCAAACTTTAAAATAACTTTCTAAGATTTCTTGAGGATGCTCACTGACTAAAAGTGTGTATTTAGGTCATGTGACAACAATGTATTTACTGTTTTATGTATTTATGTATGTATTTATCTTTTTAATGCAAGAACTTTATTGAAAAGTAAATTTAATTAAACATTTAATTAAACAAATAAAGTTAATAAACATAATTGGCCTGATACAGTATTGAAAAATGAAAGAATATGAAACATAAGCTAACATGATAAAATATAATATAATAAAATAAATAAAATACATAACTACAAAGAAAGAAAGAAAGAAAGAAAGAAAGGGGGAAACTAGGGTTTTTCTGCAAGTTTAAGTTCCTCTATCAAATTACATAACTTCAAGGTATTATTCTTCATTTATTTCAGTGATAAGAAATAATATCACACTTCATCTTTGAAGTAATTATCAATGCATAATGTGTACTACTTCATTTACTAAATAAAATAGTATGCAGCATTCACTGTGCAGTATGCAGTACTGAAAACTGTCCACTGTACAGACCTAGTGTTTTTAGCATGTAAAACAGTAGATATTATTCCACAGACAATATCTGACTTTCTAACTTTATCTTCTCAACACAAAACTGAGGAGGCAAGTAGCGTCAGTGTAGGAATAAATACAAGCGATGTGTATTTCAAGGCCGTTGAGATGAGGTGAGGTTCAACACACTCAGCAGATGTTTCTCCTTCAGAGGAGTGTTTTTCATTAGTGTTCAGTGTGTGGATGTGTGTCAGTGTCCCACCATCTGTCCATCCATCCATCAGTCAATCAGACAGTCAGTCTCCTGATGTGGTTGCGTTTGCATGTGTTTATTGGAGGTAATCATGTAGAGAAATCTTACTGCGGTAAAACTACAGCATGCTGAAAGAGCCACATCTCCCCCTGCTGACATCTGCTTTATCAGGACAAACGAGCAGAAAGAGAATGAGCAGTAAAAATGTGGAAAAAAATCAAAGAAATTAATACTTTTATTCATCAAGGATGCATTAAATTGAGAAAAAGTGCCAGTAAAGACATTTATGTTACAAAAGATTTTTATTTCAAATAAATGCTGTTCTTTTGAACTTTCTATTCATCTGTGAATCCTGAAAAAATAAAATGTATCACGGTTTCCACAAAAATATTGTGCAGCACGACTGTTTTCATCATTGATAATAATCAGAAATGTTTCTTGAGCAGCAAATCAGCATATTATTATGATTTCTGAAGATCATGTGACACTGAAGACTGGAGTAATGATGCTGAAAATACAGCTTTGATCACAGAAATAAATTATAGTTTAATATATATTCACATAGAAAACAGCTGTTTTACATTTGTAATATTTCACTATTTTACTGTATTTTTGATCAAATATGGTTGGCTCCTTGACAAAATGCTTTTGTTTCTCTTTTGTAAGTCACTTTGGATAAAAGCATCTGCTACGTGCATAAATGTAAACAAGTATTGCAGAATTGAATTGGATGCATGACATTTGACCTCTAATTATTTTTCTGTGCATGACTGTTATTAAGGTTAGTTGTATTTAATTATTTGTATTCGGCATCGTTTCTATTCGCTTTCTTTGATCCATCAGACCAAATGTTCCCACAAAGATGATAAAACTTGACATCGTTGACCTTGTGGGGACATTTTTGGTCCCCATGACAGAAACAACTTATAAATATTACTAAATGCAAGGAACCCGATGTGTTTGTGTGAGTTGGGATGTGAATCATATACATACAGATACAAACACAAACACAGACACACACAGTTTGTCTCTAATGACTATTTTCCCTTCTCGTCTGACTATAGGTGTGTTAATTAGACTCAAAGATGTTCAGTTCATTCATCACTGTGGATCTGAGCAGCGGTCATGAAGTCTTTCACCAATTCCTGTTTAATTGCTCTCAGGAGGATCATAATGGACTCTTGCGTTGTATTACAGTCTGACACATTATAACAAATAATACCTCTCCTTTTAAATATTCATGGGCAAATGTTACCCAATATCTCTCTGAGCAGAAGCGTCTCTTTAATAATGACTTGGGAGGATACATTTTCAATTTAAAGCACGGCTGCCCATGCTAATGATTCCTTACATCGTTCTGCAGCAAATTTTAATTGTGAACGTCACTAACAATTCATTCTTTTTTCTCACCGTCTGTATTAAAGGGCTCAGGAATAATTTCACTTGATCTTTTAGGTAAAATACTTCAGTGTCCTATTAAAAAAAAATACTGCAACTTTCAGAAATGAAAACTTCCTCCCCAGTAAACATAAAGGAGCATTTAATGAAACTAAACTGCATAAATTACGTGTTCTGTACATTTAAAACATTATGAAAAGTCATGCACACTGACATTTGTGTTTTTTTTATCTTGTTTTCCAGTACAAACATCTAAATCAAGATACATTTACTTGAGATACAAAATGACTTTAAGCCTGTTTTCTGAAACTTGCATCAAAATGAAGTGAGTTTATGTTGTGTTCAGGTTATTTTAACCTGGAGAGGATTTTATTTTCCTAGAAAATGTGAGGCAATGTTATTGCATTGGAATAAAACGTACTGTACTGAGTTTGCTCACACAGGGTAGAACAACTTCCAATTTTTTTTTTTTTACTTTTGTGTTATTTTTTTTCACACCATCTGAGGCCTACGATCAATCAGCTCCAAAATGAAACACAAAACCTGTGCTAAACAAGTTGACAAAAATATTGAATCAAAGATTTGGTGATAATGTCGCATAACGAGATTTACAAGCAATTTTTTGACTGGCTTTACAAGCATTTTTGCCTGGAAACACTAAATTAGGCAAAGCATTTTTAGCACAGCATAAGGTTTAAACAAATAAAAATAATAATCCACTAATGGGATTAGAAAACTAATTTAATTCAAACAGAAAAGATTATTTTTTCTGACCCTATTGGCAGATATTTTTTCTTACTTTAAGCAAAACATCACTTAATTTTGATCAATATTTCAGAAAACAAGATTTAACATCTTTAGTCATTTTGCTTCTCAAGTAAATGTATAAGAATATTTGGGAAATAAGACAGAAATACTGAGGAAGAACATTATTTTTTTGCAGTGTGCAATATTGAATACTTGAAAGAGTTAGGTTTGTTAGTATGTTTTGCATGATATCAACATTGAGATTATGACATTGACAGTCTGACACGATGTTAATATCAGCTAATTGGGGTTTATGATCACACACAGTGAAGAGTCTGAGACTTCTGTATCATGATATGTCATTTCTTGATTATCTTGCAGTATGAGCAGATTGCATAACCTCAATTAGACCACGATGGCATTCAATCAAATTAATGTCCACTCACACTTTAAAAATGGGAACGATCCTTTTATGTTCTGAAACATTTCATGCACTTTTTCATCCAAATTAATGTTTGTGTAAAGCCTGGTCGGGTTCCTCTCTGGCCTGCTTCTGGTTTAATCTATAAGAAGTGTTGAAAGAGCAGATCCTGCATTCATTTATCAGCAGGCTGCTTCTGTCCTGTTTTTGTTCACTGGAAGCCAAAAATCCATTCGGCTTTCTGATGATACAGGGAATCTGCAATGCATCCCTTATTAGCTTGCAAATTAACTTCACAGTCCTTTAAGCGCTTGTGTTTGCTGTAGAACTTAAGCACTAAATGTAGTCGAGAGATTTACTTGCATCAAGTATTAATTGAGAAAAAGAAGTGAAAAGTACGTCTTATCATGGTGATCTCAGATACATGTACAAGATTAGGATGAGTTTGTTTCTTCATCAGATTTGTAGAAATGTGTCTCTGCATCAGTGTCTCAGCAATGGATGCTCAGCAGTGAATGGGTGCCGTCAGAATGAGAGCCCAAACAGCTGATAAAAACATCACAATAATCCACACCACTCCAGTCCATCAGTTAACATCTGGAGAAGACAAAAGCTGAAACAAATCCAGCATTAAGATGATAAAATACATAAGTCCATAATCCATAATAACGCTTCCTCCAGTGAAAAAGTGCATCTGCTGTCGTCTCTCACATCAAAATCCAGCCACATATTTGTTTAGAGCTGTTTTGTCTTGTAAACGCTGCTTGATCTGATGCAGATTTGTCTCCTGATTCAGACCAGAACACTTTTTCACTGGAGGAAGCATTATTATGGATTATGGACTTATGTATTTTATCATCTTAATGCTGGATTTGTTTGATCTTTTGTCTTCTCCAGATGTTAACTGATGGACTGGAGTGCTGTGGATTATTGTGATGTTTTTATCAGACTCTCATTCTGACGGCACCCATTCACTGCAGAGCATCCATTGCTGAGACACTGATGCAGAGACACATTTCTACAAACCTGATTAAGAAAAAAACTCATCAACTGAGGGTGAACACATTTGCAGCACATTTTAATTTTTGGGTGAACTATTCCTTAACTAGATCTTCAGGGTTTTATGTAACACAATACTACGTTTATTTCTTGTAAAATAAAGACTGTCGCTCTTAATTTCACTCGTGCTTTGTTAGGGACGTTTGGCCGTTACAGTCACTGAAAACCACTGACCTGATTCACCTGAAATGACAACAACATGTTTACATTGAAAGCGCTGCTCTGTTGGAGGTCAAACTTCTATTTGTCCACTTGTGTTTTCTATTATTTCAATGCCTTTTTTCTTTGCTTTTCCCCTGAGAATGACTGACATTCAGCTGCTGTATTTTCCACTAACCTGTATTGTGAAGCTACAACATTATTGCTAAAATCAGTCAATCTCAACTGTTCACAGTCTAAAGCATGTGTCACCATTCTGTTCACAGACAACCGGGGAAAAATACTCATGCAAATAATGAAACAAAATCATCTAAAATTAAATGAAATGAAACAAATAATACAACCGTGACTAATAAATAATACAACTTTGACACAAATAAACCACATTCACAAGAGTCGCTTTGACACTTGGTGCATATTGATTTAAATTACAAATGAATATGAGAATGTCTCAGTATTTGGTGCGTCTCATGAACAGGAAAATGTATTATTATTATTAACTAAAACTGAAATTAAAACCGTAAAATAAAAACATTTTATTACTTGAAATAAAATCAATGTGAACTGAAATAAAGTAACAATAAAAAAACATTGATTTTTAACTAGTGGCCAAGGTAAAAATGTAATCTTCATTTAAAGTACTAATATTAACTAAAATAATTAAACTAAAACTAAGAAATAAAAATGTATAAATTCTAGACATTTTATGAAAAATGACAAAAATATACAAAATAACTGATAATAACTTGAACTAAAATTAAAGTGAAAACAGAAATTATAAAATAAAAACTTATTCAAATATTAACAAAAACTTTAACTTTGAGCTAAAAATGCAAGAAGATTCGACTAGAAACAGAGCACAATGTGACATTTTCTTTTTAAATATATCACATTTTTCAAAACCCAGTCAATATTTCGTTATTTATTTTTTTCGAAAGCATACAAAATGCCATATCTCATTGTGTTCTCAGACATTTTTGGACTGTACTTCACAAATTACCATATAAAGACAAACCTAATTGTCCAGAAACTCTCATATCTCTCTGAGCATAAAGATAACACTGTTATTTCTCTGCATTTATGTTTTGAGATATGTGGAGGGTTCGGGACACTAGAAAGCTTTGCACTCCATGTACGTGCTTTTAATGAAGCCGCTGGAGAGCCTACAAACACGAGGAGCCACGGGGGGCCGAGACGACGCCAGACAGAGGGGCGTAAAGAGACGGAGCCCACTCGTCTGAGGGCCGCTGGACACACGCTGCTTTATGCTGCATTCGGCCTTTATAACCCCTCATGCAGCTGAACTCATAGTTCTGTGACGCAGGAATACAGAAAACCAACAGAACTGGGTCATTCTGACTGTAGAAGCACATCTGAACTATTGAGCCTGTTGAGAAAACTGCTTCTCCTGCCCTCAGATTGATTGATTTAATAATCATTAAGCTGCAGCTGCATCAATACATTCATGCATGCTTTTATCCAAAAGAGGAACAAAGGCAATGTGTCAAAGAGCCAACAATGTTTAAAGCACAATGGCAGGTTTAGACGTTGACGTTTGACGCTGAATCAACAATGAAAGGCATCATTTTTTGAGGCATGTTATTTTGATGTTAATTCTGGCCTAATGCATAAAGAGCAGCATTGATTTGTGTGTTTGTGAAGGTCTTCGTGATTCAGATCACACGCTCTTGGTTTGCTAATCTTTGACATTTTCTGTTTTCTTTCAATTAACAATAGGTCAGTATTTGACAGTATCTTCTCTAATGCTTTAGTAAACTACAAAGAGAATGTCATTTTGTGTGTGAGAAATCAGACAACTTATTGCTGTCCTTATATACAGTAGCAGTTCATTTTAGTGAGCGCTCGTTTGAGGTATGATGGTGCGTTATTTATGTAGAACAAAACATATGGTTCTAATGATATTAACTTGAGGAGGAACACTTGAAAATGCAAAACTTTTTAATACAATTCAGGCTGAAATAAAACCAATTTTAGCTATAATGTAAAAATGTTATGTGAAATAAGAAGTACTAAAAGTTGAAGAACTAAAATTGTAAATGAAATAAAACTAAAAACTGAAATAAAAATGTAAACTATGTAGGCCTAGAAATATGGCAAATTACAAAATACTTAAACAAATAACAAAACATGAATTAAAATGAAAATTGAAAATATAAAAATAAAACAATAACACTATAACAGTACACTCTTAAAAATAAAGGTGCTTCAAGCGATGCCATAGAAGAACCATTTTTGGTTCCACAAAGAACCATTCAGTCAAAGGTTCTTTAAAGAAGCATCTCTTTCTTATCTTTTTATAATCTGAAGAACCTTCTTTCACCACAAAGAAGCTTTTGTGAAACAGAAAGGTTCTTCAGATGTTTAAGGTTCTTTATGGAACCATTTAGACACAAAGCTTCTTCTATGGCATCGTGAAGCACATTTATTTATAAGAGTGTAGTATATAACGCCACAATAACACTTAATTCAGTATAGGCCTACTATTGAGAATTCAATCATTCACACTTCTTTCAAGTTCAACAAGAGCCAATAGAAGTCAGGTTGGACGCCATATTGAATATAAATGAACTGTCTAATTTTCTTAACTCACAACTTTCAGATTTGTCTACTGAAAGTTATTTTCTTAATTTTCATCAGATGAACAATGTTGTTAAATAGTAGTACAATCCTTTTAAATGTGCTGTACTTCAGTCCTTCACAAGTCTCGTTTTCATTCCTGTCAAGCCAAACATCGATATTAGCAGCTTGTTGTTGGCTTAGATGCCGCTTTTTTTCAGTTTATAATATTCTATTCATTGCAATACCACGATATTTAATTTTAAAACAACTCTCTCCCGTAATTTAACATAATTGAGAGATGTAGTTCAACACAAAACCAGCACATGCTAGCCTATCATCACAACACAATATCCGAGGACAATTAATACCTCAAGACAATCAATAACTGAGGACATCACCTGATGAGCAATAATCATCTGAGAGGAAACACTGTAAATAAACAAACACCTAATCTGGATGTGACTTTATATGAATATGAGCCTTTAGATTCACTAGTTGTGGTCAGTGAGTTTGTGTTGTTCCGTTGGTGACCAGCAGAGGTCAGTGTGTCACTGGAAGTATGATCAGAACTGTGGAAGAGACCGGGGCATGTTGTCACAATGGGAATGTAACATTAAACAGCATATTGTTGTCTTTTCAGCAAAATGTGAGCAGTAGAACAATTATGAAGCATACAATAATATGTATTAGTCTATACAGATTAAACTAACCTCAAAATTACTGAGATACAAGCCATGTGACAACTAGCCCCGATCTGCATTTGTTTTACAGTGCAAGCTGTGGGAATTATCGTTATGCTTTTGCTTGATATATATACTTGTATGATGGAGTGATTCGGTTCTCTGAATGCAGAGTCATTTGGGCATATTTTAATGGGCTTTCTGTCCCTTTTGTTTTGATTTCTCATCACGACACTAGTGCTAATTGGTTTGGGACTGAGTTGCTTGTTCAGCAAATCATCTTTGCTCCCAGAATACTGCATGAGAATTGCATTCTGAACCACAATGCTTTTGTTAATGAAGCACTTTTAAATGAAGCTTCTGATACTGGTGGATTTTTATTGTTAAAATATTCACTTTTCTTGATGTTTTATAACTTTATAACAGTAAAAAAAAGAAAAGAAAAAAAGTGTAGTACTATGAAATGTTAGTTAAACATCTCATTCGCTAACACGACATTTCTTGAACGTTTAGAAGGAAAGCCAAATTAACCATGCCTGTCAGAAACTGTCTTACAGTAGACATACAGTTTTAATTGTATGTCTTTAGATTCACTAGTTCTCTCATTCTCGTGAGTGTTGACATTCCTCCGCAAGTGCACGTGAGCACAGCTTTACAGAAACTCGCTGATCAGATCACAGAGACAGAGCAACAACACCCAGACTCTGTTTTAATCATTCTTGAGGACTTTAATAAAGCCAATCTCTCCCGTGAACTGCCAAAATACAGACAGCATGTTACATGTCCCGCCAGAGACAGTAATATACTGGATCACTGTTACACCACAATAAGGGAGGCATATCACTCTGCTCCACGGGCAGCTTTAGGTCTCTCTGATCACTGTTTGGTTCATCTTATACTGACCTACAGGCAGAAACTGAAATAAGCTAATCCTGTATTAAGGACTGTAAAGAGATGGACCAACGAAACAGAGTGGGTTTTACAAGCCTGTTTCGACTGCACTGATTGGAGTGTTTTTGAAGCTTACAGCAAAACTCAGGCATCTTCGTCAGGCCAAAGAGGATGCCTACAGAAATGGGGACAGAGTCTTGTACAATCAGGCCTGGAACACACTGAATAATGAGATTAGAGTGGCTAAAAGGATCTACGATAAAGAGTTGGAAGATCAGTTCACTTCCAATGACTCCACTTCAGTGTGGAAAGGCCTGAAAGCCATCAAGTACAGGACACCATCCCCCAGCACTGAGGTAAATCAACAACTTGCTGAAGACCTGAATGAGTTTTATTGTAGATTTGAAACCCCCCACACCCATCCTGACCATCTCTCTACACAACCGTTAACACCTCCAGCAACCCCCCTCTCCCCCACTCCTGTACTTCAGATCAGTGAAGAAGATGTGCGCCAGGTCTTCAGAAAGAACAAGAGAAGAAAGGCACCAGGCCCAGACAGTGTGACACCAGCCTGTCTGAAAACCTGTGCTGACCAGCTGGCCCATCTTTTCACAGATCTTCAATAGATCTCTGGAGTTATGTGAAGTCCCTTCCTGCTTCAAATGCCCCATCATCATCCCCGTCCCAAAGAAACCCAAGATAACAGGACTTATCGACTACAGACCTGTGGCACTAATGTCTGTCGTCATGAAGTCATTCGAAAAACTGGTTCTGGCTTATCTGAAGGACATCACTGGACCCTTACTGGACCCCCTGCAGTTTGCTTACCGAGCAAACAGGTCCATGGATGATGCAGTCAAAATGGGACTGCACTTCGTCCTGCAGAATCTGGACAAATCAGGAACTTAGGTGAGGATCCTGTTTTTGGATTTCAGTTCGGCCTTCATCGCCCTCATTCCAACACTCCTCCAGCCCAAACTAACCCAGCTCTCTGTCCCTAGCTCTATCTGTCAGTGGATCACCAGCTTTCTGACAGATAGGCAACAGGTAGTGAGACTGGGGAAATTCATGTCAAACAGCCGCTCCACCAACACTGGTTCCCCTCAGGGATATGTTCTCTCCCCACTGCTCTTCTCCCTGTACACCAACGACTGCACCTCTAAAGACCCCTATGTCAAGCTCCTGAAGTTTGCAGACGACACCACAATGATCGGCCTCATCCAGGACAGCGACGAGTCTGCTTACAGACAGGAGGTTAAGGAGCTGGCTGTCTGGTGCAGTCACAACAACCTGGAGCTGAACACGCTCAAAACAGTGGAGATGATCGTGGACTTCAGGAGAAACCCCCCTGCACTCTCCCCACTCACCATCATAGACAGCACTGTGGCTGCAGTGGAGACATTCAAGTTCTTGGGATCCATCATCTCTCAGGACCTGAAGTGGGGCACTCACATTCGCCAGCTGAGGAAGTTTAACTGCCACAGGAGCTGCTGAAACAGTTCTACTCAGCCGTCATCGAGTCTGTTCTGTGCACATCAATAACTATCTGGTTTGGTTCAGCTACAAAATCAGACATCAGAAGACTACAGAGAATGGTTCGGACTGCTGAACGGATTATCAGTGCCCCCCTACCCATACTCCAAGAACTGTATACATCCAGAGTGAGAAAAAAGGCTCAGAAAATCACATCCAAGTCATCCCCTTTTTGAACTTTTGCCATCTGGCAGGCGCTACAGAGCCCCAAATACCAGGACAGCCAGGAACAAGAATAGTTTCTTCCCCCAGGCAATCTACCTTATGAACAGTTAAATGTTCCCCACATTATGCAATAAAAATGTGCAATAACCATAAAATGATTTGTTACCACCTCCATCCTACCACATCGCTGCATCTAATTCTATTCCATTCTATCATCTATAGCACAACTGTACATACAATTTATTTATTTTTCAATTTATTTTTATCAGTATACATTTACATTTATCAATTTATGTAAAAAATATGCTATCAAAATACCATAAGCAATTCAAATACAATGTTTTATTTCCTATTTGACGTGACATACAGCCAAGTATGGTAACCCATACTCGGAATTTGTGCTCTGCATTTAACCCATCCAAAGTGCACACACAGCAGTGAACACACACACCGTGAACACACACACGGAGCAGTGGGCAGCATTATATACTGTATATGCTTTATTTTTATTTTTTAAGATTAACTGTTTTTTCCAAGGCGTTGTTAGATGTCAGTGTTTACTGTCATATCTGTGCAAATATTTGATTTCAAAAACAGTATATTAAACTATCTTATGATTTTCAAATCTGTGTTTAACTTCAGAACGATCTCAAAGTAAAAAGAGGTGTTAATGTCTGATTTTGTGTTGGTTGCGCTTTAAAATTACATTTTTATCATCATAATTCAAGTTATGAAGTAATCAAGTTATCTGATAGTAATCAGTGTTGAGTTCTACTGCAAGGTTAACTCTGCCTGCTTTAAATGTTTCAAAATTAATAACAGTTGAAAACATTTGTTAGAAATTAAGAAAAGTAATCAAAAAGTAATGAAATGTAATCGCTTACATTACTTAAAAAAGTATTGAAATAGTTACACTACTTATTATATTTTAAACAGAGTAACTTGTAATCTGTAACCTATTACATTTCCAGAGTAACCCTCCCAGCACTGACAACACAGTACTTGAAATGGCAAAATGATTGATATTTAATTTTGTAACTCATTTAGTCAGAATTTAGAGCCAAAGTGATCTGTTATGATTGTGAGGAACATGACAGCTGAAGTAGAGACGTCTCTTGTTGTCTTTGCTGTAATGCTCTTCTTTTCCACTGAAGGCTGTTGAGCTTTCATTGGCCGCTGGTCTTTTCTTGGCAGCGCTGTGAAGAAGGAAGGAAGTTGAGCTTTCCATCGTTTACTCTCTTCTGTGAGCAAACACAGTGACAGTTTGGGAATCGTCTCCTGAGTTTCCTCTCTTATCTCTGTCAGTCTCACACAAGTTACAGTGCATTCATGTGGAGCAGACCGGGGCTAGTTGTCACACGCTTTACTCCATAAATCAATTTCTCTTTAAGCATAAACCTTAAATTATTGACCTCAGAAATAAAAAAATTTAAACATGTATACTATTTTAAACCAGTAAAAAGGTACAAAAGCTGTCACTGGTACTCTTTCAAAAGGGACACTTTTGTACATTATTTACTCCTAAAAGGTGCATTTTAGTATGGGAGTGCAAAAAAAATAGTTGTTTACCACATGATGACAAGTTTTTGGGGCATGTTGTCACACTATATTCACATTACGTTCATAAAACTTTTTTTAATAATGAAGCATAATATAAAAATATTAGCCTATTATGTATTATAAAGCATTCAAAGCATAGGATTACTTTTCCCCAATCATGACATTTATGAAAAATATTAAAGAAAAAGGAAATATAAATGAGACACAAAATTAAAAATAATAATAAAAAATAAATTAAAAAAAATTAAGAAATAGCCCAATTTAATTTGTTCAAATCTACACTCAAGAATATTTAGGCCTGAATTTAAGATTCATGTATTTAAATTGCATATGATATTTCCATGCATTTTGATTGCACATTTTTAAAGTAAACAAACTGATTAAACATAATGTGATGCATATTATGCATATCATGCATAAATGTAACAGGTCAGATTTGAATGTTTTAAATACACAATAACCAGGTTTATAAATTTTTCATCAATAAATCTGTTTGTCTTATTCATACATTTTAACTAATTGAATATTGCCATGTTCATACTTTATAACGTAATAAATTTAATAGTTTTCTTGACGAACAAATTAGTTGATTCTTAGCTGTTTGAATACATGCATTTAGAAAATGCTTATTTAAATTTTAAAGAAATCTGTTTCATTTAGATACAACTGACAAATATACAAGTATATTAGTTGTTTATGTTAAAACTCTAATCCAAATGTATGGACATTTCATTTTAATCCAAAAACATTAATCTGAAATTTAGGTCTAAATATTTTTGGATTGTAGATGTGATTTCCTCATGTGACAACTTGCCCCGGTCTCTTCTATGTATAAGCATATGATAACTGATTCCCTTCTGGTGAGTTTAAGTGCTTCATTGCTCTGCACTTTGAAAGGTCAGGCTGCACAAACTTTCTTTCCCGTAGATAAGTGTAGTTAGAGGTTACTAACCTCCTCCTTCAGCTGATGAAATACAATCCGCTGTTTCTCAGGCGTCATAAATTAGGCCGCGCTTTGAAGTCACGAGTCCATATCCCTTGGCTTTGCTGGTGATTCTGGAGATTCCCTCATAAGCCAAGACAAATGCTCTCTGGGTTTGGAGAGGTTTAAACAGGTTCTCCTCCTGAATGCTTGTTTTGTCACAGAGTTCATGGATTTAAGATGTTCTAACGGTGTAGATGTTGCTGTATGTTGTTTCAAACTCCACTGCTGTTCACACGAGGTGTTAGATGGTATAAAGTATACTTTACATAGCTTTTCTTCATGCACTAGAGGTTGTGGGAATTGCATGCATACATGGCCATTGAAGAGTGTTTTTTTCCATTATTGTTGGGTAGCTGATGCACAATATGTCCATTAATAAACATTTAATCACATTTATTTCCTCCTACTGTGTTGCAGGTCAATTTGACCCATCCTCAATTTTTTAAAACTGCTTGAAATACTGGTTAAATGGTTTATTTCTTGAAATTTGGTGAGTTTTTCTCATTTTGAGTCAAGAATGCGCATGCAAAGTTTCTGTTTTGAAAAGGCTTCACGCATATTTGCTGCCATGATTGTGTGCAACGTGACTTATATTGGTTTCCATGCAATTCGCCAAAAATCAACACTTTGAAAAGCAGAAAAGAAAAAAATCAGAAAACCTTTATTGTAGCTTGTCAAAGAATAAGTTATTAAATACATGAGAACTTTAATTTTAAGACTTTAAGATTATTTTTTTCCCCTCAAAATGTAGACTTGTCTTCTGAATCATCCGAGGCGAGTTTGCTGTTTTTTTTGAGTTTGAGTTTTACAGTCAAAAAGTTTGGTTATTTTTATTTATTTATTTAGGATCTCAAGTAGTCTGCTGCAGAAATGAAAATACTGAGAAGCCCATTTTACCTTTACAAGGGTTTGAAAACCAGACATAAAAAAATGCAGAGGGTATTTATACCATGTACAAATAGCAATCACAGTAATTTAAATACAACCCCAAATCAGAAAAAGTTGGGACATTATGGAAAACGCAAATAAAAAAGAAAGTAGTGATTTCTAAATTTACTTTGACTTGTATTCATTGCAGACAATATGAGCAAAATATTTCATGTTTTGTCTGGTCAACTTCATGTCATTTGTAAATATACATCCTTTCCTGTCATTCAGACCTGCAACACATTCCAAAAAAAGTTGGGACAGTAAAGCATTTACCACTTTGTAATGTTGCCATTCCTTTTCACAACACTTAAAAGACGTTTAGGGACTGAAGACACCAAGTGATGAAGTGTTTCAGGTGTAATTTTGTCCCATTCTTCCTGCAAACAAGTCTTAAGGTGGGCAACAGTACGGGGTCTTCGTTGTCGCATTTTGCGCTTCAAAATGCGCCACACATTCTCTATTGGAGACAGGTCGGGACTGCAGGCAGGCCAGTCAAGTACCCGTACCCTCTTCCTCCGCAGCCAGGACTTTGTAATGTGTGCAGAATGTGGTTTTGCATTGTCTTGTTGAAATATGCATGGACGTCCCTGGAAAAGATGTCTTCTTGAAGGCAGCATATTGTGCTCCAAAATCTCTATGTACTTTTCAGCATTAATGGTGCCATCACAGAAGTGCAAGTTACCTTTGCCAAGGGCACTGATACAACCCCATACCATGACAGACCCTGGCTTTTGGACTTGTTGCTGGTAACAGTCTGGATGATCCTTTTCTTCTTTGGTCCGGAGCACACAAATGACATGAAGTTGACCAGACAAAACATGAAATATTTTGTGTTCATATTGTCTGCAATGAAATACAAGTCAAAGTAAATTTAGAAATCACTACTTTCTTTTTTTATTTGCGTTTTCCATACTGTCCCAACTTTTTCTGATTTGGGGTTGTAAAAGCAATAAATAAGCAACAACAAATAATTATAAAAAAAAGATATTATTTATAAGTAGTTGTGGTTATTTGCACCTTATAATTACAAGTAGTCATAATTAAAAAAAATAATCAAGGAAATTATTTTATTTTGTGTCTGTGCAGCTAATTTTGAACATAAAAATATTTGGGTCAAATTGACCCATAAAACAAGGGGAGAAACGTTTTTTTTCCTCATATTTTATTTTTTTATTTTTCTGACAAGTGACAATAGAGGTTTTATGTATTTACATGACTCTGTAGTCTTTGGCAAACTGCATGGAAACCAACGGCGGTCAGTTTGAGATTTTCCCAGATTTTCAACACAACAGGAGGATTTAATTAAAATATTCTGATTATAATACTCAAAAAGCTAATTTCAAGCATTTAAGCAGAAGCTTTAGAGCTGTATTTGAACACAAGTTGTCCCTTGTGTCCGAGCGTTTGACGTATATCTTAGCTGTCGGACAGACCAGTTACGCCAGTGCTCTTCATCATTTGGAGTGAATGGAGACTGACACAAGCTGCACAACCTTTGACTTTTCCCACTCACACCCTTTACACTTTTCCAGTTTAGGTCATTTGTGCCGTTCGTCAGTGAGCCGTCAGCCCGAGTGTTAGATGAGGAGAGTCTCGGGGAAGTTGAGGCTCAGCGAGAGCTTCTTGACATTAGCCAGGCGGGTCAGCGAGACGTCTGTTTTCAATGTGGAAGAGCTGACATACTGACACACATTTGACCTCGACGCTGTGAGGATCAGGAGGAAAAGGTGGATCAGTGTTAAAAGCTGTTTTATCAGCAGAGTCTTTCCTGTGAAGTACATTTTCATGTCTCCATCCTATGTGTGTCCCTGGAGCACAAAAGCAGTCATAAGTAACACAGGTATATTTGTAGCAATAGACAACAATACATTGTATGGGTCAAAATTATCCATTTTTCTTTTATGCCAAAAATCATTAGGATATTAAGTAAAGATCATGTTCCATGAAGATATTTGTAAATGTCCTACCTTAAATATATCAAAACTTAGTTTCTGATTAGTAATATGCATCGCTAAGGTCTTCATTTGAACAACTTTAAAGGTGATTTTCTCAATATTTAGATTTTTTTGCACCCTCAGATTCCAGATTTACAAATAGTTATATCTCAGACAAATATTGTCTTATCATAACAAGCTTCTTTATTCAGCTTTCAGATGATGTATAAATCTCAATTTATGACTGGTTTTGTGCTCCAGGGTCATATATGTCAGATACAATTTAGTAAACTCAATTGAACATGTCAAAAGTTTGGAATAATTAAAATTCTTTAATGCTTTTGAATCGGTTCTGCTCAGCAAGGCTGCATTTATTAAATAAAAAATACAGTAAAAATTGTGAAATATTATTACACATTAAAACAGCTGTTTTTATGTGAATTCCTGTTAAACTGTCATTTATTTCTGTGATGCGCAGCTGAATTTTCAGCATCATTACTCCAGTCTTCAGTGTCACATGATCTTCAGAAATCATAATAATATGCTGATTTGCATATGAAGAAACATTACTGATTATGTTGACAACAGTGAAAAATGGAATAAGAAGAGAAAAAAGAAAATAAATTAATACTTTTGTTTATCAAGGATGCATTAAATTGATCAAAAGTGACAGTAAAGACATTTATAATGTTAAAATAATGATTGCTATTTCAAATAAATGCTGTTCTTGTGAACTTTCTATTCATCAAAAAATATATATATATATATATAATTTTTAAATATGTAAATTATATTTTGTTTTATTTTATGACAATATAAGTGACACTGTTATGAAGTGTTTTGGTGCAGACTCTTAACGCTTAATACAGTCTAACATTGCAAACCAGGATAAAATGTCATTTATCTACAATATACAACCGCTTCAAATGCAGTTCATCCGGTCCGAGTTTATTAAGAGTCTTGAGCTCATCGTTTGTGAAGAGATTTGAGCGCAGCAGCATGTCAGCGGGTGTTTTCAGCTCTTGAGCTTCACACACAGCAACTGTAAAGATGCAGGAACGCTTGCATATAAAGGCTTGTTGTGCTGAACAGAGCTGAGCTGAAGGGCGTTTGGACCGGTTTGATCATTGAGCTCATGCTGAACAGTGACATGATTCTGCATTGATTTCAGTCTGGCTGCGGTCCTGTATGATCTCACGTACTGTATGTGATTGCATTAAAGCTGAAAGTTTCCACATGCTTTACATATATGCATCTAATTTAGTTGAAAAGAGTCTGTGTTCAGAAAGGAATAATAAATACTGCAGAGTATATGCTGTATGTGATTATTATTTCAAACAGTAACACATGATGTTGTGCAAGAAAACATCCAGTTGTCATTGCAAAAATTAAACCTTCGTAAATGTCTGAAGTCAAGAAAAAGATAACTCTGTGCAGTATATAAATTATTTATGTATATATATAAAAAATTAATTAAATATAATACATTTATTTTTTCTCCACTGAGTTTGCCAAGGACATAACCGTTGCTGCTATTATGGCATTAAATAAATGAATGAATAAATATGCACAATTTGGTCAAAATATAGATTGTTTGTTTATTTATTTATTTATTTTTATGAAGATGAATCAGGTAACTTCTAATATAAAGACAGGTCGCCTCTATATTCTTACATCAGTACTATATGAATTTAAACAAACGTTTTGGTTTGCTTGTCAAGTCAAATACATTTTAGAAGATTTTGTACATTTCTATTATAGTCACTTGCAATTCAACTTTTTTTCCCCTATTTGTGCGTATTTAATTATTTATAATTTAACATTATATTAGCAGCAGTAGTTATTTTCGTATATATATATATATATATATATATATACACACACACACACACATATATACTTATATATGAATATATATGTATATACTATATATATAATTATTAATAAACAGATACAATTTTATATATATATATATATATATATATATATATAAATAATTAGACCTATTAGCATGTGTGTGTAAATAAAATGTATTTTTTTTTTATTATTATTATTATTTTTACCTTGATATCAGTAGTGAGTTTTAGTGCGAGTAAATAATGACAGAATTTGTACAGAAGACATCAGACACTGGTGGCCAGTAAAGGAGTGTGTGTCTGTCTCCCCGTGGGCCAGTAATGACGTGTTGTTTCCTGTAAGTGAGCAGATAAGTGTGCTGGAGCTGATGTGGGCTCTCTGCTGGATTTATGAGGTGAGACGCGTCTCTGCGTGTCTGCATGCGGTCTCTGATCTGCTGCGCCGTGCATCTTAACGAGATCTGGCAACGCCGAGGTCAAGGCCATTTAACCCTGTGACGAGCTGCTGTTGCCATGGCGATGGAGTAAGATGCTGAGTGCAGTGGAATGTTACAAGTGTTTGTAGGGCCTCCCTCGGGCCCCCGCAGCGGGACGTGATGAGCGCTCGGGCCACAAGAGAAGATCACTGCCTTCCTGCTTCAGAGTTCATCTCCTTCCTTGTCTTTGTTAGCAAGTCTTTTCTATTTTTTTGGGGTAATTCTGACATTTCGTGTCAAATCAACCAAATATGGGTTATTTTGTGTCAGAAGTCCCCGGCTAAGAGTTATTTAAAACTTTTTTCTGGTGAATGAATTACATAAATGAAGAAGAAAGCCATCATATTAAATGCCATGGATGAATGTTTACTAAGTAATCCACTTTTTTGTAGAGGGTCAAAATGGCAATTTTCAGCTGAGATTCAGAGCCAAATTACAGGAGGATAAAAATGACTTCAGAAAGATTGCAGCATCATAATGTTATTTCTACACAGAGACTGGTAGCTCTATTAGTAAAATCTGTTGACTTTAGATACTTTGTTACATTATATGTCAATGGTGACAGTTCAAAAATGGGGAAAAACACACTTTTTGTGTGCTTTCCTCCAAAGTTTGCAAGAAGTATTAAAGATATAATTGAAATATCCTTTTAGATTCTGGTTCTTAACAAACTATTCTCTTGGTTATCTTCATTTTAAAGACCCAATATGGTTCAGACACAAACATGCAGGGATCTCAATGCGGCTGCATGAGTAAATTGTACAAAAAAAACAACACTTTTTGGGTTTTGCCTCAAAGTTTGCATGGCTGTAACTTAAGAAGTATTAAAGTTGTCCTTAATGTCCTTTTATATTTGTGTTCTTAACAAACTTTTCTTTTATTATCTTTATTTTTAAGGCCCAATATGGTTCAAACCCAGAGATATGGGGATCTCAATGCGGCTCCGTAAGTAATTTTTAAATTTGTACACATTTTCACTGGTCAAAAACCAAATGTTTCATTTTGCATACAGTTGATACCTTTTTCCTTTTAAAGAGGAATGTCTAAAGAACAAATTATGTTGAAACTAGAAATGTATCTTGTTTTCTCTTTCATAACAATTGCATAGAACATACCTGTCTGAATGCCAGAAACGATCTTTTAACAAAGTTGTCATGCCTGTAACTCAAGAATTATTAAAAATATATAAATATCCCATTAGATTATGGTTCTTAACAAACTTTTCTTTTGGCGTCTTCATTTTTAAAGCCCTATATGGTTTAGTCCCACAGATATGAGGATCTCAAAATGGCTCCATGTGCAAATTGAATTTACCCATTTTCAATCATCGAAAATCAAATGTGGGTCTGTTTGCATAAATCTGATACTTATACTATATCGTAAAACATTGACTGGATATTGACCCTTAGACTTTTCAAAAGAGTATAATTTGTTAACATTAATAATATTTTTAGACTATATAGTAAAGGTAAACAAAGTGACGTCAAGCCTGTTGAGTCAAATACATTTCATGAACTATTCTGTACATAAATACAATGTTTTAAGTAACAAATATATATATTTGTTACTTGAAACATTACCGTATACAGGACCGTAAACAACAGGACCATAAATGCATTCTTGAGAGAATATAAATGATATATAAAGCTCAAACAAACCAAAGTTAGGCACCATTTGTAACCACTGAAAGCACTTAAAACACTGTGGTCCTGCCAAACGCCTCTGCAATTGCAGGTTGTTACTTCTACAATGGAGAAGCTTTGAGAGCAGCTTCTGGCAGCATTTGTTTTTCGTTAGCAGGTCACTTTCATGGCGTTGACTTGCACCCCGGAGAGATTCCTTCCTGGAAAGTTTGTTTTGTACAAGCGATTCGGCCGTTAACCCTCAACCTTCCTGCGTTAGACGTCAAATCCAGAGCAATTTGAAACCAGTGCGTTTTAAATCAGACATCTTGATGGTTTATGATGGTCGTAAATGGCTTTGGTTTGGTGCTGTATAATATGTGGTTATACGGTTTGTCGATTAGCAGGATCGTGAGGTAATGAGTGTGATTTCACATCCAGCTTCTGCAGCGAAGGCAGATCAAGCAAGCTTTTGTTTGACGGTTGCGTGTTTTATTCTCATTTGTAGTTCACTTTGAATTGAAGGATCTGCTAAATGAATAAATGTGAATATCGAGGTCCAGACCTCCAGAATCCAGAGCATAGCAGAGAAACGGTTGTATTCAGATGATGTTACTCAAGATCAAGAGCATACGGTGAATTTCTGCAGCCTCGTTTATGAAGACATGTATATCATGATGTTAGTTTGTGAATGTTCAATAATTACAGAATATTCTGCGAAAGATTTATGAAATGTCCATATGCACAAAAAAAGCTTCTAAATGCATCTGCTTTGTGCATCACGAATTGATTCATTCAGTTATTTATATGAACTTAATTTTTTTATTCATTTATTGTTTGTTTTTATTTTTTATTTTTGCCAGTAAATCATATATAATTAAAGAATTAATTTCATTGACCTTAATTCATTATACATATATAGATATATATATATATATATATATATATATATATATATATATATATATATATATATATATACACACACACAGATGCTCATTTCCACATATAATAATATTAACGCATATTTTGATTGTCTATTATATTATGTTTTATTTATCTTATTTTTTTTCCAGGAAATCATGTATACTGTAATTAATGAATTAATTTGTTAACACAAACCAGTTGCTCATTTGTGCATAAAATATTAATACATATTGTGATTGTCTATTTATACGTTTTTAGAATTTTATAATTTTATTTATTTTATTTTGTTTTCATTAAATAATTTGTAATTAATAAATTAATTTCAGTGAAACAACACAAACCAGTTACTCATTTGTGCATATAATAATGTTAATACATATTGAGTATTTATAAATCTTTTTAAAATGTATTTTATATATATATATTTTTTCAGACACTTATTTGTATTTAATGAATTAATTTCATTGAAATATTTACCTCAAAACCGTTGCTCATTTGTGTACATTACAGTTTTAATGCATATAGTGATTGTCTATTTTTATTACATTTCAGTAGACAATGTTGGATTATTTTAATTACTGGAATATATGAGTGCAAAATGTTCATACACATGCTCCTCAGGCGTATGCATAACATATTCATGCCAGTTTTTGCCTTTATAAATCCTGATTTGTTCCTCACTTTTGATGTAGGATGAAATCCATGAAATTTAATATTAAATCTGATCATATGTGTTTTTTAAATGAGGCCCCTGGTTTCGATAAACTACGTTTTCACACCAAATCACATGGAAGTCTCACACAGATGCAGATTTAATTTAACGAGTGGTTGTATAAAGTATCACACGGCCTAAAAGTTCTGCTTGACCTGAACTGCTCCAGCATCTGTGTTTGTCCAGTCTCTGACGGGTTGATCGTGTCTCTGACCTGAGTGAGCAGAATAATGCTTTTCAAAGACACTGATTTCAGAGTAGTGTGTGTGTGTGTGTGTGTGTGTGAGAGAGAGAGTGTGTGTGAGAGTGTGTGAGAGTGTGTGTGTGTGTGTGAGTGTGTGTGTGTGTGTGAGTGAGTGAGTGTGTGTGTGTGTTTTTGTTTGTGTGTGAGAGAGAGTGTGTGTGTGTGTGTGTGTGTGTGTGAGAGAGTGTGTGAGAGTGTGTGTGTGTGTTTTTGTTTGTGTGTGTGTGAGAGTGTGTGTGAGTGTGTGTGTGTGAGAGAGAGTGTGTGTGTGAGAGAGTGTGTGAGAGTGTGTGAGAGTGTGTGAGTGTGTGTGAGTGTGTGTGTGAGTGTGTGAGAGTGTGTGAGTGTGTGTGTGTGAGTGTGTGTGTGTTTTTGTTTGTGTGTGTGTGAGAGTGTGTGTGTGTGTGTGTGTGTGTGTGTGTGTGTGTGAGAGAGAGAGAGTGTGTGAGTGTGTGTGTGTGAGAGAGTGTGTGTGTGAGAGTGTGTGAGAGTGTGTGAGAGTGTGTGTGTGAGTGAGTGAGTGTGTGTGTGTTTTTGTTTGTGTGTGAGAGAGAGTGTGTGTGTGAGAGTGTGTGAGAGTGTGTGAGAGTGTGTGTGAGTGTGTGTGTGAGTGAGTGAGTGTGTGTGTGTTTTTGTTTGTGTGTGAGAGAGAGTGTGTGTGTGAGAGTGTGTGTGTGAGCAGCTGTGTTGACTCAGATATCTGTACAGAAGGACATCGGGTCGACTGTAACACATGTTCTTGTCCAGCAGATTGTTGAGGTGTTTGCAGCTCTACAAAACACTTTCCAGCGTCTGCATTGAGTCTCCAGGTGTTCGCTGAAACCTTCTTGTACTTTTCTAGAACTCGACAGAAATACAGCGAGGTGCGGCTTCTATTGTGTTCGAAAGCAGCTGCTCAATGAATGCATGTCATGCACTTTCTATTTCTTCTCAGTCTCTTTAGAACGGTTAGCGGCTCGGTCGTGAATGACTCTTTGTACAAGTCTGTGGGAGAATGTCATCAGCCCAATCTTTGTAAAGCACATTATTGATGCTTGTATTATCCTGCCTTAAAAGACTGAATATAACATGAACAACTAGTGTAATAGTGCTGCCTGCCCAAACCAATACACTCATCACAGAATCAGTGCTGAGAGATTTACTTTATTTACATTACTTTTAATTGAATTATTAATTATTGAAATGATAAATAATAATAGTAATAATAATAATTATTAATTAATTTATTATTATTATTATTAAGTAAAATAAGTGATTTAAAATAAATTAAATAGAAAAATATAAAGATGAAAATTAAATCAATTAAATCAAATAATATAATAATTTAATTAAATAAATATATGTTAAATAAATAAATAAATTAACATTAATTAGGGGAAATATGTATTTACCAAATAATTAAAATCAATCAGTCAATAAAATTAATTAGAAAAATAGAACACTAAAACAATAAATTAAATAATTTATAAATATAATAAAAAAAATTATAAATACATTACATTTAACTAATTTTAATTAATTAATTATTTGTATTACATTGTTTTATATTTTAATTAAATTAATTATTAAAACGGTAAACATTATTTGTATTATTATTATTATTGTTATTATTATTATAGTAAAATAAATAATTTAAATAAATTAAATAATATAGAAAAATAGAAAAATAAAAATAAAAACAGAAAAAAACAAGGAAATAAAGAAGGAAAAAAGAACTAATAAAATAAATCATTTATTAAATTACTAATGTATTTTTAGCTATTTATTAATTTTAAATATTTATGTAATTTTCTTTTCCGTCGTTGCTCATCAGATAGTATGATGAAGCCGAGGCAGAGAGGTTTAATACTGACACAAAGCAGGAGAAGAGGACATGCTTTCACATGAGTGAGAGACTTTCACTTCTGAGTCTATGACCTACAAAGACCTTAATACAGGGATTTACCATGTTTACCTTCTAGTGTCTAGTTTCTAAGAGATCTGAAAAACAAACTTTGCCTTTTAATAACTGCTTTGGTTCCAGTAAGCGAGTCTTGACAGTCCTCAGAATAGCTTTGAATGTTGTGGAATCTGGTTAATCGACATGTTGTCATCTACACGACAGTAAAATGCCTGAGTTTGAGAAATAATGTTGGATTCATTGTGTAGTTGCTGCCTAATTTAGCTAAATAACAAAAATAATGGCCTAAGGAATATTGTTTTTATTTTTTTCAGTATTTTGAATTATGCATTGCATTGTGTTTTAGTTCTTACTTTAAGTTAGTTTAGTTTTCATTTTAATTAAATTTTCTGCAAGGATATTATCTGTTTCTCTGTTTTTCTTACAGTGTAGAAATGGAGTGTTTGTCAAGAAAACATTGATGTTGTCTTCAAAAAAATTAAAATCTTAAAGTTTGAAGGATTTAGTGTAAGGCCTTACTGGGTCATTCTGACAAATTTGGAAAAAAAAATACTTATGGCACTCAGACAGGTATGTTCTTGCATGCAGTTGTTTTGACAGAAGGAAATGAGATACATTTCTAGTTTCAACATTATTTGTTCTTCAGACGTTCCTCTGTAAAAGAAAAGAATTATCATATTTTTGCAAAGTGACCCACATTTGGTTTTTGACCACTGAAAATGTGTACAATTTATCGATTTACTCCTGGAGCCATATTGAAATTCCATTATCTCTGGAATCGAACCATATAGGGCTTTAAAAATAAAGATGCCAAAAGGAAAGTTAGTTAAGACCCAATATATAAAAGGGCATTAAGATATCTTTAATACTTCTTGAGTTACAGGCCTGCAAACTTTGGAGAAAAAACTTGAAAAGTGCTATTTCCCCATTTTTTAACGGTCACTATTGGCACATAAGTCAACAAAGATTGCTTGAGTCAACAGATTTTACTAATAGAGTTACCAATCTCTGAGTAAAAGTAACATTATGATGCTGCCATCTTTATGAAGTCATTTTTAACCCCCTGTAATTTGGCCATTTTCACCCCCCTCTACAAAATAGTGGATTTCTCAGTAAATATGACATTTAATATTTTGGCTTTCATCACTGTATGTGTTTATCTTTCTTCAGAATAAATATTAGCAAAATCAAAACTTTTAGCCGGGGACCTCTGGTTGAGTTGACACGGAACGACCCTACTGTAAATGGGTTCAGTAGTTGAAGCAGGTTAATGGTGTTCGTACTGTATGTTGAGCTGTTGGACAGATGGAGTTCAGAGTCAGATGGAAATCTCTGGGATTTTGTTCCTCTTCAGTCTGATCAGAGCAGATAAAACACACTCAGACTGAAGATCTGTGCTGAGTTTAGTGAATGCAGGAGTCAGAAGACTTTATGAGTTCACAGTAGCAGTGTGTTCACCAACACATCTCACAGTTTAGTTTGACCTCAAATCCAGACACTTCAGTCTTCTTCAGACAGACACAGGAATATCAATGAAATATATATTTTTGTTTAATCATATTTTTTGATTATTATTTAGAATTTTGAGGGCATTTTATGCAAAATTAATACAATTTTTATGAGCTTTTTTTTACCAGTCATTTTTGTTGTTACTTTATTTTTTCAACCTTTTAACATATCCGAATTATGTCCATGATTTATTTTATGTGTTCACATACATAATGCAACAAAAGTCACCAAGTGTCATCCCAAATCAATGAAGCTATTTTTTAAAATTCAAAATGTAAATATAAATATAAATATTTATATATTACATTTTTAAAATTGACAACATTCCAGAGTTATTTTGGTATTGCTGTTATGCTATTATAGTTTTTGTTAATATTTTGAATGAGAATTTTTGTTTTAATTTTAGTTAAAGTGTTAGTAATTTTAATGTGTTTTTGTCATTTTTTTTTTTTTTTTAAATCTATAGTTTATTAAGTTTTAATTTATTTCAATTTTAGTTATTTAGTGCCTTGGCAACTAGCTGAAATTAAGTATTTGAAATTTTATATTTAATATTTGAAAGTTTTTTTTTAATATTAAAGTTAAAATTTTATTTCAAAATATTGTTTTTATGCTTTTAATTTCCGTTTTAGTTTCAGTTAATGATAATAACCCTGCATCACTCATTATTTTCTTTCTTTCTTTATTTTTTGCTTCTGTTTTTCCATACATTTGACAGTAGATGACAATCTCCTGAAGTCGTATGATTCTTTGACGCTCTCAAATCTCAACTTTTCGCAGCTGGATAGTTTAAATCCACTTGTTCTATTTAATCAAGCAGCACCTGAGCAATAAAAAGCAACTTCTGAGCAGTAACATTTTCTTCTGTGTGCATCTGCGGTGTGAAGACAGATCAAACTGAAATGAAACGAGTGGTTTGTGTTGTGACCGGAGGTCAGAGCAGCAGCGCCTCAGAGAATGTGTTCAGTAATACACTTCATACGAGCTGTAATTGAAAGCACATTAGACACCTGGTCTGTCTCTCCTGTAGCTCTTATAACACTTTCTCAGCCGAACGCATGTAAACATGCATTTAGAAGGTGGAAACGATTTTTAAAAGTGCATCACGATTATCTGGGCCTCACACAAGAGCTGGAAATCATCCGAACAGATCTCCTCTAACAGCTTCCTGAAGAGCAGCCTGTGCAGTATTCACATTATTATACTTCAATCATGCAAAGAGACTCTTTCATTGCTCCTCTGATATTTATCAGTACACTCATTGCATTTTAGAATGACTTCATGCATTTATGAAGAGCCAAGTCACATTTCTTTCTAAAGCACTTTATACAATACATATTATTTCAAAACCGCTTCACAGTGATAAACAGGAAAATAACAGAATCAATGATGCAAACTTCAATTATGAAACTAATTTAATTCAATCTGTAAATCATCTCTATAGAAGACAATAGAGTCATTATTCAGATCTATTCAGTTCAGTTTTGTTCTCATCTGAAAATATCAGTGTCATTAAATTGATAATATTTCTGAATGTTAATTGTCGTTTAAGGAATGCATCCATAAATTAGATGAAGTTTATCCAGTTGTAAACAAAATGTTTTTTTTTTTGTTTTTTTTATGTATAAATATATTTAATGCATGAATTTGAACAAATTTGAAATTGTTTTGAAAAATAGAAAAATTAAAATAAACAAATAAGACAAAATATACTGTACATTTAAACCAATAAATAGAAAAATAAATTAATTTATAAATTAAAAATGAATTATCTGATAGTGTCAGTGCAATTAAACTGATAATATTTATGAATGTTAGTTGTCTTTCAAGGAATAACAACTTTAATAAAGTGTATCCAGTTATAAATGAAAGATCATTGGTTTCATTTTGAAAATAGAAATGACTGTAAATACAAGATGTAGAATTGGTCACACAAGACTGACATGGATACATTTATTAAAGGTGAAGAATTGCCTTTGTGTTTTTTTCTTTTAAATATCTTACATGACTGTAAAACATATGTAATTAATATCCTCCTTTAAATGATAAGATTTTTTTTACCTGAAAAAATAGTAGAATTTTGAAATATTTTATGTAATATTTATTTATTAAAGATAATATTGTCAAATTATAACAGTACATACAATTGAAGTTCTCTTACTCGTATTCTCGAGTCTTCCGTAAATATAGTTTTTGATGCTGATATGGCACAAATGATCAATAATAAGCAGTCTTTTAAGCCACAGACATCAGTAGAGTCTTGCAGCTCTTCTCTGCACCCATCAGAGGAATGAGCCTCTGGATCTGTGCCATGATCTGCAGGTAAAGCAGCTCAATTATCAGTAAACAGCTTCAGGGGACCAGATGCAGAGAGAGGCGCTGGCCAAATACTCCACAAAACCTCGTTGGGCTTTCTCAACAAAAGACACGTCTGATTTTATCTGAGCCACTTTTGGACCATGCTTTTTGTATTTGTGTAATTCTGGTTGTGAATGAATTCATAACTGTATGTTTTTAATGCTGATGGTCTGATGTTGTTTTCTGTTGTTCTGTTGGGATTTTCTTGAACTCTGGTAGTAGTTTCTTTATTAACTGGCAAATGATTTCTGAAGCAAGACTGAAAAAAAATACATTAAAATTATTTAGGCTTAAATTTAAGCTTTATTAATTGCCAAACAAAATTGCATATAAAATTTACAAGAATTTCATAAAACAATTGTATTATAAGAATTGCATTACAAGAATTTCATAAAACAATTGTATTATAAGAATTGCATACAAGAATTTTATATAAGAATTGTATTATAAGAATTGCATTACAATAATTGTATAAAACAATTGAATTATAAGAATTGCATTACAAGAATTTTATATAAGCATTGAAAACTAATACCATATGAAACTAATAAACTTGAATGTATGTGATGCATTGGTCAGTAGTGCATAAAACAGTTAAAACATACATAAGTCATTCATGGCATTGTTTATTATAAAAAATAATAATTATAAATTATATTTTTTAATCATTTTCAAAATGCATTTATTCAAATGGCTTAGAATCAGCATACATTTGTTCCTTGTTCATTACATTAATTCATTCAAAAAGTATAAAATATGGCTGTGTAAGAAGCAAA
The DNA here is from genome assembly GCA_023376895.1 of Aspiorhynchus laticeps. Classification (NCBI taxonomy): domain Eukaryota; kingdom Metazoa; phylum Chordata; class Actinopteri; order Cypriniformes; family Cyprinidae; genus Aspiorhynchus; species Aspiorhynchus laticeps. The sequence continues at coordinate 2,270,509 of CM041799.1, forward strand.
ATTCAATTAAATAAATGTATTAGTTTGAAAGATTTTATTTATTGATGATAAACACACAAACCTGGTTATCGTGTATTTAAAACACATTCAGTTTATTAGTACTATTACAGAAATCTGACCCGTTTGATTTATGCATGACTGACGCATGCATTACAGTAAATTTATCAGTTTGTTTATTAAAAACTGTGTTAATCCAAATGCATGGAAATTTATATGCAATTCAAAAGCATGTTACATTTAGGCCAAAATATTTTTCACATGTTTATATAGGCTAAAGATGCAAGTGGTCTGATTGTCATTGATAAATATTCTCCAGCCGGTTTATTTTATGAATTCTGTTTGTGTGTGAGTGATTCATTGTAAAGGACAGGTAATGTTGTTTATGTGGACGGGATGTTTTGGTCATTAAACGGCTCTGGTGCTTTAATCGAGGACCGTCCCATGAGGTTTGTCCAGGACCTCCAGGTTTATGCTCTTAATATCTGTAGCAGATCAGATGCTGTTTGACTTGTCTGTTTGACTTGCTCTTTGCATGATGTTTAATGTTTGTAGATTCACATATTTGTTTTAATAGCAAGTGAAATGGATAACAGAATATCAGGATTGAGGATGTTCAGTTTTGGTCTGTCAGTCTGGAGTATGAAGTGAATATGTTTGATATCTGCTGATGTGCAGTGAAAGAGGACATTTACGCTAGTTATTTCTCTCTGAAGGTCTTTGTAATGCTCTCACATAGATCTCTGCTTTAAACCAGAACAAATGTGGGCCAGAAACAAATGAATGCACAGATCAACAGCAGATTTTCCATCGGCACTACAGTTCATGAGTCAACTATTGTTTCTGATTATCATAAAGCATTCAAGATTGGATTCCGCAGTGAAGTTGAGCAGCAGATTAATGGACAATAGGACCGATCTGTTGTGTTAGGAGTGTGCTGTATCTGTGTTTGTAAGGATTTGTGATTGATACCAGAGGGATAGTTCACCAAAAATAATCATTTTGTCATTTACTCACCATGCAAATATTTATGACTGACTTTCTTCCCTTAAAAGCAAAAGCTGCATGTAAAATATTTCAAATAAATAAAAATAAATAAAATAATATATTCATCTTCTCAATGTTACTCATTAATAATAATAATTATTATTATTATTAGAATAAATTTCGCATTAATTGAAATAAAAAGCAGAATATTTCAAATGATAAAAAATACAAATTTATTATTATTATTAAAAAATATTTTATTTATTCAAAAGATGGATTAAGCTGTTGAATGTTTAAAATAATACTTAAAATAATATAATAAAAATATAATATAATAATTATTACAATTATTAATATAATTGCACTACAATTATTTTCTTATTCGTCCTCTTCTTAAAATTAATAGTAATCATCAAGAATAAAATATAATAGTAATAACATTTTAATAATGATGATTATTATTATTTTTATTCATATCTTCTTATTATTAATATTGCATTTTTCTATATAATTAATTAAATTCAAACATGATGTAATGCTTCTAAAGGCACCATATTTGATATTTAAAGGGCTTCAGTGGATTATATGACTTCAAAAGACTTGAAATACAGAGCACAAGTCATATAGAATACTATTATATCTTTTATGTACAGTATCTCTTATTTTTTTTTTTTTTTTTTTTGTTTTGCTCGACATAATTTTTCGTGTTCCACATAAAGTCTTGAAAATACATTCAAAAGTTGTCCAAAACACATTTTTTTAACATGAAGGATGGTGACAGAATTGCTGCCTTTTTTCATTTTTGGACACATTATTCTTTCACTCTTCAGTCCTATCTGTGGGCTTACAGTCTGAGACGCATCCGTCCCCCAGCTCTGATGGTTTTTCAGGGTTGTTGTGAGTGTGCCAGGACCTGGTTATGGTCAATGTGTCATGAAAACGAGCCAAACCAACTCTGCTTTCACCGCTCAGACGTTGTGTCATGAGGGAGCAATGCAGAGAGCACAGAGACACCTGAGTTCCCAAAGAACCAGCGCTTGACGCTTGTCCAGCAGGAATAACATCTAGATGAGTTTGTTTCTTCATCAGATTTGTAGAAATGTGTCTCTGCATCAGTGTCTCAGCTATGGATGCTCTGCAGTGAATGGGTGCCGTCAGAATGAGAGTCTGATAAAAACATCACAATAATCCACACCACTCCAGTCCATCAGTTAACATCTGGAGAAGACAAAAGCTGAAACAAATCCAGCATTAAGATGCTTTTAACTAAAATATGAGTCCATAATCCATAATAACTCTTCCTCCAGTGAAAAAGTGTTCTGGTGTGAATCAGGAGAGAAATCTGCATCAGATCAAGCACCGTTTACAAGACAAAACAGCTCTAAACAAATATGTGGCTGGATTTTGATGTGAGAGACAACAGGAGACTTTTACACTGGAGGAAGCGTTATTATGGATTATGGACTCGTAATGTTTGTTAAAAACATCTTAATGCTGGATTTGTTTCAGCTTTTGTCTTCTCAAGATGTTCTAAGTTGACTAAAGTGCTTTACAACACTAAACAAACTAAAAGCACATTAGTGAAGGTCTCATATTGATGCATATCAGATCCACATCTCTTCTTCTGGACTTCATTGTGTTTCTATTTAGTTGAGGTCATCTTTTGTTTGTGCAGTCATCTTGAGATCATATGTGTGTAATTTGTCATATGTGACTCATGACATCATACTCTTCATCTTCGGGTGAATATGACACACTTTTGCCTGGTTTTCCTCATGTAGCTTTCATGATTTGTACAAGAAACATGTCTCCTCTTCTTCTTGAGTAAAGCTCATCCAAAACACAGAGATAGTTCTAGTGTCTCAGGACTGAGTTACATGCACATACACACACATACAAAACCAATATAAGTTCATTTAAGGTGCTGTGTGCTTGTGATCAGATTTCATTGACCAAAGAGTCTCTGGTTTCATTGCTTCATGCAGTAACACTTTGATGTGGTAACTGATCCATGCTGATAAAGTGCATTGTTTCTTGACAGTGTGAGATATTCTTTGTTATGAGACTCTTCATCTAAAGAGTCTGTGGATTCTGTCAGTGATTATTAGTGCAGACGGCTGTCTTTTCTCCTCATAACCGCACCCACACACTGCTATTCATTTCACTGCCTGTGAAAATAATACAGACATCCTCGTGTCCATTTATGTCTTAGTTTCTGCTCTTCAAGTCTCTGTCAGATCCTGACAGTAACCTGGGGCTGCACAACACAACACAAACCAGCAAAGCAAACACAAGCTGAAAACACAACAGGATTGAAAGTGTGTGATGAACAGAAACACTTTTCCTTCTTGGTAACACAAATACACACATTCATAATAACAGATAAACACCTTATAACACAATTTTCAGACGTTTCTGTAGGAAAAAATGTAGGATGAATTGCTCAGCAATGGATGCTCTGCAGTGAATGGGTGCCGTCAGAATGAGAGCCCAAACAGCTGATAAAAACATCACAATAATCCACAAGTAATCCACACCACTCCAGTCCATCAGTTAACATCTGGAGAAGACAAAAGCTGAAACAAATCCATCATTAAGACGTTTTTAACTGAAATACGAGTCCATAATAACTCTTCCTCCAGTGAAAAAGTGCATCTCCTGTTGTCTCTCACATCAAAATCCAGCCACATATTTGTTTAGAGCTGTTTTGTCTTGTAAACACTGCTTGATCTGTGCAGATTTCTCTCCTGATTCAGACCAGAACACTTTTTCACTGGAGGAAGAGTTATTATGGATTATGGACTCGTATTTTAGTTAAAAACATCTTAATGATGGATTTGTTTCAGCTTTTGTCTTCTCCAGATGTTAACTGATGGACTGGAGTGGTGTGGATTATTGTGATGTTTTTATCAGCTTTTTGGACTCTCATTCTGACGGCACCCATTCACTGCAGAGCATCCATTGATGAGCCAGTGATGCAGTGACACATTTCTACAAACCTGATGAAGAAACAAACTCATCCTAATCTTGGATGGTCTGAGGGTGAACACATTTATAGCACATTTTCATTTGCTTTGCACTATTCCTGTAATATTAGTTAGTTAATGTATGCACTAACATTAACTAACGGGACCTTATTGTATAGTGTTACCATTTAACTTTTTTAAATGCAGTCTGTTTTATTTAAAAAATGCATTTGAGATTGTCTCTTTATAATCTAGCTGAGCACAAGCATGTTTCTTTCATTGCAAGTGTTTGCACTTATTACACTACTTGGTCTTGTTTCAATCTGTGTGTGTGGTGCATATAATAACACCCTAAATCATCTGCACACTTAATTAAGAAGCACGTACTGGGAATTTATTTCTTGCATTTCTCAGTATGTCACTGCATAGAGAGGTGTGTGTCTAATCATGTGTTGTGTGTTGACGTTTCCTCCCGTGTAGCTGTATTGCAGGTCAGTAATGTGTCTCTGGTCTTCTGCAGCACATGTTCTCATGCTCTCGTGGGATCTGAGATCTCTCAGCGGCGCTGGCAGGGCTTCATCGAGGCCGCTGGTGTCCTCAGCATGTGGCGTCAGTTGTGCCGTATTTTGACCTCGTGATGGTCGTCAAACCCCCTTCTGATGCCAGCGTTCATTGCTTTCAGGCTTTGCTTCTCCTGTGCTCAATCTGATGGCGTCAGCAGCCTTGGGAAAACTAGTACACTCTAGCATACTTTTAAAAAAAGAGTACTTATTATGGAAATAACATAATATACTTAAGTGTGAACTGAATGTAATGTTTTCAGACACTTAACTGCATGTTATTCACAATTAAATGAAAATGCATTATAGTTTACATTTATATTAAATGCAATTAGTTGAACTTAGTGCTTTTTTGACCCATTTTTATATGCAATTTCATATTGCCTCTAATGCCTTTGAAATATGTTAAAGTACTGCTGAATGTACTGACAAGCGGTTATGATAAACTAAAATATACTTTTATGTAATTTCTTTTGAATCTTGAATGTAATTTAAATATATTTTATTTTAAATCTATTTGTGGTTGCACATTTGTAATGAAGTTGCAATTTAGTACATTTAAAATATAGGTACTGTAGATGTAATATTGAATAATACACCAAAGTTCAAGTGCTTTACATGTGCTTTAGTCAACACATCAAATTAAGTGCTGCTTTACAGCACCACAAAAGATTATTAAAAGGCTGTTAATTTGACATTACAAAGTGCACTATTTAAAAGTGTACTTAAGTGTGTCATGAAACACATGAAAGTGTTCTCTAAGTACACTTAAGTGGTCTTGTATTTCAGTAATATTATATTATCTGCAAGTACAGTTTTTAAAAACATAATTGTAGTACACAACTAGTGCACATTCAATACTATTAAGTGCACTTATTATTCATGAGGGCACTGCAGTGACATCTACAATTCTGAATAAGAACCAGTTCCATTTTTTTACAAAGATACTGAAAATGAATTATTTTTATTATTTTAATGGTACACTGTAAAAAAAAAAAAGTTGGGCAAACTTAAAATTTTAAGGCAACCAGCTTCAGCAGATTTTTGAGTTTTCTCAACTTCTTGTTTTAAGTTTATACAACAAAAAGTTGAGAAATTTCCTAAAAAAATAAGTTGAGAAAACTCAAAAATCTGCTTTAGCTGGTTGACTTAAAATTTTAAGGTAGCCCAACTTTTATTTTATTTTTTACAGTGTACTTGAATGCTTTAATTTTTCCACTTATTTAGATGGAACACCATTGTAAAATGCTAAACTGAAATATACATAACTAAAGATTATTGATCATTTTAACAAGCGAGAAGAACCATTTGAAATAGTCACTATTATGAAATATATTTAAAAATGGACTCTAAATGCTAAATTAATGCATCAGTTTGCATTCTGACATTTTGTTCAACCAAAAAACTGCATTAAGTTAGAGGAACTTGTGTCATAAACACACATCTTTAAGTTAATTACTAGAATAAAGATAATAAAGAAATAATAATAACAGTTTAATTTACACACAACATTAAGTTGCATTCTTATGTCAACAGAACCCATCAAAATGATGTTTGCAACTTAAGCGGTTTAATTAAATCAATAAAGTAGAGAATTAATTCTATTTTTTTTTTTGATTCACTTGTATAAAGTGTGTGTCTCTGTCGAGGTGACTTGATAAAGACCAGCGCTCCGTCAGCCTCATTATTACCAGCACACCTCTGTTTCCGCTCAAGTTCAAGGCCTGATGATTAATGAGAATAATCACCTCAGCACTGATAGTTAATTAACACCACGTGTTCATTATCTGTCAGACCTCACATCCTATTTAGCAATTTACTGTTGTCAAAGGTATGAAAGGTTTGAGATTCCATTGCTGTCTCGCAGCTGCTTCCCATTTAGTCCCAATTAAATGACTGAGCTTGTGTTTCTGTCAGAAGAGAGAAGCAGTTTGGTTTTCTGTGGCCAACTAGGTCATCATAGCATAATATCCTCATACAATAAACTTTTACAGACCTTTTAGATGCTGAGCTTCCCTTTAATAGATTAACATTTTTAAACCAAATTTTCTTTAATCAAAACCATTATGAACATTCCCGCTATTCTGAATCACCGTTGCTTCTGTCTTTTGAAGGCTAGTTTTATGTCATAATTGCACACAAAGTCTGGGACCGGTTCAAAACAATAAAATAAAATAAATGACAATGTATTATAGTTTAATTTAAAATTTAATGCAAATATTAGAACTTTTAGAATGCTGCTTTTAACACACTGAAGTAGGATTATATATATATAGATATATATATATAGATATATATAATATGTAATTTCATATTTACATCTGTTGCCTTTGAAATATGGTTAGGAATGTACTGACAAGCATTTATGGTAAACTATAATGTATTTTAATGTAATTTCTCATGTATTATAATGCTTTTGTAATTGCATGTTTGTAATGAAGTTGCAATTTAGAACAAAATATATTTATTGCATTTAAAATATATTTATATAAATATATATTTATATAAATATATTTATATAATATATAAATATATTTACTGTATATGTAATATTTATATGCAATATAATACAATAATATTATATTACGTATTAATATTAAATTACATAAAGATGTAATATACTTTACACATGCTTTAATATGTTAGTCAACGCATCAAAATAAAACAATAAAATCAGAAACACATAAAAGTCATTTGAATGGTGAAGGCGTGTGAAAAAGTTTCTTCCCCTAATATAAGAAGAACAATTGAACTCTGTTATGTTAACAGTGCTGAGAGTTGAAGAAACAGATCTTTCATAAATCCAGCACTGGAGAATTGATTTGTGAATATAATTGTTACAGTGAAGTTGCGTATCTGCTGGTGGTTTTGTGTCTCTCGGGTCTCTGTTGGCAGCAGCGAGGCTCAGACATTCCTCTCGACTCAGACTCATCTACTGCAGAACCACAGAGTAAATATTTATCTGTCATTTCACTGCCAGCATTTCAAAATCCCCCTCGTTCAGACTGTGTGATTTATGAATGTTTGTCTGTCCGTTTTTAATGTTTATTCACCACCTGCTCAACAGGGATGGCAGGAAAGTGTTTCTAAATCAAATCTGTTTTGATTTCTGTTGAGGACGGTTGGTGTTGGTTATTATTGAGAGATTCCATCAATTCCTGAATTTAGCATTTAGGATGAGAATGTAGGCCTGTGTGTGTGCTGGCAGCATCTTCTACATCTGAACCACAGGAGAAGAGTACAGTCATAGTTCAGTTTGATTTTAAAGTGCTGAAATTAATACTGTAATAATAGAACGGTGAGGAAAAAAAACTCAATCTCATAAAATGTCTGTAGACTTAATTTACATTTGTGCATTTAGCAGACACTTTTATCCAATACAACTTACAATAGAGCATACAATTCCTAACAGAGCTAACAATATTCATATACAATGCCATGTTTAGGGCCCTATGATTTCCACAATGGGCACGATCATATCATGCATTTTTCCTCCTGTGTTCCCCTTATAATGTTAACACTGGAATAAGTCCTTCCTCTGTATTTTTGTTTTCCAGTACAAATATCTAAACAATCTTAAATCAAGACACATTTACTTGAGATGCAAAATGACTGAAGATGTTAAGTCTTTAAAAAAAAAAAAAAGTATTAAAATTAAGTGAGTTTTGCCTAAACCAAGAAAAAATGTCTGCCAGTGGGTTAAAAGTAAAATAAAATTTTGCTTAATTTTCCTTTGAATTACATATTACAATTGCACATCTTTTTTCTTGTTTTAAGCAAAAACTCAGTTAAATTCGATTATTTATGCTCAAGACTGAATATATTATATATTGCTTCTCAAGTAAATGTGTTTTATGGATGTCTTTAAGAATATACTGATAAAATAGACTGAAAAATCAATGTGGTAACAATTTACTTAAAGCCTTTAAGTACAATGCATTATAAGGCATGTCTTTTCATTAGTAATTGTAACCAAAGTTGAAATGCATTATAATATTTGCAGATTTCTTGTTACATCTGAAATTAGTTGTTGTGTTTTAATGCATTTTACGTTCTGAAGTTGTAATAAGGAATAGATATTATAACTATACAATTATTCATGAGATCATGAAATGCATTATAATGTGCATTAGAATTAATGCATCAAAATACTTTTATAATGCATTATGTATAAAGACTTCAGGTAAAGTATTTAGAGATTTTGCACCAAAACAGTCATTTACTTTTGTATGACTTTTCCTCTTGCTGCAGTGTGTTATGCTTCTGAAAGATGCAGTGTGTTTTCATCAGGATATTAGTACAGAGCAATTTTCATCTAAAAAGATTAAGACTGTTTGAGTTCTTTACAGTTTGGTTATTGCCTGAACCTGCTGAACTTCTCCAGGCTCCTCAGAAGGACGTTGTTGGGTGGAGGGGAGCGGCAGCTCTTAAACTAGGCCAGCCAACACCGAGCGAGCGGCTGACGACACGAGATGATGACCATGAGTCAAACTGCAAGGTCAGCTGTGCTGCACACCCTTCTCAGTGAACACGCAATCTCCCAGAGCTGTGAACTCAATTACACCCAAACACACACGTTTCACCCTTAAAGGGACGCTTCACATGAAATGAATATGACTCACCCTCATTCCCTTTCAATGGTTTTCTGGGCCAAAATGTTCACGTTTAATTTGGAAATGGCATGTTTTGCTGTCAGGATCAGGAATTTCGTGACAGTTTCTCAATGCAGCATTGGACTGGATCACTATGATCCTGATACAAATGTTTCAAATGTACCAAATCTGGATTGTAAGAGCTCTAAATGAGGCTACATATTGAAATATAGAGGACTAGCTTTATAAAGAGCATCAGGTACTGGGTCACTGTATATTTAAAGAAACATAAAACACCACAATAAAACAAAACAAACTGTCTCTCCCATTTTCAGTTTCTTTTAAAGAATAATTATCAAATTATATATTTATTACAATGACACAGTCATCCGCGTTAAACCACTCAGAAGTTGTTTCTAACAAATGCATCCCTTTTTGCCATTTTTGCATGTTCACAACCAGTCAGAAGTTTAGAATAATTGTTTTTTTTTTTTGGTTATTATTGTTTCTGAAAGATGTCTTTTCTGCTCACCAAGGCTGTATTTATTTGATCAAAAATACAGTAAAAGTAGTAAAATTGTGAAATAGTATTACAATTTAAAATAACTGTTTTCTATTTGAATATATTTTATAATGTAATTTATTTAGAGCATATTAGGAACAATTTCTGAAGGATCATGTGACACTGAAGACTGCAGTAATGATGCTGAAAAATTTTTCATCACAAAGAAATTATATTTTATATATATTTTATATATTTTTATATATTCACATGGAAAACATTTATTTTAAATCACAATAATATTTCACTATTTTGCTGTCTTTACTGTACTTTTAATCCAATAAATGCAACCTTGGTGAGCAGAAGAGGATTCATTCAAAAACATTGAAAATATTTAATTATGGTAAACATTTGGTTTGTTTTGTACATACAATAAAAATCTTTTTTTTTTCTTTACTGAAAGGCCTTATAGATAACCTTCTACTTTATCACTGCAGTGGTTAAACAACATTGAAATGTGTATGCAAAAAAAAAATAAAAAAAAATACTGGGATCAGGATAATCCTGATTTATTTATTTATTTATTTATTTATTTGAATGTCTTCCAATCCTTTTTAAAAAGCTTTGATCAACACATACTGAAGGTTTGATCCAGATAAAAACCAAGACTGAATTGCATGATCTAATCCAACTTCATAATTCTTTTTGTTTTCTTTTGAACAGCCCATTTTTATGATTTGATCCAATCTGATAGCAGAAATTGAATTAAATTTATTTTGAACAACTGGGCTGTGATGGTTTGCTTGTTTGCGGATCTGTTTTCCATACAGTAAAGTGGATGATGTTTACTGCACCAGAAAGCTTTTTTTTTCCTCTTCCCAGTCTTAAATGAACCTAAAGGGATAGTTCACCCAAAAATTAAAACTCTGTCATCATTTACTGACCTTCAAGTAGTTTCAAACCTGTATGAATGTGTTTGTTCTGAACACAAAGGAAGATATTCTGAAGAATGAGGGAAACAGAGCAGTCTATTGAAGTCAATGGTGCCCCAAAACAGCCTGATTACAAACTTTCTTCAGAATATCTTCCTTTGTGTTCAGAACAAACACATTCATACCGGTTTGGATCTACTTGAGGATGAGTAAATGATGACAGAAATTTTATTTATGGGTGAACTATTCCTTTAAATGTCAGTCTGTTCCTCACACGCAACATATGACTTGGAATATACATTGTAAAAAAATATTGTAAAAAATCCAACACTATTTTTTCAGTGTAGTTCACGAATCATATATGAGCTAGTATTATAGTACATTTTATAGTGCTTTTTCACTTTTTGAAAGCTTGATCAGTATAAATCTCCATCCACATTTGTTGTATGGAGCAGAAATCTCAAACGTTCTGCCTAAAACCGGATGATTTGAGAAAATTCAGTAAGTTTAAAGTCTGTAAGCCATGTGTCTAGTATGTTGGTCAATGAGTTTCAGATGCTGTTGACTCTTGGGTGCTTTTATCTTTTGCAGATCGTATGGTTTATGTGCATCAACATGCTCCCATAAACCCCGTCTTTAGCCTTCAGTTTAGGGTTTGGACTGGAGTTTGAGGTCAAATAAAAAAACAGATGCATTGTATGGCACATTCTTCATCAGTTTTAACTTACAGGTCTGTGTCTTCACTATTCTCTTTCATGCACATAAGGACATACCTTGAAATGATCTTGCAATCCATATTTAATTATTTCATTGTTTATTAAAGAAACAGTTCACCCAGTAATGAAGGTTTGCTGAAATTGTGCTCCCCCTCAGGTCATCCAAGATGTAGTTAAGTTTGTTTCTTCATCAGATTTGGAGAAATGTGTCTCTGCATCGGTGTATCAGCAATGGATGCTCTGCAGTGAATGGGTGCCGTCAGAATGAGAGTCCAAACAGCTGATAAAAACATCACAATAATCCACACCACTCCAGTTAACATCTGGAGAAGACAAAAGCTGAAATAAATCCAGCATTAAGACGTTTTTATCTCAAACACGAGTCTATAATTCATAACTCTTCCTCCAGTGAAAAAGTGCATCTCCTGTTGTCATCAAAATCCAGCCACATATTTGTTTAGAGCTGTTTTGTCTTGTAAACACTCTTTGATCTGTGCAGATTTATCTCCTGATTCAGACTAGAACACTTTTTCAGTGTGGTGTGGATTATTGTGATGTTTTTATCAGCTGTTTGGACTCTCATTCTGACGGCACCCATTCACTGCAGAGCATCCATTGCTGAGACACTGATGCAGAGACACATTTCTACAAACCTGATGAAGAAACAAACTTAACTACATCTTGGATGAGCACATAGGCTATTCATTTTTGGGTGAACTATTACTTTAATGGACTCTTAAACTGAATATTATATCCGGATCACAGCGATTGACCTTTAAACAATCATTGATCTGCTGCTGTGCTTCTGTTGTTGATCTAACAGCTTGAACAGTTCACTGCTGATTATAAAATCATCTGCCTCTGTTGGACATCTGAGCACATTTTTGTGCTCCACAGATGCAGCTGTTTTGGACTCGCTCGTTAGCAGGTGTCTGGGATCTCAAGACGACTTACAGAATGAACTCTAAACGAACTTTAATGACTGATTCGGTCTCGTGATCCAGCATTTTTAATTACACAAACTCAAAACTGACAGATAATATTGTAATGTGTTGATCTATGTCTGATATGAGCATCCTGTGAGCTGCAATATAGTGATTTATGATGCTTTTTGTTCTTCTGCTCAAGTCTTCCAGTGAAGTATGATAATCATACAGGTTTGGATCAACACAAGCGTGAGATTTTCATTGAGTTCACTGGATCTTTAAGCTTAATGCAGTGCATATCTCCCTTGAGAATGAATGGCTTGGTAATTTATTAAAGTAATAAAAAAAAAAATTTATTTGACCTGTGAACACTAGGTAACACAAGTTAATGATAATATCTAGGGTTATTATCATTAACTAAACCTAAAACCATTTAAATAAAAATTCATTATTTGAAAAAATGGAATAAAATAACATATTGAAAAATCTAAACTTATTTTATTTCAGCTAGTTGCCAAGGCAACATTTCTCATTTCTGTTTAGTTTAAACCATTTTTTTTTACTTGAAATAAAATTAACTGAAATAAATAAAATTTTAAAATAAAAAAATATTTAAAAAAAATATAATTTTTAATAATAATTTAATTATGAATTATTATGTAATTATTAAAATTTCCATTTAACTTGAAGAACTAAAAGAACTAAAACTAAATAATAAATAAATAAATAATAAAATATATATATATATATATATATGTGTGTGTGTGTGTGTTTTTTTTTTTTTTTTGGCAAATAATTTTTAATTTATTAGTTTTAGTTTAGATTTAGTTTTATTTTAGTTTATTTAAATATTTAGTTTTGGTATCTCTCTCTCTCTCTCTCTCTCTCTAAAAATAAAATAAAAATGGCAAAAATACACAATAATAAATAAAATTAATATTAATAAAATGATAAAGAAAGTTGAATTTGTTCTCATTTGATAAAGAAAGGTTTGTCTCATTTGAAAACCAATGTCTTTTCTCTTGTTCATAATCATTATAGAAATGGTTTTAGAAATATCAGTCTGTTTTCTGTTTGCAGATATTAGTTGAAGCAGTCAGACGATGAGGCTGTTTTTTTTTATTAAGAAACCATCCGCTTTTTAAAGTCATATTATGAATAATAGGATTCAAGTGTCTCATTTGAGAAAGAAACACAACAAACAGCCTCAGTAATGATATTAATATGGTCTGCAGATCATTAGTTTTATTAGTTGGAGATCTCTGTGAATTTCCTCCAGTTCTTCTGAGAAGATGTTGGCCATCTGCAGGTTTCATCTGCTCTGCCAATGAGACGCACGCTTCAGAAATATCATTCCATAACAACTGTAAAACTATTCAACATAAACAGAAGTAAATGACCCTACAGGTTAAACAGGATCGGATATCAACGCACACATCTCCTTCACTGTGAGCCTCCTGAGCAAATATAATAGCATTTTCACTAATGTGATATTTAAAGGCCGTGCATTTAGCATTATTTTATATTTCTTATGCACAATGTGAACCAACTACATTGGCTTATTGCTATTATAAAACATCCAAAAACAGTCAAATAATAAAATGCAACAATGCTTGATAAATAATTTAAAAAGGGAGCACTTTAGAGTCAGGTTCCAGCATGAACAGATACAACTTTTGATTTTAATAACATATTTGTAATGTTGAAATTAACATTAACCAAGAATATGCATGTTTTATAAGTCATTTTCATTCTCTGTTCATGTTATTTAATGTATAATTATTATTAAACTATTACTGCAATAAATGTATGGCTTATTTTAGTATGTTAGTTACATAATGCATTAACTAATGTTAACAAATGTGACCTTATTTCTAAAATGTCATAAATAATCTGAGTATGCAGTTCTTTCAATGTAGTTTTTTATTAAAATTGTGATTTATAACTTTTTTACGAGAAGTTTGAATTTCAAGATATACACTTATTAATTTAGAGAAACAAATTCAGAATTGCATGATGATAACTCAGAATTGTGAGTAAGTCATTTCTCATCAAATAAATAAAATAAAATCCTACATTTGTCCAATTTGTAAGATAAAAAGTCACAATTAGCTTTATTTATTTTTTCATTCCATGGCGGAAGCAAGCTTATAAAATTATAAAATGCAGCTCATCCAATCAGAACATAACTTGTATATAATATGTGACTATAAAACATTATATGACTATAAAATGTGAATTCCTTGAATCTCAATTGCTAATTAAGAAAATGTCTTGTGCAACTCTTCATAAAGTAAGTTGCATTGCAAAGGAATTATCTGGCAGAAAAATGAATGCAAATAAAATAATACAAAGGGCTTGTGTACTAGTTCAGTGCTCTGCAGTGATTTAACACACAGCTCTGTTGTCGTGGTGTAAAATAGGCAATAAAAGCAGCAGTCCAAGGTATTTTTAACCCAGTCTGTGAATCAGTGCTGGACCAGGACCACCAAGAACCGCTCACTGAACCGCTGACTAAACAATCACAGCCTCACTTTACACAGTAAATCAAGCTTTGCATGCATCAGTACAGTACATACTTTAATATCCACCTTCCGTTTGCTTTTGGTGTTTGAAACAAATAGTGACAAATAGTTCATTCTTTGGCACAATTATTTATAGTAAAGAATGGTCTCAGATTGCAGATGGTCAGGAGACGCACTTAAAATAGACTGCAGTGTAATCATGACTTTAAAAGACAATGTTACTAACTTGAATCTAGTTATTAGCTATGTGTACAGATGTCTTAAATTAATATATTTGTTTTTATGCATGAAAACAAAATTGTTTGTTTGAGTATTATAATCCAGCCTTGAAACTAACTCAAATTCCTCAATGAATAAATGCATTGCTTATTGTTAGTTATTTAATGCATTAACTAGCATTAACCAATATGACCTCATGTTTAAAGTATTACCTTCAAATTGTCATAAATTTAATTGTGTTTGATTTTATGCATGAAAAATTGTTTCCATTTGAGTATTATGATCCAATGCAATTGCCTTAAAACAAATTCCAAAATTCCTCAAAATGAATAATAAATGCATTGCTCATTGTTAATGTTATTTAATGCATTAACCAATATGACCTCATTTCTAAAGTGTTACCTTTAAATTATCATAAAAAAAATCTCATTGTGTTTGATTTTATGCATGAAAAAAAATGTATTATGATCCAATGCAATTGCCTTAAAACAAACTCCACAATAAAGTAATTTGTTCTGCTCAGTCTGTGTCTTGTTTAATTGATTGTGTTTCAGTAGCAGAAGCTGTAGATCCGAGCAGCTGTTTTCAGAGGAGCTGATCTGAGGGGGTTTCTCTCCTTTAGCTCCTCCTTACTCAGGCTTGGGTTTCACAATCACTTTTCTCCAGCTCTACTCTGAGTTCCTGTGCAGACAGTGAAGCACCTCACGGGATCCTCATGGAGTTTATTTATCACATGAGGCTTTGAAAAAGAAACCTGTTTTTCTATTCTGATTTTTATTTTTTACTTGCTTCTGTTTAGTTCTGTTGCATTTATCAAGTATATGAAAAGCGGGCAAACATTTATAAAAGAATGCTGTGATATTTTATTCTGGTGGATTCTGTGTGAAGCTGATGTAAGTGAGAACTGCTTGAAGGAAATGAAGGATCGAAAGGCAGTCATTCACAAGAACATCAAGGTGAGATTCATTTCATTCTGGTTCATTTTATAAGAATCCATGGCTCAGTGGTTTTAAGTGAAAACTTAACATTAAAGCATTATCAAAACATCAAACTTGTAATGTTTTTCTTGCTTCTGTTGTTGTACTGCATATATAATGTATAAATAATATTTTAAATATTTATTTATCATTACATTTTATTTATGTTTATTCATAAATACAATTAATTTAATTTATTACTCTTTTAAACCCATTGCAGTTCACACTGAAAAAAAAAATTAGTTTTATTCAAAATATTTTAAATATTATTTAATATTGCTGAATCAACCTAAATGCATTAATTTATACCAACAAACATATTTTTTAAGGGTTAAATCAGGTAAAACAGCTCTGTAAGGTAAACAAATTCTATAGATACTAGCCTATTCTATATATTTCTATATGCAGTACAACAACAGATATATGAATGTACTATTGTGTAATCATGCATTCAGTCTGTAATCGTTGATGACTGTTGGGCTCTTTTATTTGGCTTTACGCTGGCTTAATTTAATTCCTAATAAAATTTTAAAACGAGTTTTAAGATATCCTGAAGGAATGCAAAAGGAATTCTAGCATAGTTTGAAACTAATCCTGAAGACCTTGAAGACTAAAACAAGATTCTGCCGAATGAACTGTGCATGAAAATAAGATAAGAGTTCAGTTTATCCAGCAGGATTGTGTTTGATTCCATAGATGTTACAAATTATGATAGATATTGTATTGAAATTAATTTAAGTGTTATTCAAATGTTGTAGCTCAAACAATAGCTACGTATAGCTATGCTTGCAACACCAAGGTCATGGGTTCGATTGCTAGGGAATGCATGAATTGATCAATTGTAAACATTAAATGGATAAAAGCGTCTGCCAAATGCATGCATGTGGATGTTTTTGTGGACACCTGTTGGCTGTGTGTGAGGTGTGATTCCGTGTTTCAGCGCTAGAGGGACGTGAACACTTCAGAGTGGGCATCATGGGCTCTTCATGCGTGGGCCTGATGCTGATGCTGCTGGTCAGTGTCCCCGGCTCCGGCGGGGTTTGTCCGCGGCAGTGCGCCTGCTCTGCTCCCGCTGAAGTGCACTGCACCTTCCGTACGCTCCTCACCGTTCCCACCGGCATCTCCAGACAGGTCCAGCGCATTAACTTTGGGTAAGTCACTCCAAATCATCTCATGCACGGCAGAAACAGGAGGTCTATGGTAGGATCATATATGTGACCCTGGACCACAAAACCAGCCATAAGGGTCAATATTTTGAAATTGAGATTTTCCATTGATGTATGGTTTGTTATGATAGGACAATATTTGGCTGAGATACAACTATTTGAAAATCTGGAATCTGAGGGTGCAAAAAAATCTAAATATTGAGAAAATCATCTTTAAAGTTGTCCAAATGAAGTTCTTAGCAATGCATATTACTAATCAAAAATTAAGTTTTGATATATTTATGGTAGGAAATGTACAAAATATCTTAATGGAACATGATCTAATCTAATCTAGTGATTTTTAGCATAAAAGAAAAATCAATAATTTTGACCCATACAATGTATTTTTGTATACATTGTAAATACAATGTAAATTATCAAGCTTATCCAATTATTAAATATTAATAGTTTTTTAAATCTTTTAAACATTTAAAATGTTTTTTTTGTACAGGCTCAAATCTTAAAGTCTTGACTTCAAAAACTGTTAAGGAAAAAACATACAGTTAGTGTAACACTCATTGACACACTAAACGGGGTAAGTTGTCACAGTTTGACTGCCTAGTATAGGCTTTTAGCAAAACTTAAATTAAAGCAATTATTAGATTTACTGAAGAAATTGAGAGTAGTTCTGTCCAGGCAAAAGTTGCTTGTCATGGGTGGTTGCTAAGGTGTTTCAAATGATTGTTAAGGTGTTGCTAGGGTGGTATTCTGGTCTCAGAATATATCTCACATGTAGAAATCGTGAGTCTTACAAACTTGACTTTAATATTTAGTGTTTAGGGTGTGATCGCAGCACAGAGCCTGGCAACTAGCTTAAAAATGGAGCATTTTTACATTTACATGTATGCTTTTAGCAGCCATTTTTATCCAAAGCGTATTACAAAAGTGGAACAAAAGCTATTTGTCAACAACATTCATAACATACAATGGCAATTTTTTACAATGCCAATTTTTCTTTTAGTTATAATGTAACATTAATCCATGGCTCAATGGTTGAAAACTTCACATGAGTGTTTTTGTTGTTGTACTGCCTGTAGAAAATAAAAAAATATATATAGATAATATTTAGAAATAAAAACATAAACATAAAATGTACGCTACTCTTGCTTGCTTATTTTGAACTCGTATATCTAGATTATTATGGAATATCTTTATGCCTTAGTAATTTCGGTAACATTTTACAATAAGGTCCATTAGTTAACATTAATTAATGCATTAATTGACATTAACAATACATTTCTTACAATATTTATGAATCTTTGTTACCATTAATTAGTAAAAGTAGAACTGTTCATTGTTAGCTCAGGTCCATTAATATTAACAGACACAACTTTGAATTTTAATACTGTTGGGCTCTTTTATCTTCATGCTGGCTTCATGCTATATAAGTGTACATAAAAATTAAGCATTTATATTTAAACGTTTTATTCAAAGCATCTTACAAAAGAGGAGTGAAAACAATTTGTCAAAGAGCCAACAATATTTGTAAATGGCTATTTTTTTTCAGCATAAAGTTTAGTTGAAAACAGTAACAATGCATTTGCTCTCTAACAGGTTTAACTCTATAAATCACATCACAGACGTCTCCTTTGCTGGCCTTCGAAAACTAGAGCTGCTCATGATGCACGGCAACAACATGCAGAAAATACCTGATGCTGCTTTTCAGGATCTGCTTTCATTACAGGTAACCTCACAGTCATCCGCTGAAGCCAGAGCCGGCTCAAGGCATAAGCGAACTAAGCGGCTGCTTAGGGCCCCCAAGAGTAGTACAGTTTATTTTATTTTATTTTAATTTGTGATATATTATGTCAATGGACAGTGGTAATTATACAAAAGTGCAATATTACATAATTAAATAATCTATACAAATAATCTTATTATTTCCATAGCGACGTGCCATGCAAGCACAATAATGACCATGTTAATAATAATTATACGCTGGCTGGACGCTGCCGTGTGGATCTGTCGGATTAACATCCCGTAAATTCACCTATTTCTCCCAAAATACATGAAAGTGGCCAGTTAGCTGGGAGAAAAACAGTGTAAACATTATAGTAACCTACACAATGTGTATATTTGATAGGAATAAAATACGTCATCCATTAATTGAAAGGATTATTATTGCCGCTTTCTATAGAAATCAGTGTGTAGCCTATTTAACAAACTAAATGTCTTTTTTACTTAAGTGAAGTGTATGTAAATATCTGAAACCTAAAATAAACTTTATTCGGTTGAAAACACTGAACAGTTATGAAATATGAAAAGCACTGAGCGCTTCTTTCTTTTTTTTCTGAGCTCGTCTCTCTCTGATTCAGTGCCAACCAAAGCATGGCGTGTCAAAGGGTTACAATCGATCGTGTTTTGGGGATGGGGGGGGGGACAAATTCAACATGGGGGTTTTGTGGCACAAACCAGGGGTGCGTTTCTCAAAACCATTGTTAGATAACTATGGTCGTTATTTCCATTGAACTCTATTGGTAACGACAGAACTTGCGACCATAGTTTGGGAAACGCACCCCTGATCAGCTCAGATCATATTTAACTTAGTTTTAGATTAAAGTTTTTATCTTCTGCGTAAAAATAACTTTCCTTGGTATATATTTTTGTAATAAAAATAAGCTTCTGTTTCATAAACTGATAACAGCTTAACATTATCACATTTTGGGTCTTTGCAATTATATTCCAATATCATTATGCCTCAATTAGCTAGATATAGATTAAGAGTTGTTTTATGTGTACAGATGCTTTCTGCTGTGTTTAATATTTATTATAAAAAAACATGACTTGTAATAAAAGTATAACTTCAATTAATATTTATGTTGCTAAAATAACATTTTGTTCTGTATATGAATTGTCTGCTGGTTTATTTAGCTACTTTTCAGCACACCACATTAAGTATGTCACTTAATAGCCTACTTTTTAAGACTTTGAATGTTAAAGTGCAAATTAACACCTGACCACTCTTGTTAGTTTGCAACTGTTACAATTAAACATCACAGAAGGGTAAAAACATGCAGGCAGACAATGGTGTGATGTAAGCAACACAGCTACAACAAACACAACAGATAATGGGTGTGTTAGATTTATAGTGTGTGAATAATCAAGCTTTGACAATAACCAGTCATACTGGCGGCACCGAGGGGCCCCCAAATCAAATTCTGCTTAGGGCCCCATAAAGACTTGGGCCGGCCCTGGCTGAAGCACACTAGACGTCCTTCATGTAATTCTAATGAATTAGTTCTAAATTAAAAAGATTCAAAGTAGAAGTGACTATGGTGTTATGTTAGATTTCAAATATTAAACAGACTACAGCTGTAAACGATGTCTTGTTTTTGTCAAAATTCAATTCAAGTTTATTTGTATAGTGCTTATCATGATACAAATCGTTGTAAAGCAGCTTTACAGAAAATTTAAGTTTATATTTTAAAGTTTCTACATTATATTTATATCTTCAAACACTTTATTTTGATGGGTCCACAACATACAACATACTGATTATGAGACATTTTACAAAAATAAGTCAACTTATTCTACTACTCTCTGAGAGTTAGTAGACATGTAGTTGTAAATTAATAAGAATTAGTTGATATGTAGTTACAAAGTTAGTTATAGTTAGTAAAATGTCTAAAGTGCAAAATAAAGTGTAACCAATTTTTTTTCTGGTTAAATAAATAAAATAAATAGTGCTGTCAAATGATTAATCGCATCCAAAATAAAAGTTTTTGTTTACATAATGTATGTGTGTGTACTGTTTATTTATTATGTATGTGTGTGTGTGTATATATATATATATATATATATATATATATATATATATATATACCCACACATACAGTATATATTTTGAAAATATTTACGTGTGTATACATTTATATTTTATATTTTATATTATATTTAAATATATTTAATATATAGACATAACATATTTTTCTTAAATATATACATGTATGTGTTTGTATTTATATATACATGATAAATATACACAGTACACACTCATATATTATGTAAACAAAAACTTTTATTTTGGATGCAATTAATCGCAATTAATCGTTTGACAACACTAAAAATAAATAAAAAATATTTAGTAGTAGCTTATCAGTGGCGACTGTCAAGTTGATGTCCATATGGCAGAAATGTACAGTAAAAATGACTCAGAGTTCACTGTGTTTCCCACAGGTTTTAAAGATGAGCTACAACAAACTGCGAGTCATTACCAGTCACACCTTCTCTGGTTTGACGGCCCTTGTTAGACTCCATCTGGACCACAACCGCATCGAGTTCATCCACCCGGATGCGTTCAGTGGGCTGACGTCACTGCGTCTGCTCCATCTAGAGGCCAACCATCTACAGAAGCTCCATCCCAATACTTTCAGCACGTTCTCGCTGCTGCGGCGTTTCCCCGTGTCCACTCTGAAGCATCTGTACCTCTCTGAAAACCTCCTCAGCACGCTGCCCAGAAACATGCTGGAGAACATGCCACAGCTGGAGAACCTCTTCTTATATGGAAACCCCTGGAGCTGCGACTGCCGGATGAGCTGGTTACAGGACTGGAGCGCACGAAATCCAGGTAATTAAACTGTTTCTGAGTGCTTCAGATGCTCCTTGTCCAGATATCACACTGTATAAACTTAGATATCATATATCAGTATAAACTATATCTGAAGGAAATCTCAGAGTTTGTGCAGCAGTAGTTGAATAGTGTTGAAGTTTGACGTCAGTTCAGGTTGTAGTCTTTGGTTCTGTGTAATTTTAATAAAGAAAATCTTCCAAACTTCTATTATAATAAAAAAGTTACTTGTGTGTGTGTGTGTTTGTATACCTATATACAACCACAAAACCAGTCATAAGGGTCAATTTTGTTAAATCGAGATTTATACATCATCTGAAAGCTCAATAAATATAAATATTGGTGTTGGGATAGGACAATATTTGTCTGAGATACAACTATTTGTAAATCTGGAATCTGGCAAAAATCTAGCAAATTCCCTAAAAAAAATCTAAATATTGAGAAAATCACCTTTAAAGTTGTCCAAATGAAGTTCTTAGCAATGCATTTTACTAATCAAAAATTATATTTTGATGTATTTACAGTAGGAAATTAAAAAAAAATGTCTTCATGGAACACAATCTTTACTTAATATCCTAATGATTTTTGGCATAAAAGAAAAATGGATAATTTTGACCCATACAATGTATTGTTGGTTATTGCTACAAATATACCTGTGTTACTTATGACTGCTTTTGTGCTCCAGGGACACATATTACACACACACGGGTCAATACATTTATATTTATTTATATATGAAAGAAAATAATACTTAAATTAATACAATTTAAAAAAAAGTGACAGTAAATACTTTTATATTGTTACAAAAAAATCTATTTTGAATGAATGCTGTTTATTTAATAAATGATTTTTAACTTTTTATTAATCAAATAATCCTGAAAAAAAGTATCACAGGTTCCATAAAAATATTAAGCAGATTAACTGTTAACTTCAAAATATTAACTGTTGTATAATAAATCATAATATTAGAATGATTTCTGAAAGATCGATGGAGGAGACATCTAATTATGGTTAATGAAAATTCAGCTTTGTCACCACTGAAATAAATTATATTTTAAAATGTTAAAATAGAAAATCATTGTTTTAAATAATATAAATATTTGGGCCTCTGACTTTTTTTCTTCAAAAAATTAAAAAGATCAAAATTAAAGATGTTTGAATATTTAGAACACTGGGTGAAGAACTAATTCAGTTCTCTAAAGTCTGGATTTGTTTAATTTCCTAGGGTTGATGAAATGCAAGAAGGACAGATCATTTGCCAGTGGTCAGCTCTGTCCACTGTGCGTGTCTCCTAAACACCTCAAAGGACAAGACATCTCAGATCTCAAAGAGTTCATCTGCTCTAGACCAGCTATCATCTCTCCAGGAAAGAACATCTCACACGAGGACAACATGAGTGAACTCCTGCCCATCGACAGGATCAAACCACCGTTTGGAAATGTCTCCCTTGGTTTATCCGACGAGCATGGGACTAATGTGGACTTGATCTGCCAAATACTTGAACCAAGAGAATCCACTAAAATCACCTGGAATTATACAAAATCTCTGGAGATCGCTGCTAACGTGACTCTCTTCTTTGACCTGGAGTGTCCTGTGGACAGAGACAACTATGAGAGCTTTTGGAGGCTTCTTGCATACTATAGTGAAGTGCCTGTGCATCTGCGAAGGGAAATCATGCTAAGCAGAGAGCCGGAGCTGAGCTACAGATACAGACAGGACATCGAAAGGGATGCCTATTTTTACACTGGCGTCCGAGCCAATGTTGTAGCCCGTCCATCTTGGCTCATGCAGTCCTTCATGAACATCAAATTAAACAGGCCTTATTCCTCCTCCAAGAGTGCGAGACTCATTCTTAACACTCATTTGACTACCACCACAGACAAGGAGCCCGTCAGATCTTGGGTCATGATTGAACATGACAATAAAACCCAGACGAGCTTCAGTTCTGTTGTGGGTGGTGCGATTGAAATGGACTGCCGTGTGCAAAGCTCAGGAAACGCAGCCGTTCATTGGATGGCGCCCGATGGGTCAAAGATTAAAGCTGCGTTCGGCTCGACCGACAAAAGAGTGAGCGTTTCTAGCAGCGGCAAACTTCACATTAAATCTGTCGAGCACAGAGACTCTGGAGTTTATTATTGCATTGCTGAGGTTGCAGGAGATATTGATGTTCTGCCTTTCCGTTTAACCGTTATGGAGTCTTCAACCCCGCTTCCAGGTGAAGAAGTTGGAAACGCTTTAACAAAGTTCGTTGGCGAGTCTGCATCTTTGCCCTGTCTTACTACGGCGACTCCAGATGCTGTGGTGAATTGGATATTTCCAGATGGCAGTGTACTGAATGCTAAAGCAAATACATCCAGGGCTTCAGTCTTTTCCAACGGGACTTTGTTCATTCCTTATAGTCAGCTCAACAATAATGGATATCACAAATGCATTGCCATGAACCAACACGGTGTGGATGTACTGGCAACTAAACTAACTGTTATGAGACGGAAAGGAATCCAGCCATTTCGACAGTATCCCATCAGACTGCCACAGTCTGCCGCTGGAGTGTCCACTAAGGTAAAAGCCTTTTTGGAGGATGTAGAGGAAGCTTCCGGAGATGAAACTCAAGAGAGAGGAGTACCAAACAGAAGCTTTATTAATCGAAGGAAGGGGCCAAATGCAAGAACTCAAGTACGTTCTTTTGGCAAAATCCGCCAAAGGCGACCTTTTAGAAAGGGCATGCATGGACAACCAAACAGAACTGGCTTAACAAACCAAAGAACTGTTAATACCAATAACAAAATAGACCCTCAGAAGTGGGCCGTTCTTTTGGCCAAAATCCGTGAGAAAACCTCTCCGAAGAACTCATCAGTTAACATTGTCCAACATGGCACTGCAGAGAGAAATCTACAGACGGTGAATGTAGGGTCGATTGACAACATTGAGAGTTCTTCTGGAGACTCCGGTCCACAGGAAGAGTCAAACACTTTCAGCACGCCACACCAAATGGATGTTTACCACAGGCATGCAATTACACCTCACATCGAGGGACAAAATAATAACGTATACCTTACGCCTCCACCAGAATTACAAACTAGCTCAGACGAGGTGCCTTACATCTCAAATCCCACATCTGGACCCCATTATGTTATGACAGAGGTGAATGTTGTAGAAAGAGGGCATGTGAGCACCATAAATGCCGAAAATGACCAAGTATATTCAAGGTCTGTCATCAATCCGGAGTCTGAGAAAGAAAATGAGCTTAATTTCTCCGGAAAGACTGCCGTCCATTCGCAGATTGGGGGGTTTGATTTTGGACAGCCTGACAGCAATTTATTTGCTACCACATCAAGCCCACATGCTCCACCAAGTTCAGCGCCGTCGAGGGGAAAAGATCACTGGAGCTCCAGGAGAAGATTTGGAGGTAGACGACGAATAAAATTGAGAAGGCCGTTCTCAAAGCTTTCGACAAGAAGACAATGGTCAACCTCTACAGCTGCAGGAGTTCATGTTCCAACTTTGAAAGCAGATCCGACAATCCCAGCTGAAGACGCAATGATCTATCCAACTTCTACAACTACTGCTCACATTTACTCTAGAACCCCATCTGGAGACACATTGATCCATCTAACTACAACTACTACTCACATTTACTCCAGAACCCCATCTGGAGACACATTGATCCATCCAACTACAACTACAGCTCGCATTTACTCCAGAACCCCATCTGGAGACACATTGATCCATCCAACTACAACTACTCCTCGCATTTACTCCAGAACCCCATCTGGAGACACATTGATCCATCCAACTACAACTACAGCTCGCATTTACTCCAGAACCCCATCTGGAGACACATTGATCCATCCAACTACAACTACAGCTCGCATTTACTCCAGAACCCCATCTGGAGACACATTGATCCATCCAACTTCAACTACAGCTCGCATTTACTCTAGAACCCCATCTGGAGACACATTGATCCATCCAACTAGTAAAACCACTGCTCAAATTTATTCCACAAATCCAGCTGGAAGCTTGTCAATTCATCCAACTATCCCGGTTACCACTCACATTTACTCCACAACCTTAGCTGGAAGCACGTCGGAATATCCGACTACTAGTCCCATTTATCCTACAGTGCCGAGAGTATTCCCAAATGCCATTAATGAGGAAAGCACCATCTCCCTCCCGGATGAGAAAACTGGTTCAAAAATTCACAATGTGAAGGCAAGCAATTTTCTCCAAATCCAACAGATGGCTCCAAACTCTAGAAGCCCATCTGCATCTCCCCCCATGAGCACAACATCAGAGTTAGAGAATGAAGACATTACTACTTTAGAGGAGCAAGAGGACAAAAGCATTGCATCTGCAGAGGAGATGGATGAGTACTTAGTTCCCACGAGTGTAGATCCGACATCTCGATTTGGCGTCGAAACCATTCCACTGACAACTGCTCGGCAGGAGTTCACAGGCACGCTTTCAACAGCGTTACCAAAGGCCAACAAAGAGATTCATACAACAGAGATCAGCTTTACTTTGGACACAGACGGGCTGGATGTCTTCCACTTACCTGAATCACACTTTAGCAATGTTCTAAGAGAGAACGATATGTTGGAAGTAAGTTCTACAGAAGAATCTGTAGTCACCTCCATGCCACGACCCCAAGACTACCCACTTTCACAACCAAATGAAAGCTTTAAAGAAGAAGAATCCGTTCACAACCAAGTATCTTTTCCTTCAACACCAGAGACACTTACAGAATCCATAATATCTGTAGGGAGACAAACTGAGTCTTTAGCCACAAGTTCATCATCGCCTACTCTTACTACTCAAACCAATGCGATTTACTTCTTACAACCAAATTCTGTTTCTAAGCAAGACCAGAGGGAATTAGTCCATGAACTCGATGAATCTTTGATTCCTTCTACATCACTGGATACTTCACCCACAATTACATTACCAGCAACTACAGCCATAATTCCCATTACAACCCAACTCATTGGAACAACAACAGCACCTACTACATTGTCGACAGCTGTTACTACTACTGGGCCTACTTCGACTACTTCAGCTACTACGATGATGACGATTACTACTACTACTACACCTGCTCTAAAGTCAACACCCAATTATCTCTTACCAGACAACAGAATCCCATTTTACTCAAGAAATCCTGGAACGAACTACATTGATTCCAGACACAGGGGAAGATTTCCCAGCACTAACCACAGGTATCCATACTATCACAGTAGAAATCCTTCTGTGAATATTAGACCTAATATTATCAGAAAACCTTCCATCACCACCTCACCTGTGGATTTAAACTCTCTCAACAACGTCAAATCAACTACTACACCTAAGATATTGACAGCAACTTCTCGATCTGCCAATTCGAGTCCCACAACTGCATCAAGCACCACACAGCCAAACAACCAAATTCAGATCAATGAATCAGTGAACAGACAGTCAGGTGCAGTTCTGTTTCCTCAAGGACCACAAACTCTTCCTGTCCTGCAAGTGAGGCCCAGGATCACTGCTGCCAAACTCCACACAGTCACTGTGAATGCTGGGACAGATGTGCAGTTACCATGTGATTCTGTGGGCGAGCCGAAACCCTTCCTGACCTGGACCAAAGTCTCCACAGGTAACTCACATATGACATGACAAGTAGTTACAGTTACAATATATGCAGAAAATGGAGTCTAATTTTAATGCATAAACCTAATGTGATCTTGATATACTTTACAACAAAAGAGAAATGTTTTTTTTTCTTACAGCCTTCCCCAAAGGTGATGTGTGTGATTGATTGATTGATTGATTGATTGATTGACTGACTGATTTTTAAAGTTACAACCATTGCATGTGGTTAATTTGACACCATGTTTTTGTGCACATATTACAGCATATATTTCAAAATGTGTGTGTGTGTGTGTGTGTGTGTATATATATATATATATATATATATATATAGGCCATAATGACCAATGTTATATTAAAATGTTAATGTTGAAAAATTTGGGATGCACTAGGCTACCTGTTTCAGCCGCATATATGCCCATTGAAAATGAACGCATTTTAGTACAATGCAAATACATTAAAAAAACATGTACTACTGAGCATTAACGTCTTTCATGGAGTGGAAGATATGATGACTAGTTGCCTATAAGTATTGTAATGGTGCAAAAAGTCAAACTTCAGAGGCAAGTCATCAATAACCTTTATTGGAATGTAAATGTACATCCAAGCTTAGCTGCAGGAATCTGTGAGGGCAACAGACAAGAAAATTGGTGTACCCAGGGCAGGCTTAGTAACAATTACCCTTGTATGGTTGTCTATATACAATAAACATTAGTGCTGTCAAAATGAATGATTAATCCAAGTTAATCAAAAAATAAAAATAAAAAATAACTCGTAATCCTCAAGTTCTCTTCTTGAGTCTCTGCCACGGACATCTTCGTACTTGGCTACATACGTCTGCTATGTCCAGTGTTGGGGGTAACGAGTTACAAAGTTAGTATAGCCTACTTATCACAACATTGTCAATAGCGTTGTCAATCGCAAACGCTAATTTATTCAAACGTCTCTCTACCGAACTACCTACTGTAGCTTAATTTGCAGAGGATGAAGAGAAAGCACCTGTTTGATAAATGAGCCAGTAGTGGAGAAATAATAACTTTTAAGAAATAATCTTTTTTGAGTAACGACCCCAACACTGGCTATGTCCTTGCTGGAGTGTGACGTGATTTGTGTCATGTGCAGGTGCGATGGATCCAATAGGGTGTCGGAATGGTATATGTTTATACTTCTCATCCAACCACAATCAAATTCACTCTATCCGGATGGCGCGATTTATCAGGATAGGTTTTTTTTTATTTTATTTTTTTTATAACAATGACAAGCCGTAATGAAAACAAGCCAAAATGAAATAGGAGTAACGAGGCTATTTTTAAAATGCAAGGAGTAGAAAGTACAGATAATTGCGTGAAAATGTAAGGAGTAGAAGTAAAAAGTCGGCTGAAAAATAATTACTCCAGTAAAGTATAGATACCCAAAATGTCTACTTAAGTAAGGTAACAAAGTATTTGTACTTAAGTAAGGTAACGAAGTATTTGTACTACTTTACATAAAGAGAGATTATGTAAAACTAACAATATTATTGGTGTTTTTGTGCTACCTCTATGCCTAAAAATGTATAGAACACATTATGTTTCTAAATTCTATATATACATATTTATCAATTTGACACTTGTTGTCTTATTTATTTTTAATCTCTATTCTTCTCTCTTTGTATATATGTGTCTGATTGACTACAAGCAGCTATTTTTATTGATTTAAATTAAATTGTCTCTTTCCCTATATTTTATTTCCACAGGAGCCGTCATGTCAGCCAATACCAGAGTCCAGCGGTTTGAGGTCCAGTCCAACGGCACTTTTGTCATTCACAACGTCCAGCTCCAGGACCGCGGGCAGTATCTGTGCATCGCTCGCAATCCACACGGCGTTGATAAGATGATGGTGACCCTAGTGGTGTTGGTCCAGGCACCCAGGATGATGCTTCCACGTCATAAAGACGTAACAGTTTATCTAGGAAACAGTGCACTCTTGGAATGCCAAGCACAAGGTCTCCCAAACCCAAACATCAGCTGGGTGCTTCCGGATCGATCAGTGGTGCGAGGCATTAGTAACAATGAACAGAAGGTCATGCTCTTTACCAATGGAACGCTTCAAGTCAAAAACATCAATTACCTGGACAAAGGCATCTACAAATGCATAGCGAGCAATGCCGCTGGAGCCGACATGCTTTCCGTGAGGCTCCAAATCACAGCCTTGCCTCCCACAATCCAAGAGCAGCTCTGGGAGAACCACACCGTCTCTAATGGCCAATCAGCGTTCATGCATTGCACCGCTAAAGGCACGCCCAATCCAACCATCCGTTGGGTCACATTTACCGGTGCGCAGCTTCGCCCCTCACAGTTCATCAATGGCAATTTGTTAGTTTTCCCCAACGGGACGCTGTTTATTCGTAACCCTACAGAGAAGGATTCTGGGAATTACGAATGCGTGGCTGTGAATTCGGTGGGTGTTGCTAAAAGGACTGTGAATCTGCAGGTGAAGAGGAGCTCTACTACCGCTAGAATCACATCCACTTCTGCTCACAGTACTGATGTCCACTATGGAGGTCAGCTGAGTCTCAACTGTTCGGCCACTGGAAGCCCCAATCCCAGGATCATCTGGAGGACGCCATCTAAAAAACTGGTTGATGCATATTACAGGTAAAATAATTTGCATATGTGACCCTGGACCACAAAACCAGTCATAAGGGAAAAGATTTATACATCATCTGAAAGCTGAATAAATAAGCTTTCCATAGATGTATGGATTTGTTAGGATCAGACAATATTTGACCGAGATACAACTATTTGAAAATCTGAGGGAGCAAAGAAATCTAAATATTGAGAAAATCGCCTTTAAAATTGTCCAAATGAAGTTCTTAGCAATGCATATTACTAATCAAAAATATATCAAGTTTTGATATATTTATGGTAGGAAATTTACTAAATATATTCATGGAACATGATCTTTACTTAATATCCTAATGATTTTTGGCAGAAAAGAAAAATGGATAATTTTGACCCATACAATGTGTTGTTGGCTATTGCTACAAATATACCTGTGTTACTTATGACTGCTTTTGTGCTCCAGGCTCACATATTACCACGTTTTAATTTACCATGGGTTATGTGTTAGATTGATTCTCTCTGGTTATTCAATGAGGAATCTAGTTTTCGTTGATCAGCATGTCAGCAATGCCTATTGAGTGTTTAGAAACTTGCATCTGAACTGTTTGAGTGGCACATTTCAGTGCAGATTGTGTTGTGAATCACAGTCACAGTCTAATGTGTGTCACAGTCTAATGCAGGTTAAAACACCACACATATGGATTGTACTGTCTCTGGCTCTCTTTGGAATTCTTTTGATTCTCTTCATATACTCTGTTGGTTACAGAGCATGATTAACCAAATAGCAAAACAACATGAAGTGTAGCTAATTAATTACAGAGGACAGACAAATCAGAAGAAAATATATGGATACAGAGGAAAGACAAAAAGAACATTAATCAAATGCAGGAAAGAAAACAGTTCTTCTGAATTAACACTTTTTTGCCCAAAAGCATCATAAGCCTAAGTTAGAAACCATGAACACCAATGGTCTGTATGATCTACTTTGGCTTATGATACTTTTGGGAAACGCAGCCTTGATTAGTAAATTTGTGGTTTTAGCACAATTGCATTTTTTGTTCCGTTTTAATAAAACGTCATGGGGTGCTACTAAAACAGAAATGCTTTTATATACGTGCAGCTTTACAGATGAACAAATAGGCATTGCTGACGAGTAAATGTGGGCAGTAGTTTGCTTATATTTGGTGATTATGACAATAGAAATCAAGGATTTTAGAATGAGTCGTGTTTTTGTTTAGTTTCTCTAGAATGAAGATTGAACTGGAGCTCATTGTCTGTCAAACACATTTTAATGGACTGTGATATTTCTGCTCCCATGAGAATATTGGTTTGCTCTGTTGATACCCTTGAAAAGGTTTAAAAGTCAATTTAAATTTAGTTTTATAATTTGTAGAGAACAATGGATCTTAACTCTTTCCCCACTAGCGTTTTTTTTTTAATGTTGCCATTTTTGATTATTTTTACAAAATTCCATGGCCCCCAGAGTATTTTGTTATATGAATATCTGAACATGCAATATGTCAAAAGAAAGAGCTCTGCTTAATATAAAAAAATTAAATAATTTATGCATTCTTTTTTTATCAACACTTGAATGTGGGCAAGTTTCATAATGGAAAAAAACAAACAAAAAAAAAAACAAAAAAACATTTTGAACAAAAAGCTGAGCAAATGCCGTTTTTGTCAAAGACTGTTCGGCTTGGATTTAGATCAATGATAAAAACATAGATGAAGTCAATCACTTCCATCAACACCCCCAAAGCTTCACAGAACTAAATCACTTCCTGGGTCAAAATTTCATTCTGTAACTTGATGGAAGGTTTGATTAATATGCTGTTCAATGTTGATGATCACGTTATTTTGCATGTGCATCAGTTTCTGCTGTTTCTTCACCGTCTTTTGGTTCAGGGATTCAGTACTCTTTTAGAAAATGTGTAATGGCGCTCCCTACTGTACACCAGTGAAAACACGGACAGACGTCAATGGCGGGGAAAATGATGTCAAAATTCCGTCAATGGCGAGGAAACAGTTTTAACTTTTAATGGCTCATGTATGGTTTTTGTCATGACAATAGTCAAAAAAAAAAAAAAAAAAAAAACTGGCATGGTGTTAAAAAAACAAGCAAACATGATAATGAGCCCTTTAATAATTCTTATCAGAATCAGTCGTTTTTGCATTTTCGTTTCAATAATTGCTAGTAAAATAAAACTTTCTGAACTTAACTTAAATAACTTTCAGAACTTAAAACTTCCTTCAAGTGGAAAACACTTGAAAGAAGTTTTAAGTTCTGAAAGTAATTTTTTTCCATTATACTTTAATCTAAAATGATCAAGGACTATTTGATTCCTCAAATGAGTCATTTAATAAATTTTACATTTACTAGTGTCACATTTATCGGAATGTAACCTCGTTTTTTATCGCTTGTTTCAGCTTTGATCGCCGAATGAAAGTGTTCGGCAACGGCACGCTCACCATCACGTCAGTGACCGAGAAGGACGAGGGCGACTATCTCTGTGTGGCCAGAAACAATATGGGCGACGACTACGTTCTCCTTAAAGTCAAAGTGATGATGAAAGCAGCTAAAATCAACCACAAGTCACTGAGCGATCACAAGGTGTCGTACGGAGGAGAGCTGAAAGTCGACTGCGTCGCTTCTGGTCTTCCCAATCCAGAAATCACATGGAGTCTTCCGGACGGTACCATGGTCAACAGCATCCAGCAATCTGACAATAATGGAGTCCGCGCCAAGAGATACGTGATGTTCGATAACGGCACACTGTATTTAAACGAAGTCGGAATGAAGGAGGAAGGCGACTACACATGCTACGCCGAGAATCGGATTGGGAAAGATGAAATGAAGGTTCATATCAAGGTGGTGGCGGATGCACCGATCGTCCGAAACAACGTTTACAGCATCGTCAAAGTACCTTACGGAGAGACCGCTGTCCTCAACTGCAGCGCCAAAGGAGAGCCAACTCCCATAATCACATGGACGTCTCCGGCTCATCGCGCCATAATGCCAGTTTCCGACAAATACCAAATTGCCAACGATGGCACTTTGCGCATTCAAAAAATCCAGAGGTTTGACAGTGGGAATTATACATGCTCAGCTAGGAACGTTGCGGGAATTGACAAGAAAGTCGTTCACGTCGAAGTCCTTGTGTCAACGCCGGTTATAAACGGATTCGAGAGTCTTGGGATTGTTCGTAAAACTGTCGTAAAGGATCAGCGCGTGCTTTTAGACTGCACAGCAAATGGAAACCCAATTCCGAGGATCATATGGGTATTTCCCAACAACATCCTGCTTCCAGCGCCGTACTACGGCTCGAGGATTACGGTTCATCGCAACGGCACGCTGGACATCCACGCAGTGCGGATAAGCGATTCCGTCGCGCTTCTTTGCATCGCACGCAATGAAGGAGGAGAAGCCAAACTCCAGGTTCAACTCGAGGTGACTGAAGGAGTTGAAAAGCCACGATTGCGAAATCCACCTACGGAATCCGTTCAACTCACCAACGGGATAATAAATCTAAACTGTTCCGTAGAAGGAAAACCGTCGCCGGAGATCACTTGGATTCTCCCTAACGGGACGTCGCTTCTTAGGGGAACTAGTATTTTCCGTTTCCATCATCGATTTGATGGGACTTTGGTTATTAGAGACCCGTCACTTTCGGAGATCGGACGGTATCGATGCATCGGGCGCAACAGCGCCGGATACGTCGAGCGAACCGTGACATTAGAGTCCAACAGAAAACCTGAAATCACTAACAAGTACAGCTCGCTCGTCAGCATTATAAATGGCGAGAATCTGCATCTCAACTGTTTGTCCAGTGGTCAGCCGTTACCCAAACTTACCTGGACTCTACCGAACGGAGTCGTCCTAACTCGGCCGCAAACAACCGGACGATATTCGGTCCTAAACAACGGCACTCTTACTGTCCAAAGGACGTCTGTGTACGATAGAGGGATGTACCTCTGCCAAACGACTAATGAGCATGGATCGTCCAGCCTGTCTGTTTCGGTGATCGTGATCGCGTATCCGCCGCGGATAACCAAAGGACCCTCGCCGGTGACCTACGCCCGCCCGGGTGTGGCGGTTCAGTTAAACTGTGTTCCTCTAGCTACGCCTAAAGCCGAGGTGGTTTGGGAAATGCCTGACGGTCTTCAGCTGAAGGTTGGCGTCCAGCCACGACTTTATGGAAACAAGTATCTTCATCCGCAAGGTTCACTGGTCATTCAGAATCCTTCCAACAGAGACAATGGCGTTTATAAGTGCACTGCCAAAAACGTGGTCGGTAGCGATAGCAGATCTACTTACGTCTATGTGTTTTGAATGCAAACTAACTTTACAGACAAGCCCGAAGAACTGCGTTAAGACTGTTTATACAAAAATATATCATCTTTTGGAATCACTTTCTACTGACTCTTGTAAATATGAAAGCGTGATATTTTCATCCACTTTAAATGAAGCGACTCTGGAGGATCTGTACATTAATGGATGCTCGTTAATGCTCTTGGGAAGTAAACTGATAATCAAGCTCGCATGGAATTTGCACCAATAGAACTGCAAAATTCTTGTTTGTTTATTTGGTAACACTTTACTTAAAGCCTTTATGTATAATGCATTGTAAAGGGTTATTAAGGGGTATAATGCATTATAATTATTCATAATGTGCGTTGTAATAAGTTATATCTTTTCAAAAATGATTATTACCAAATGTAAAATGCATAGTGTAACAATGAATGTATAAGTGTTATAAAGTATTATAAGCAATGCATTATAAGGTGCATCAGAAGGCATAATTAATGCATTAATTACTACTTTAATGATGCATTATACATAAAGGCTTTAAGTAAAGTGTTACCGTTTATTTAATATCTTTGCTATTTATATTGTGCTTTTAGCTATCAAGAAGCATCAGCTCCATTTAGCACATTTTACCATGATTAATTTAATTGGTAATGCTTTACAATAAGATTCAGTTTGCCAACTACATTATTGAGCATCAGCTAAGATTATTGATTATATGATTTCGATTTTTTTTTTAATGTTAGTTGAATTTCATAATTTACTAATATATTATTGAAATCAAAAGTTGTATCTCTTAATATTATTTAACGCACCTGAACTAACATGAACTTACAGTGAACAGCTGTTTTAATTAACACTCATTGTTACAGTGCATTTACTAACATTAACTAATGGGAATTTTTTGAAAAGTGTAACCAATTCATTCATAGAATCCTGCAGATTTTTGCCCCTACATTATTTTCACATTTTACATGCATTTATTTAACACTAAAACATTAGTGACGGAAACGTCAGAAAGAAGTGTTAAAAATGCAATAGAGAACAATTTCAGTCATTAATTAGAAAGCCAGATAAAGCCAGTGTCCTGACCCTTATTGGATTGTTCTTTAATAGTAACTTCTTTAATAGCCACTCATGCACATCTTTTGAATGAAAAGCGCTCATTGCATGAAATAGGAGTTTGGTTAAATCACTGCACTGCATATGTGAACATAATTTCTACTGCAAGTGATGAGTGAGAGCATGAACGCAGATGTTTTCTATACAGCTTCTCTTGCATGAGTAACAGATAAATTGTGACATCAATGCTCACAGTTTTTATAATATTAGCATGCTGCTAAGATAATATGCTCAATATGCAGCATAATATTTGGGTGCATTTTTCTATTCATATTCTTATGAAACATACTGGTGCTTTTTGCTATTGAAAGAATTTTCTAATCGTTCCCTCAGCTTTGATTTCACTAGTCTTTTGAGACCGCTACTAACAGCTATGCTTTGCCAACATGAAAATATAGTGAAAATGTTTTATTATATTAAATCAGGGATTCCTTCCAGTGCACATTATTAAGCTTTTTGTTTTCTTTTGCCACATTAACAATGATGTTGCACTTCTGAGGTTGAGAAACTGTGGTGAAATGTCGTTCTCACCTCAACACTGTGCCAAGAGCTGATTTAATACATGAATGACTATGGTTCACACAGAAAAACAAATCTGTATTTGGATCTGTTATGCCTTCTCTGTATATCATCTTTCATTTATTTTAATAAATTATTTGTCTTTTTTGTCTAAAAACTAATCCACATCCACAATTGTATTATTTATGAACACAGCAAACAGTACTTTAGATTGGCTTCATTATACTGTTTTCATACTTCTTTAGTAATTTGTAAACATATGGTGCTTTATTTTTACAAAATAAATAAATAAATAAAAATAACATTTACTGTAAAGCAAATTTTAGCATGTTTTTATCTAAAGAACTAAATTGTTGTCAGATTTTATTGCTAATTTAATTTGACACATATACTGTACTATACTCGTATAGTATACTATACTACTTTAGATGTATAGTATCTATAAAGCTCAATGCACACTCTGCTATGCAGTATATTTTTCCCCTCAATGTTTTTTGTCAAACTGCATAGTGTGGTGGTCAAGATTGACAGCACTATTTGAGATTTTTACATCAGTCTTTTCATGTGATGCCTTTATTAATATGATTTTGAAATTATATCACACAGTCCTAAAAGGCATAGTTCAGCCAAAAATGAATATTTGCTTAATTTGTGCTCACCCTCAGTTCATACAAGATTAGGATGAGTGTGTTTCTTCATCAGATTTGGAGAATTGTGTCACTGCATCACTGTCTCAGCAATAGATTCTCTGCAGACATTTTCACATTTTCTTCACATCTTCACATTTTTGGATGAACTATTCCTTTAAAAATTAATGTACAGCTGGTGTTATGAATGTAAAAGAAAAGAAAAGGCCAAAGTGTCTGAATTTTATCAAGTCTGGACCAAAGATTTGAGGTATTCGTTGCAAGATTGTGGTAATTCATTGCAAAGACAATCAACTGGTCAAGAACTGTCAGCAACATCAGATCAGTCAGATATACATGACTAACTAAAAGAGAATATGTAATTTCTTCAAGTGACACAGAGAAGCACTGAGCTTTATTCATGCAGCTGCATTATTCGGTCAGTTTATGTATTGCTGTTCTCTTTCACTCTTGTTTTGCAGCTCCAGCCAAACTGTTGAGGGTGTGAAATAAGAAAAGATGATGAAGATGACTTTAGTCACTAGAATGATTCTGATTCAGAGGCATTATACTGAATCACTGCTGGTCTGAGAGGCATGATGTGTCAAACAATATCAGATGAGAATGAATGAGTGTTGTTCTGAACCGTCTCAGATTCTGCTCTGTAATGCTTGATCAGTAGCTTTCTCTCTGCTTTTTTAGGGCTCTCTGACAAAAGAGGGCAAGATTTCAGCAAAACAGCCAATATGACATCCCTGACTCAAATCAAAAAGATGTTTTGAGTGGGATGCTGCCTTTAGAGGGAATTTGAGGAGTTCTTTTCTTCTCTTGACTGAAGAGCCGGTGAGAGGTGAGGCTGTAGGAGGCTTTACATCCACACTTTAAAAATGTGAATTTTTCTAGATAAAAATGATTAAAATATAAATATCTGTTGCCATAAATTCACCAAAAAATATGGTGACAGTGTTTAAGGTATTACGAGGTATTATGTCATATTGTTGCCTGTATATTTTACAACTTATACCTTACAACTGTAAGTGATATTTATATAAAATATGTGTGACCCTGGACCACAAAACCAGTAATTGTCACGGTGCACACACGAGGGAGGAACAGGAACACGCAGACGAGGACGTAAACTCAAATAATAGTCTTTAATGACGACAAGGCAAGGCAGAGAGACAAGATACACCGGGAAGTCACAAGTAGACCAGACGACATCAAACTCAAAAGACAGGACTAATATACACAGGGTAATTAACACATAACGAGACAAACACAGCTGGAACATACTTAACTCATAACGACATGAAACAAGGACAGGAAACAAACCAAATATGGACACGAGGCAGGAACACATGACACACACAACAGAACCCTGACATAACTCCCCCCTCCCGAAAGGCTCTTCCCGAGCCTTAACAGTTCCATCGGGGAGGGGGAGGGTTGGCGCTCTGGAGGCCCCTCAGGACAAATACGGACAAGAACACAGGACGGGGACCTCCAGAGTGGAACAGACAGACAGGGACCATGGCGGTGCTGGGAGCTCTGGAAGCCATGGCGGTGCTAGGAGCTCTGGAGGCCATGGCGGTGTAGGGAGCTCTGGAGGCCATGGCAGATGGTCTTCGGGGGCCTTGGCCTCGGTCCCCTCAGCCCAGCCCCTACAGCCGGAACTCTTACTACCCACCCCCCCCACAAATTTCCCTGGGGAAGTGAGGGGGTATCAGGAGCCCTCCGGGGCTAAACAGACAAGACAGTACAAAACAAGACAGGAACGCCCTCCAGGGCCAGACAGACAGGACAGGACAGCCCACAGGAACCAGAAGCCCTCCTGGGCTGCTTGGAGGCTGAGGCTTCTTCTGGGCATGACCAGGAGTCAGAGGCCCACACAGGGTCCCTCAGCGACCGCCTCCATTTCCACGACAAGGGGGCAGGCAGCTAGAATGGCCTCCATGGCCACAACAAGAGGAGCCGCCTGCCCCAGACGAGTCTCCATGGACTAGACATGACAATTTAAAATGTTCTTGTGGGCACAACAAAACAAACACACGGCACTCCTGGCCGTGACATGTGGACTCTATCCACGTGGCTAGGGATAGCGGAGGCCAGCGGGCATGAATCAGCGCCAATCCGGTGGGCTTGAGTCAGCGGCGATCCGGCGGGCATGAGTCAGCGGCGATCCGGCGGGCTTTGAGTCAGCGGCGATCCGGCGGGCATTGAGTCAGAGGCGGGCCGGCGGGCATTGAGTCAGAGGCGGACCGGCGGGCATTGAGTCAGAGGCGGACCGGCGGGCATTGAGTCAGAGGCGGGCCGGTGGCGTGATCTCCCGCGAATGGCGCGCCTGGGGGAGCGGCAACCCGGGAACTAGGCAACCAGCCGGCGGGCTTAGGAGAGCCACCGCCGGCGGCGGATATCTCCCGCGATCGGCGGGCATGAGGGCTCGCGGCCAGAGGACTCGCGGCACTCGCGGCGATCCCGCCGAACTCCCATGCCGTCCTGCAGTGGGACTTCCTTGCCACGGGACAGACAAACAGGAACAAAACAAAACACTGTTGAAAAACGGAAAACAAAATGGGGTGAATGGGCGCCGCTTACGGTTAGGTCTGGTCTTCTGTCATGGTGCACACACGAGGGAGGAACAGGAACACGCAGACGAGGACGTAAACTCAAATAATAGTCTTTAATGAACATCAAGGCAGGACAAGACAAGGCAGAGAGACAAGATACACCGGGAGTAACGAGTAGACCAGACGAAATCAAACTCAAAAGACAGGACTAATATACACAGGGTAATTAACACATAACGAGACAAACACAGCTGGAACATACTTAACTCATAACGACATGAAACAAGGACAGGAAACAAACCAAATATGGACACGAGGCAGGAACACATGACACACACAACAGAACCCTGACAGTAATAAGGGTCATTTTTTTTTAAAATTGAGATGTCTGCATCATCTGAAGCTGAATAAATAAGCTTTCCATTGGTGTATGGTTTGTTAGAGATACAACTATTTGAAAATCTGGAATCTGAGGGTGCAAAAAAAAAAAAATCTTGAGAAAATCTCCTTTAAAGTTGTTCAAATGAAGTTCTTAGCAATGCATATTACTAATCCAGAATTAAGTTTTGATATATTTACGGTAGGAAATTTACAAAATATCTTCATGGAACATGATCTTTACTTAATATCCTAATGATTTTTGGCATAAAAAAAAACAATAATTTTGACCCATACAATGTATTGTTGGCTATTGCTACAAATATACCTGTGTTACTTATGACTGCTTTTGTGCTCACATATGCTTTGTACCTTACAATGTACTGATAATCACCATAATAATACACAATAATGCACATAATAATATTTAGATCTAAATTTAAAATATTTGTATTTAAATTTCCATGCATTTTGGATTGCACCATTTTGAAATTTAATGTGATGTATATTTGTCAGGCAGTAAATCCAATTTCTTTCAATCTCATACATTGTAACTAATCAAATATTGCTTGTTTCACAACTATAGTCATATTTTAACCATGTTCGTACTTTTTTAACTGAATAAATGTAATTGTTTTTGCAGTGAACAGGTTTATGCTGATTCAAAGCTGTTTGCATAAATGCATTTTGAAAATGTCATTATTTAAAACAAATAAATGCATAGTAATTGCATTTACATATGAATGACAAATATGCATCACATTAAGTTCATTAGTTTGTTAAAACTGTGTCCAAATACATGGAAATTTTATATGCAATTCAAATTCATAAATCTTGAATTTTAGCCTAAATATGTTTTGGAGTAACAAGTTCATTGTAAGTGGCTTGTCCATAAAACATTGCTGATATTCATATATAGACAGTAAACATTAACTAAATGACACAAAACACCCTAACGTATATTACTGGAAACAAAAACAAGAAACAATTCTATTTATAGGACATAGATTTTTCTTACAAAAGTCATACATTTGACCGTATTTTATAGTAAAATTGCATATAATGTCGTGGTAAACTGTTTGACTGTATAAGGTAACCAGTTAACAGATTTTTGCTGCACCATTTTTTACAGTTTTCTGTAAAAATAAAATACTGACACGTTGACAGGACTTGCTAAATGACCTTGTGTTTCATTATTATTTTTAGATGTTATTTCCAGATGTCTTCACAATTAAGGACAAACTGGGGAAGGACGAGAAGGTAATAACTGGCAGAACCTTGATTTTTACAGTCAGACGCTCCGCCGGGACTCGACTCCTCCTCACTTTTGACCTATTTCTCCTTTTCCATTCCCAGAGTGCTTTTCTCTTAATATTTAATGATTTATAAACAGCTGCTCAAGCACAACTGACCTTGACTTGAAGAAATAGTGATGACAACAGCCGTCAAGTATATTATAGACTGTTGTAACAGGTTTATATGCTTATTTCAGTTCCATATGTAGAGCAATAAAACATACATTTATTAAAAACAATTAGACTATTTGAATATCTCTTTATAATAAGTCACAATTGAACGAAATGAGCTCCAACTTCTTACAGGTTCATATCTAAACCAGCCTGAAGAGTTCTGATATTTAAGAATCATTTATGTTTTATAAGGTCAAAAGGCAGGAGTCCAAGTGGAAAAGCAGCTGTTTCTGAGTCACACGTCTCAAATGTATGTCTCATTCCTCCTAAAATCCTGCCCTGAAGTTTGCTACACGTCTCTGAAGTGTCATTTAGTCTCGTTAGTTTACTGGAGAGATGCTTTTCCACCTTCATCAGAACAGCTGCTTGAGCTTCACTGGATCTCACGGCTTCTCGTGGCTTTATTGCACCACAGATCTATATTATTTACTTATGCAAGCAGACATGCTTTTACAGTACACATGGAAAAGGTGATTTTTTTTCTCTTGCATTTTTGTTTTCCATGCATGACAAATGTCTAAACATTCTTAAATCAAGCCACATTTACTTGAGAAGCAAAATGACTCAATGAAAATTAGTCTCGCTTTCTGAAAAATGTATCAATCTAAAACTTATTTTATGGTTGAATTGAGAAAAAAAAAATATCGGTAACACTTATATATATATATATATATATATATTATATATATATATATATATTTAATGCGTGAATGATGCATCTTATTAATAATGCATTGTATGATGAATAATTGCCACCACAGTCATAATACATTGTTTCTCCTTTAAAAATCTAATGCATTAAAACAACACGACAAACAATGAATTTCAGATGTAACAAGAAATCTGCAAACATTATAATGCATTGTAACCAGTTATAATATATATATATATATATATATATATATATATATATATATATTTATTTATTTATATATATTTATATGATGTGTTAATATGATAAGCAACCAATTTCAGATGTAACAAGGAGTCTGCAAATATTATAATGCATTTGGACTTTGTTTACAATTATTTATGAAATGAGATAATGCATTGCAACATACATTCTGATGCCATTGCAGATATATATATTTTTTCCTTTTTATAGCATAGATTCACTTCATTTTTATCAGTTTTCTTAGAAAACCAAACTTCAATCATTTTGCTTTTCAAGAAAATGTATCTTGATTTAAGTGTTTGGATATTTGTACTGGAAAACAAGACAAAGGAAGAAAATCAATTTTTGCATAAAATAAAATAAAATTCAATTAAAATCTGTCTTCCGTCATTTAAAGACTGATGAGAATCTGTTTGAAATCATTGTTCAAGCAACAGTCCTAACAATTAATCCATGATAATCTTGCAGCTCTTCAATCTGATTTTCCGTCATGAAATCATGACAGACTGTTTAATAATAGAAGTTAGTAATTGAAAATATTGTTTGTCTCACCGAATATCTGCACAAATGAGGGCTGTATCTCATATTAACCCTTTTTATTGGTCTTTTTATAGTTATTTTTGGATGATTGTTTTTATTTCTGGCAGTCTTGTGCTGATCTGGTGTGTCTTTGGGATGTTGTTTGACCTGAAAAGTTGAGTTTTGTTGAACAGACGAATCTCTGCAAGGCTTTAGAGATGGTGGAAAGTCTGATCTTCATTAAAAGCTTTTAGAAATCATTGCATTCGCTCATAACGTCCCGATCAAGCGTCCGTGTGTCTGCTTAAACTGAAAGATCAAATGCTTGCTCGAAGTGATGTTCAAACAGATTGTATGAGTTTATGACATCCACTCGCTTGATCTCATGCAGATGTTGCTCAAACGCACTTCAAAGATCTCCTGGTCAGCAGTAAAATGAAAACGAGTCATTCAGAAACAATACGTAAATTGAGCATTGATATAAAATTCCCTTACGATGATCTGGGGATTCTTGGTTTTCAAGCAGATCAAGCCATCGGAATGAGGTTTATAGGACTGAATGTTAATGCTTTTAAGAGAGTCTCACCCTGAGACAGAAAGAAGAAACTGATCGCTTCCCATCTGTGTGTGTTAGATGCAGGGCTGATTTATGTGGCTGAATAATGCAAAAGCAGCTCATTTGTGATCCCACAGTTTTATCCACTATTGTTCCTCAAAAGATCCACAAAGATCTCGTGATCTTCATTATGAAGCTTGCAGCATGTGTCAGACTTTCCCATGCAGCGGTCTGATCTTTGTAGCTGTGTTCCCACGGATAATAAACAGT
Organism: Aspiorhynchus laticeps; assembly: GCA_023376895.1. NCBI lineage: Eukaryota > Metazoa > Chordata > Actinopteri > Cypriniformes > Cyprinidae > Aspiorhynchus > Aspiorhynchus laticeps. The sequence goes on from CM041799.1 coordinate 2,313,632, forward strand.
GAAACACAAGATCAGCTGCTTTAAAAATGTGTCTGCTTGCTCCAGACGGCACACAATCATGTTCTCTCTCAGTATTTCTGTCTTGTTTTCCAGTACAAATATGTAAACATTCTTAAATTAAGATATATTTGCTTAAAAAGTAAAGTGATGCAAGATATTAAGTCTTATTTCCCAAAATAAAAATAATAATCAAAATTAAGTGGATTTTCTTCTTTTTCTCTCAAATATCTTCCAATGGAGTCAGAAAAATAATCTTTCCTTTTGAATTAAGTTGATTTTTCTGACCCCGTTAACAGATTTTTTATTTTTATTATTATTATTAGCTCACATTTCTCAAACAAAAAATAAATAAATACATAAATAAAAAATAAATACAATTTTAAAAAGGAAAACATTGACAAAACAGTCATGCTTTATAACGTAATCTCTCTCATATGAATAACTGAAACATCTGATTCATTTGAGTAAATCATTTTGCTCAAGTAGTTTATGTAAATATTATTTGAGTTTCTGCATCTTTAAATCACATTATAGATTTTAAAAGCAAAAATGTAGTTAATGCTGTTATTATGATATATTACAAATTATTTAATGTTACACATTTTATTTTTTAGAATTATTAAATTATATTTATATTATGTTATGTTATATTATATTAAATAATATATTTTACATAAACTTATTATATAACATTTATATTTCATAATTATATTTAATATTATAATTTATGGTTTCACTCTAATTTTCAGATTGTGTGCCAAAAAAATGGCTGAACAGTACTTTTTGTTAGTAGATAATAGTGCAAACGTCTTTTTCAGAAGAGCAGCCTGACTGCAGTTTGTCAAGCTACTAGTTATTTAAAGTAGTTAAGCGGTTTAAAGCAGCTTCAGCACAAGTTTTGACACAGAGACTGAGAACTAAACAGCTGAAGCAACAAGACCACACCGAGAGCTTTAGTGTGTGCGTGTGTGTGTGTGTGTGTGTGTGTGTGTGTGTGTGCACGTTTTTGTGACATGAGGACACAAATGTGTATAATGACACAGGTATGTCAGGTATTACAAGGTGAAGGTGACTTTTCAGGACATTGACCCATGTCCCCACTTTTCAAAACACTTATAAATCATACAGGGTGAGGTTTTTTTGGGGAAAGTAGAAATGCACACAGTCTCCTGTGAGGGCTAAGTTTAGGTGTAGGGTAGGTGTAGGGCAATAGCACACACAGTTTGTACAGTAAAAAAACCATTACGCCTATGGGATGAACCCACAATTCACAAAAACAAACATGTGTGTGTATATCTATATTTTGGGGATAAATATGTAACCAGAAGTGAGCTAAGCCTGACAAAACCTCCCCAAAACTTATTTTGGTGTCATCCTCATTTGCAAAAATGGTATACAAATAAAGCAAATAAGTTTGAAAATGCTGAATATTTTCTGTTAGGGTTAATGTTAGATTATATATAGTGTGATTATTCAACTTCAGTGTTTATTCAGTTTAGTCCAATGACTGTAAAGTTGATCAATTATGAAATAAGTTTAATTGAGTGATAAGCAGCTAAACTAAAGACTGACGATGTTAACTCGAGTCAGATTTAATGTTGAATCATTTCAATAACAGTGTCAGTGTTGCAAAACTCAAGTAAAATATTACTCAATTCAATAATATTACTGAATATTAAGTGTCTTTTAGAGCCCAACTAAGCAAGGCAATGGTGACAGTGGTGATTTAATAATGAATCCTCAGCGCTCCTCACAAAAACATTACAGTGGGTCCAGAAGTCTCTTCTGCATTCTGCTGTAATGCAACATTTTTCATTTTCGCAGATTATATTATCAGCATCTAAATGAAATCCATCACAAATCTGCACTGTTTACTATTTCCTTGTTTTGTGGTTTCAGGCTTGAGTTGACCCTGCTGTCTGTCTGAAGGTCAGTTAAAGATCATGAAGCGATGAGATGAGCGGACTCGTGTTAAATCACTGCATATGGACTCAAACGCAGCATCTGGATGCATGGAGGGAACATGATTTATTCTGAGCGGGATGAAAGGGAGACGTATCCTGAAGACAGTGAGGTAACGCTGTACTCAGATCTGATAATAAAGCATGTTTGAAACACACTTCACAGACTCAGATACAAACTGATAAACATGGTCTACACCTTCAGAAAATACTTACTGTACACAATCATAAACTGCTTCATCTCAATATAAATCAGACCTGTCCATCAGCTGATTATGAGGTGAACATAGATTTAAATATAATGAAACTAGTGTAAATGTGCATTCACTTTTTTGTTAGGTCAAACTATATATTTGTGTCACAGAAAGTGTAAATTAAATTTTTAATTTGAGTAAAATTACAGGTCTTGTGTCATCTCCCACTATATTTTCAGCTCTTATGTAAATAGCAGTGAAGTTGCCAGTTAACGAATATTTACTGTATATATTATGTATGATATTATACCCCAAAACAGGATTATTATAGTTACTAATAATCTAAACTAAACTAAATAAATAAACTTTACATTACTTAAGGTAAAATAATGTTAAATGAAATAAAATTAACTTATTTTATTTAGTTGCCAAAGCAACATCTCCATGTTTGTTTTGAAGTACTAAAATTAAACTAAATAAACTAAAACTAATTAATAAAAATTAATAACTTAATAGACACACACACATATATATGAATAAAAAGTAATAAAACTTAATAGACCCACACATACAGTATATAACTGCATAGCAAAAAAAAAAAACTACTAAAAATTACAAAAAATACAAAAACTTTATCTAAAGTTAAAGTGAAAACAGATGATATTAAATTAAAAATTAAAAAAATTAAATAAAAATTAAAATCTAATTCAATCTAAATAAAAAATGACCAACATACACAGATTGCTAAAAATAAGGCAGAGTTATTATAGTTAGCTGAAATTATAACTGAAATAAAAAATAATTAAATACATAATAATAATAAATAATAATAATAATAAATTTATTTCAGTTATTTGCCAAGACTGCATTCTCATTTTCATTTAGTTTATCTTGATGTACTTCAGAACTAATACCAAACTGAAATTAAAATGTATAAGAACTATAGAACTGCATATTAAAAAACAATAATGATAAAAATGACAAAACTGCACATCAAAACTAACTAAAATTAAAATGAAAACAAAAAAATAAAAATTTGATTCAAAATATAAAAAATAGCTAAAATAGTACTAAAATAACTCATACAAAATAAACTAAAACTATCAAATAAAAATAAAAACTATATAGACATATTTTTAATAAATCAATAAAAGCAAAAATTTATAAAAATTACAACAAATACAAAAATATTTCTAAAACTAACCAAATTAAATTGACAACAGAAAACATAAAATTAAGAATTAATTTACACAATTTTAACAGAGTAGTATCTCAGTCTCAGTGATAGTACAGTAAGAGTGGTCCACCTGCGCTGTTAAGTCAAACAGAAGAGGTTTAGATGGACAAACCTGCTCTTGTTTTATCGCTGAGGGTCACTCGTCTCAGGTTTCTGTTAAACTCAGAGAGGGTTAGACACACGTGCTTCTCATGTTCACATCAAAACATCAGGAGTGTAAAATACACCAGTGTGGTTAAAGATGCTTTACTGTGAGCTTTAAAAAGCTTTATTATTTCTAGCTGCAGGTTTGCTGAACTGGTTTCCAGAGGCTTTAAGAGTGTCCAGGAGCTGAAGAACACTGAGGTACGTCACAATGTCATATTAGTTCATGTTTGCATTGATAAACAGTTGTGATTGTATGATTAGTTGTGTTGATCATAGTTTTTGAGCAGTCGCTGCTGTGAGACTGAAGATCATAATTCAAGCGTCTGGACGTGCTGCTGCTGATTTAATCAAACCCAGCAGATGCTTCTAATCATTTACTGAAGCTCTGGCCATGCAGCTGTGTTTCATCTCTATAAACACATCAACATATATAAATAATAAGTTTACTTGGGCTTGACATTTATGAAGTTATTCCCATTTATCCTACATTAATGAGTTTTTCTTCTCTTTCTTGTTGTTTCTCAGACATCAGTTTTTTATTGCATGTTTAATTTCATTTTCTTTGATTTTCATGTTCATCACACAGATTTTCATCATGTTTCTGGCGCTCATGTGGCTTGTTGATCAAATTAACTGCATTTAAATATGAAACTGAATGCTATTAACTATTGTTATAATTATAATAACATTAATGTTGCTGCATCAGTGTTATTTTAGTATCATTGGGATACTATGCAGTTTTACATTTTTAATTAGTTTTTATTTTCTATTGATGTTCGTCTATTTTTCTAGTTAATGTCTCAGTATTTTTATGTTTTTCTCTATTTTATTAGATTAGTTTTTTAATATATGTAGTTTTTATAGAATTTTTTTCAGTTTAACATCAAGTTTAACTAAATTAAAAGGAGGAATTATGCCTTTGCAAATAGCTTTATTTATTTACTTGCTTTCTTTTTTATGTATTTATTTATTTACTTGCTTTTTATTTATTTGCTTACTTTTTATTTATTTATTTATTCCAGTGAACTTTAATTCTATTTCAGTTAACAATTTATTTATTTATTATTTTTTAGTGACATTGTGCATCCAGAGAGACATATTTAAAGGAGCATCTAAAAACAAATAGCAGAAACATCACATATGTCCATGGTTTAATGGTGATTGAATCAGTGCAATAATCCCACGCTTTGATGCAAACATGAAACTCTTTAGAAAGATGATTCTTTGTCGTGTGATTGGCTCTTACAGCATTAACAGAAAGCCTGACAATGAGACGCAGATGGAATCGACTCTTTAAACAATTAAACAAATGCAACAATGATTCATCTGGAAGTGATTCCATTAATGTCAAGTATGAAGCGTCTGCAAATGTGGAAAGAACTATTAATAACATGTTTGTTCCAGAGCTTTCATCTAAATCGTTTAAATCTATTAATCGGCGTGTTGTGATGGTTTGTTGTGTTTTTCAGTGTAGAATCAAAGAAGAATCGCTCAGAAGATGGTCTGAAGTCATTGTCAGTGTTTTATCTCATTGCTGTTTGTTCTTCAGAAATCATAATAATATGCTGATTTGCTGCTCAAGAAACATTTCTGATTATTATCAATGTTGAAAACAGCTGTGCTGCACAATAATGTTCTGGAAACTGATACATTTAATTTTTTTACATTTAATTTTTTATATTTCTTGATGAATAAAATGATTAATTTCTTCTTTTTTTAATTGTAAATACACCAAACTTTTGAATCACAGTTTGTATTCCACAAAAATATATTAGACGTGATTTTTACATATTATTATGATTTCTGAAGATCATGTGACACTGAAGACTGGAGTAATGATGCTGAAAATTAAGCTGCGCATCACAGAAATAAATTACAGTTTAACACATATTCACATAGAAAACAGTTGTTTTACATTTGTAATATTTCACTATTTTTATTGTATTTTTGATCAAATAAATGCAGCCTTGGTGAGCATAAGACCAGTCTTTTTTGCAAAAAACAAAGCAAACAAACAAAAAACCTCATTATTGCAAACTCTTGGCCCGTACTGGCTGATGTTATCATTATGTAATTATTTGCAGATTAGTTTAAATTGACTTTGTAAATGAGGGGCCTCATTTATAAAGCGTGCGTACGCTCAGATTTGATCTTAGAGTGTGCATACGATTAAATCCACGCCAAAGCTCATATTTATAAAGACGGTCTTTGACGTGGAAAAGTGCTTACCGCCACGTCAAGGTCTGAGCAGACGTACGCACTTTTCCTTGTGGCAAAGTCAGAGTACTGCAGCTATTTGAATATCTAATAAAATAATTCATCAAACAACAAAGATGCAGTGTGAGAGATTAATTGTGCAGTGTAGTCAGATTTTTTATTAACGGGAGTTTTTGCGAGATTAAACTGACCTTTTTAGTAGCCTAATGTTGAGAGTTCTTTACTCGCATTCTAGGCTACACAGTTTATTCCTTGTTGTTGTTTTTTATCATTTTATTTTACAAGAGAACTTGCGACGTCTTGTTTTACTACTATTGGGGAAAAAAAAGCATAAACATCTCCGACTGTTTTGTCTGTGTAGCCTATAAGAACATGTCGTTCAATAACGGTTTAAATACATTCTATTCAATAACATTGTTAACTGTTTTTATTTATAACATCTGCTGCTTTGCTTCTGTGAAAATGAATAGAGACATCAGCCTTAAACTTTGTTTTTGTCATTTACATCAGTTATATTTGTATAAAATACACTAGATATGTTTGTGTCAGTACATTATTGGCACATTTGAGCAGCATTAGTAAACTAAATATAAAGAAATTCCAAATTACATGCTGTTTTTTTCAGACCTGAGACCATAATCGTGTAATCATTTATTTTATTATGATATGTTTTTTTTTTTAAGTTTTGCTAGAATTTTGTGATACTACACTTTTTATTAGTTGTTATAGCAAGTGATTTTAAAAGTAGGATGCTCACTTTTTATAAGATGACTGAAAATTTTACTTGAATTCGTAGTTTATTCTTACTTTTGGAAAGCTTATTGTTTAATAATTACTACTACTACTACCACCACTACTACTATTATTATTATTTCTGTTGTTTCTAGTAGTAATTTTGATAATAGTCAATAGAAAAAATCTAACCACACACACATTGTTTGTCCAAAGAATAATTACACATTATGAAATAATTTGGATCCACGCATGTTAATAATTCCTATGCATCTATGGCCTATAAAATGGCCTATGAAGTAGTAGTTTGCAAGAAGCAGAATGGACCGTGCAATGAGAAGACAACACCTTTTTTGGACTGTAATTTCAAGTCAGACCATTTTTTTACGTCTTTTAGGGACCTTTGCTGCCCCCCCTACCTCGTTCACAGCCTGCGCTATACACTGCCATGCCACACATTTTGTTTTGTGTGAAAGCCCACTGGAGAGACTCCCAATCTGATCATGTAAAATAATCTATGAGGCAATGTGTCACTAATTATCACATATTTTTATATATGTTTTGTCAACTATTTATACTGTTTTTATTTTTTATGCACCTCGGGGTTGTCACAAGAGGAATTTCGTTGTGTACACAATGACAATAAAGTACTTGAACTTGAACTTGAGAGACTCCCAAAAAGCGTCCCCGCACGAACCTCTACCTCCGCCAGCAGGACCTCAATTTCAGACTCAGTAAAGTTTTTTTTTCTTTGCGCTAGTCATTCATATTCACCACACATACATATATAATATTTTTTATTTACATTTTTTCCATTTCAAATTTGCACGTCAGACCTGTACACACATGATTGTCTGTATTGCATAGGGTTTTTGTCTTTTTTTTTTTTTTTTTTTTTTACATTGCCTATTTGTATATTTGTATAGTGTTCTTTTGTTGTCTGTGTCCTGTCCCGTTGCTGTCATTCTGTTGCACTGTAGAGCTTTGTCACTATAACAAATTCCTTGTATGTGTAAACATACCTGGCCAATAAAGCTCATTCTGATTCTGATTCATTCTCAAGCATAGAAATGTGGATATTGGTGTGTGCTCTTTCATATGATAATAATGTTAATTAGGGGGCGTTTACAAGGCGGAGATCTGACACCAGTCAGCTGCGCACAATTTCAAGATCATTTGCGATTTATAAACATTACATCTGGAAGAGAGGCGTACTCACGTGTTTTAGTGCGCACGTTCGTTTTCTCTGAATCGCACTTACGCACTTTTGCGAAATGATCTTAGAACAAATTTAGGAGGGTTTCTGCGCAACATTTTATAAATGAGGCCCGAGGTGACTATAAAGCCCCTTTCACACAGAGATTCCGGAAAATACACGGGTAATGTGTTCCGGCATTTGTTCCCGGATCGTCAGATTTGCTGCATTCACACTGCCAGTGATTTTCCGGAATCTGTGCGTGCATTCACACACAACCCGTAAAGATCCCGTAAAGACACGTGACCTTTCATGTGACGTGTATAATGCGCCGCGCACCATTTCACTAAACTGGAGAATGATTTCAGCTTCAGCGCGGATAGTGAGGAGCTCCCTGATCGCTGCTTCATTCCAGTTTACATATTTTTCGTCGTGTGAACGTTGATCTGCCTTCAAAGCACCAGGTAAAACAGTCGAACGATAAAGTGCGTCATCACTACGATGCACCCTTTACGGCATTGATCCGGATTTTGTTCACACAGCGCTCGTTCCGGGACTGAACCCGGCAATGTTACTAGGTCCCAACCCGGGTTCAATCCCGGAATTAATCCCGGGACGTGTTTGCGTTCACACAGAAGCCACTCCGGCAATTTTCTGGCAATTTCCGGGACCAACGTGCAGTGTGAATGGGGCTTAACACAGGTTTCTGCTGCTAGAGCGTCTCCTTCAAAAAGACTCAGAATGTTTGCTCTGGTGAACGGTTTCATCAGAGTTCAGCAGTATAGAAGTGATATTGTGTTTGATTGAATTACACATTGAGTTTGGTTAGAAATTCTTTTAAAATGAAGAGCAAAGCAGATGTTCATCGTCATGGAAAATATTCTAGTAAATACTGTGCAGACTTTAATTTCTAGAGAAACTCCAGTGTGCGTCTCATTTTGAGCTCACTCCTGAAATCTTTCAGAGAAACAAACACTTTTTGCAGGAAACGTCATCCACTTATTGTTGGACAGATCGTTTGCTCTGTTGATCACCAGTGCTGATTACTGCTCGACTAACTGAAGATATATAGAGAATTAGCAAAATCACAAATTAAACTCAATCAGATGTCTTCCGATACCTGTTTTATTGAAAATGCCATGCTTTATATGAAGCTTGATATAATACATCATAATGCAAGTGAAAAAACAAAACAAAATTGAAAGTGAAGTGACGTGTGGCCAAGTATGGTGACCCATACTCGGAATTTGTGTGCTGCATATAACCCATCCAAGTGCACACACACACACACACACACACACCCGGAGCAGTGGGCAGCCAGCAGCGCAGCATTGGACTTTGAACATGCCAAAGATTACCTGTTAGATTTACCCAAAACGAATTACAGGTGCTGGTCATATAATTAGAATATCATCAAAAAGTTGATTTATTTCACTAATTCCATTCAAAAAGTGAAACTTGTATAATGTATACATTCATTCCACACAGACTGATATATTTCAAGTGTTTATTTCTTTTAATTTTGATGATTATAAGTGACAACTAATGAAAACCCCAAATTCAGTATCTCAGAAAATTAGAATATTACTTAAGACCAATACAAAGAAAGGATTTTTAGAAATCTTGGCCAACTGAAAAGTATGAACATGAAAAGTATGAGCATGTACAGCACTCAATACTTAGTTGGGGCTCCTTTTGCCTGAATTACTGCAGCAATGCGGCGTGGCATGGAGTCGATCAGTCTGTGGCACTGCTCAGGTGTTATGAGAGCCCAGGTTGCTCTGATAGTGGCCTTCAGCTCTTCTGCATTGTTGGGTCTGGCATATCGCATCTTCCTCTTCACAATACCCCATAGATTTTCTATGGGGTTAAGGTCAGGCGAGTTTGCTGGCCAATTAAGAACAGGGATACCATGGTCCTTAAACAAGGTCCTGGTAGCTTTGGCACTGTGTCCAGGTGCCAAGTCCTGTTGGAAAATGAAATCTGCATCTCCATAAAGTTGGTCAGCAGCAGGAAGCATGAAGTGCTCTAAAACTTCCTGGTATACGGCTGTGTTGGCCTTGGACCTCAGAAAACACAGTGGAACAACACCAGCAGATGACATGGCACCCCAAACCATCACTGACTGTGGAAACTTTACACTGGACCTCAAGCAACGTGGATTCTGTGCCTCTCCTCTCTTCCTCCAGACTCTGGGACCCTGATTTCCAAAGGAAATGCAAAATTTACTTTCATCAGAGAACATTACTTTGGACCACTCAGCAGCAGTCCAGTCCTTTTTGTCTTTAGCCCAGGCGAGACGCTTCTGACGCTGTCTGTTGTTCAAGAGTGGCTTGACATGGACCCTGAAACCCATGTCTTGCATACGTCTGTGCGTAGTGGTTCTTGAAGCACTGACTCCAGCTGCAGTCCACTCTTTGTGAATCTCCCCCACATTTTTGAGTGGGTTTTGTTTCACAATCCTCTCCAGGGTGCGGTTATCCCTATTGCTTGTACAGTTTTTTCTACCACATCTTTTCCTTCCCTTCGCCTCTCTATTAATGTGCTTGGACACAGAGCTCTGTGAACAGCCAGCCTCTTTGGCAATGACCTTTTGTGTCTTGCCCTCCTTGTGCAAGGTGTCAATGGTCGTCTTTTGGACAACTGTCAAGTCAGCAGTCTTCCCCATGATTGTGTAGCCTACAGAACTAGACTGAGACCATTTAAAGGCCTTTGCAGGTGTTTTGAGTTAATTAGCTGATTAGAGTGTGGCACCAGGTGTCTTCAATATTGAACCTTTTCACAATATTCTAATTTTCTGAGATACTGAATTTGGGGTTTTCATTAGTTGTCACTTATAATCATCAAAATTAAAAGAAATAAACACTTGAAATATATCAGTCTGTGTGGAATGAATGTATACATTATACAAGTTTCACTTTTTGAATAGAATTAGTGAAATAAATCAACTTTTTGATGATATTCTAATTATATGACCAGCACCTGTATATCTTATGTTTATCCACTACAGATACATCAGAGCCAGAGGAAAATGTCAGAAGGACTAGCCGAGGTTATGCTCCTCTCTTTGGGATACATAAGCACGAGTGCCCGGTGATCGCATGGAGCTCATGGCTCCAAAATCGGCGAAGCACATTTTCAAATAGGCGCTGTTTTTATAAATAAACCGCAGATTTGAGTTTTAAACAACTACATTCTCGGCTGAAATACACGCGTCCAGTGTTTCCATAGCACATAAAGTGCAACTAGCCTCTAAACAAAATCCATGTCAGCCATATCACAACGAGACTGGAGCCGCCTGCAGAAGCCCCTCCCATGATGCGAATTCAGTCTGTTGTGAAGTGAATTTCACGTGTGAATGAAGCGAGTAAACTCAATGTTCAAGCGTCCAACTACGCGCGAATACTGTGTGTGAACGCACAGTTAAGGTGCATTCACACCAGAGTCGAATGAAGCGTTAGACAAAATAATCATTGCTGTATGTGGACACCCGGAGCTGTATGATACATCTTCATACTTTTACAGAAACAGGAATAAAAAGGATTTTGCTTGAAAGAAAGTGAGTGAACACTATATTGCTGTGATCTAAAGCTATGTATTAAATGCAGCTCCATCTGAAAGCATGTGATAGAGATCACAGAACCTGCTTTACTGACGAGATGTGCATGATAATCACATGCGATTTATCGTGCAGCCCTAATTTTTGTTTGTTTGTTGATCACAAAGTACAAAGTAGATGAGAAATACTAGGATGCTGGTTGTATTCAAAGCGTCGCCATTACCGGCATTGTTTACAATGACAGAAGCCCCTCCCATGACGCCAATTCACATCTGTTGTGAAGTGAATTTCACACGCGAATGAAGCAAGTAAACTCAAAATGTTCAAGCGTCCAACTACGCGCGAATAGCGCGGTTTATTCGCGCAAGTCGCATCTGGTGTGAACGCACAGTAAGTGTCCAGTGCATCTCATAGTGCCGTTTATATTGCAAACTTTTAACACAACCACAGGTCATGATTAAACACCGGTATGAGTTGACCTCAAAGAACATACCTTTCTTTCCATTTCTCCTCAAATATCCACCCTTACAGCTCAAACTTCTTCTTTTGGACATATTTAAAATCACAAACTGACACACAAGCATCAGTTACAACACAGCTATCATCAATTAGATCCTGCTCCAGATTCTGGCGCTGCTTGATCCATTACACACATGTTAGTGTGTCAAGGCATAACATCAATGCAAATTAACAAAAAAAAGAGGTTCCAGTTTAAATTTAAAAAAGAATATTGTAGTGAATTTTCAGGCCTGCCATTGCTAACTCTGCCTCATCTACTTTGTACTTTCAACAATCTCTCTCTGAATGTGGAGAAGACGAAGGAGATTGTCGTTGACTTCAGGAGAGTGCACTCTCTGCATGCACCTCTGACCATCAACGATGCGACTGTGGAGAGAGCGAGCAGCACCAAGTTCCTGGGTGTACACATCACAGAGGACCTCTCCTGGACCAACAACACTGCAGCACTGGCCAAGAAAGCACAACAGCGTCTCTACTTCCTCCGCAAACTCAGAAGAGCCAGAGCCCCGGCCTCCATCATGTGCACCTTCTACAGAGGCACCATCGAGAGCATTCTGACTAGCTGCATCACTGTGTGGTATGGCGCCTGCAACGCGTCCTGCCGCAAGTCCCTTCAACGGATAGTGAGAGCAGCTGAGAAGATCGTTGGTGTCTCTCTCCCCTCCCTCCAGGACATTTACAACACCCGTCTCACCCGCAAAGCCCTCAGCATTGCAGGTGATCCCACCCACCCGACACACAGCTTCTTCAGTCTGCTGCCATCAGGGAGGAGACTGAGGAGTCTCCAAGCCAGGACCAACAGACTGAAAGACAGCTTCATCCACCAGGCTGTCAGGAATCTGAACTCCCTCCTGTCCTTGCCCCCCCCCTCTCTTACCCCACGCAACACTGAACTCTGACCCCCACCCCACCCCACCACCACCACCTCACACACTGTGACAAGCACCGGTCACTTTGTACAGCATTGGACTGACCTCATTCAACTACCTCTTCTGACAGTCTGAATAAAAAAGACTGCTCTTTGTCACTTTAAATAGAATAGTCTTGATAAGCTCTTTGCACTACACCACTTATATTCTGCACTGTTTGTTTGTTTGTTTATGTCACTGGTTTGCACTATCTACCATGTGTCTTATGCCACTTTATCCATTTTTATATTATTATTTTCTTTTTTTTCGTTATACTTATTTGTATATTTGTAATAGTTGCATTTTTGTGTACGTATATGTATATATATATATATAGATATATATATATGTGTGATGGGAGTAAGAGAGTAACGCAATTTCAATTCTCTGTATGTATGTACGGTACATGTGGCAGAATTGACAATAAAGCTGACTTTGACTTTTGACTATATAAGCCCTGTGTTTTAACTTTCTGTGATGCTGTGTGTCTCTGTGTCTTCAGTCTCTGTTGATTGTGTGACTGTGACGTCTCTGTAGCGGCTCCTTATTCACCATCAGCTGATCCTGAGGAACCTGGACTGACGTCTGAATACTGAGAGTCCTACAATAAAACACACAGACAGTCACATATGAGTATGAGACATTACTGCTGTCACATCACATCAGCAGATCCAGTTCAGAAAAACACAGTATATTCATATAACAGACAGAGATATGAATGAACAACTGATAACAGATTAATAACAGTGAATGATCAACAACTCTCTCTTTATCATTTACACACAGAGTCAAGAGATGAAAATATTCATATATTCATAAATCACAGAATTAAACAGTTTAATGTACTGGGACTAAAGTGGAGCTGAATTATTATCTTATATTCTCCAATTACACACATATGAGGCCTGTTACTAAACTTTGGCCATTTTAAAAGATTTAAATAATAATATACTCACAATAGAATAATCTCTCCAGTTTATAATGTGGATCATCTTTCATATCAGAGAGTAACTTCATTACTGATTTTCCTAGTTTATTCCCAGACAGATCCAGTTGTCTCAGGTGTGAGGGGTTTGATCTCAGAGCTGAAGCCAGAGCAACACAACCTTCATCTGTGACGCCACAATATCTCAACCTGTAGAGAACAATGACACACTCTTCACTCTCTCAGATCAGATCAGTTTAGCTGTGAATACATTAATATAAATAAAGTACAAATCAATGTGTTATGCATCATTGGACTAAGATTTAAAATGTCAAGGAACAAAAAAATATGATCATAAATCATTTAAAGCCTCATTCAAGAAAAAATAATAATCTTTATTGCACTGTCAGTATTTTTAACTAAATTGTCTGTCTTATGTAAATATTCATTCAAATCTGTTTAATCACTCTATTCATTACACAGCTGAGCTTTATACTGTTATTTTGATCTGTATTAATATGTATGGAGTAGTGACACCTTATAGTGTCCTGGGGCCTCATTTATAAAATGTTGCGCAGAAACCCTCCTAAATTTGTTCTAAGATCATTTCGCAAAAGTGCGTAAGTGCGATTCAGAGAAAACGAACGTGCGCACTAAAACACGTGCGTACGCCTCTCTTCCAGATGTGACGTTTATAAATCGCAAATGATCTTGAAATTGCGCGCAGCTGACTGGTGTCAGATCTCTGCCTTGTAAACGCCCCCTAATTAACATTATTATCATATGAAAGAGCACACACCAATATCCACATTTCTATGCTTGAGAATGACGAGCACAAAGAAAAAAAAAACTTTACTGAGTCTGAAATTGAGGTCCTGCTGGCGGAGGTAGAGGTTCATGCGGGGACGCTTTTTGGGAGTCTCTCAAGTTCAAGTTCAAGTACTTTATTGTCATTGTGTACACAACGAAATTCCTCTTGTGACAACCCCGAGGTGCATAAAAAATAAAAACAGTATAAATAGTTGACAAAACATATATCAAAATATGTGATAATAATTAGTCACACATTGCCTCGTACATTATTTTACATGATCAGGTTGGGAGTCTCTCCAGTGGGCTTTCACACAAAACAAAATTTGTGGCATGGCAGTGTGTAGCGTTGTCTTCTAATTGCACAGTTTGCAATATCTTCAAGAAGCGCTAATGCTGCCATTCTGCTTCTTACAAACTACTACTTCATAGGCCATTTTATAGGCCATAGATGCATAGGAATTATTAACATGCGTGGATCCAAATTATTTCATAATGTGTAATTATTCTTTGGACAAACAATGTGTGTGTGGTTAGATTTTTTTCTATTGACTATTATCAAAATTACTACTAGAAACAACAGAAATAATAATAATAGTAGTAGTGGTAGTAGTAGTAGTAATTATTAAACAATAAGGTTTCCAAAAGTAAGAATAAACTACGAATTCAAGTAAAATTTTCAGTCATCTTATAAAAAGTGAGCCATCCTACTTTTAAAATCACTTACTATGACAACTAATAAAAAGTGTAGTATCACAAAATTCTAGCAAAACTTTAAAAAAAAAAAACATTATAGAAAGAAAAGTTGGACGTTTCATATCATAATAAAATACATTTTTACACGATTATGGTCTCAGGTCTGAAAAAGCCTGCATGTGATTTGGAATTTCTTTATATTTACAGTTTACTAATGCTGCTCAAATGTGCCATTAATGTACTGACACAAACATATCTAGTGTATTTTATACAAATATAACTGATGTAAATGACAAAAACAAAGTTTAAGGCTGATGTCTCTATTCATTTTCACAGAAGCAAAGCAGCAGATGTTATAAATAAAAACAGTTAACAATGTTATTGAATAGAATATATTAAAACCGTTATTGAACGATAGATTCTTATAGGCTACACGGACAAAACAGTCGGAGATGTTTATGCTTTTTTTTCCCCAATAGTAGTAAAACAAGACGTCGCAAGTTCTCTTGTAAAATAAAATGATAAAAAACAACAACAAGGAATAAACTGTGTAGCCTAGAATGCGAGTAAAGAACTCTCAACATTAGGCTACTAAAAAGGTCAGTTTAATCTCGCAAAAACTCCCGTTAAAAAAAATCTGACTACACTGCACAATTAATCTCTCACACTGCATCTTTGTTGTTTATGATGAATTCGGTGCTTGCACGTACACCGCTTTTATTAGATATTCAAATAGCTGCAGTACTCCGACTTTGCCACAAGGAAAAGTGCGTACGTCTGCTCCGACCTTGACGTGGCGGTAAGCACTTTTCCACGTCAAAGACCGTCTTTATAAATATGAGCTTTGGCGTGGATTTAAGCGTACGCACACTCTAAGATCAAATCTGAGCGTATGCACGCTTTATAAATGAGGCCCCTTGTGTCTATTCCTATGTCGATGGCTAATTTCGCTGGTACTTGTGACTAGTGACAATAAAGGGCTACTACTACTACTAAAGCCCCCCCCCCCCTACACCTGCTCCTAATCACACTGAAGCTGCTGATCAGTAAAGCTGTTCTTGAAGCTGCAGGAAGAGACTCACGGTTTTGTGTTTGAGAACAATATGAGCTGCATGTGTTTGATTCACCAGAACATCTGATCAACGTGAGGACACCACATATAACTTTAATTATATACATGTTAGACTTTTTATTTCCATGTTTTGAATATTTTCTTATGTTTTCTTCGGGGCTGAAACGATTCCTCGAGTAACTCGATTACAAAAAATCATCTCGAGGCTTCGTTTAGTCCATTTACTGTAACTACACACAGAACACTGTTTCCCCACGAACCATTATTACTGACGCACTGATATTAGTCATGTTCAATACTATTAGGGTGGATAGTATGCACATTGGCACGCAGGGATATTTAAAACCGTAAATCAATATGGTTACTAGTTATGATGTCCCTAAGTTAGCTATGTTTTGTGAAAGACTAAGTGCCATTCGTGTTGATTGTCTTATTCTCTCTCTCTTACACACACACACACATACAGTTATGCATAAAAATACCACAAAAGACAGTTAGTCAATATCACGCAAAGAGTGTCAGTTTTTACATCTAAAAATCAGCATGATTACAAATGTGATACTGATTTTATGCAACAGTTCAATAAACAAGAAGTTAATATTAAGATACTTACGTTTTAAACACCATATTGCCTATTTTTTAGCTCTATTTCAGCAATAAAAAAAAATGATCCCAAACACAGTCACAACACTGTTTCACATCTCTGAGCAACATGACGGTGTTTCGTTCCTGAACGAATCAATCGTTTAAATGATTCGGTTTAATTGCAAGGAATCACTTATTAACAGTGACTTGCTGCCACATGCTGGCGGTTTTAATTTCACATTTAAAGTATCTTTTAATTTTTTAAATAATTGTAAATATCAGTATTCAATGTTTTATGTTTAAAACAACAAATATTATTTATGCATTTGTAACTGCAGGTTAAATGCATTCATGTCCCTCTGAGCTGAATTAATAGTGTGTAAATAGGTCTACATCTAAACACCTCTTCAGATGCAGCTTCTGTGTTTCCTCTGCATTGCAAAGATTCATTTTGTTGATATTGATATAATTAGTTTGGTAACAGCCCAAATGTCTTATTATTCTAATTGACTGATTAAATGTAAGAATTTGACTCAAAAGATGATGCACACTTTTAGGGACAAAAAGGCTTTATAAAGGTAAAAATGCAGATAAAATGTACAAATCAATTTAAACTTATTGAAACAGATTAATTTCTATCACTGCTGTGAACTGACCAGTACACAGAATATGAAGGATATCAAAAACAAGTTTCACACACTCACACACACACACACACACACGCACGCACGTACGCACGCATGCACATGTTGGGTTTCCATGTTTTATGGGGATATCCCATAGGCGTAATGGTTTTTATACTGTACAAACTGTATGTGCTATTGCCCTACACCTACCCTACACCTAAACTTAGCCCTCACAGGAGACATTTTGCATTTTTAGATTTTCAAAAAACTTTATGCTGTATGATTTATAAGCTTGTTTCCTCATGGGGACCAAAAAATGTCCCCACAAGATAAAGATTTACTGGTATTACTATCTTTGTGGGAACATTTGGTCCCCAGGACGTGATAAATACCAGTACGCACGCATTTTTACCTTTTTTAAAGTAATGTGAAATTGATTTTTGTATTTTTATTTGTTATCGATATATTTGTATTTGCATTTTGAATGTAATTTGGCAATTAAATGCATTAAATGGGTTTAAATTTAAACGGTAATTAATGTACACAATTTCAGCAGCACAAATATTTATTTTTCTAAAAAGGAAACAAATTAGTTGTTTATTTTAAGACACGTATCTTACTTTCTCTTGTATATCTACTATTGCTCTTTAATAAACAAAAATGACTACTTATCCAATTACTCGATTAATCGACGGAATAATCAGTAGAATACTCGATTACTAAAATAATCAATAGCTACAGCCCTAGTTTTCTTTAATATAAACACCTCTCTGAGCTAATATACAATGGAATAAATGAGAAGAAATGCAGATTTGTACTCGGGTTGGTCGTCTCAAAAGCCCACTGTTCTTACTCTCCCACTTATCTGTCTGGTTTCTTTAGTAATTTTGTCTGCTAACAGTCAAGCCTTTGCTAACAAGACGGGCTATTAGCACTTAGTGTAAACAGACAATACATTTAAAGGTTTTGTTAATGCAAAAACAGGTTTAACATGAACACAGAAGTCCACACATGTACAAGAAACAAAGCCACACAATGTTTTACTTTCTGTATCTCTGTATCTTGATTGACAGTTGTCTCATCCAATCAGTAGTAAGTATTCCATTCACAAACAATAACTAATTTTTACATTTTGTCTGACTTGTCATTGTGTTTTCAGACTTTTTTGGGTGATTTGTTTTTCACTTCACAAATATTTTACAGTGTGTCATATATAATCTTACCACAGTATCTCCAGTTTACAGTGAGGATTCTGTAGTACATCAGAGAGCAGATTCACTGATTTTCCTAGTTTATTCAGAGACAGATTCAGGTGTCTCAGGTGTGAGGGGTTTGATCTCAGAGCTGAAGCCAGAGCAGCACAACCTTCATCTGTGACGCCACAATCACCCAACCTGTAGAGAACAATGACACACTCTTCACTCTCTCAGATCAGTTTAGCTGTGAATCCATTAGTAAAGAGAAAGTACAAACACAAATCATAAATAAACATGTTTGATGGATCATTGGATTGAGATCTAAAATGTCAAAAGAGCAAAAAAACAAACAAAAAAAACCTGATCATAGGTCATTTAAATTCTCATTCAAGAAAGATAAATAATATTCCTTTATTGCACTGTCAGTATTTTTAACCACATTTTCTGTCTTATGTAGACATTCATACAAATCTGTTTAATCACACTATTCATTACACAGCTGAGTTTTATACTGTTATTTTGATCTGTATTAATATGTATAGAGTAGTGTGTGTGTGTGTGTGTGTTTCTCCATCACCCAAGGACAGCAAAACCTGTGGACACCACATACAATTTCAGTTATAGGCCTGTTAAATACCTGTTAGATGCTTTATTTCCATGTTTTGAATATTTTCTTGTTTTCTTTAATATAAACACCTCTCTGAGCTAATATACAATTGAATAAGAGAAGAAGCAGTCGAACAGCAGAAGAGAACAGCAGTTTGTAAGTGTTTTGTCTTGTTTTCTCATTAGATTTCAGCTCAGTTGTCGTTGCTAGGAAACATTATTTTGCATACTGTGTTTTACCTGGTAAACGCGTTCGCAAGTTGCGTTTGTTCTTGTGCTTATCGCGGGAGTTCCCAGTTTCAGTTTGCAAAGTAGAAAGGCGTGGTCAGCTGACTTCAGGGACTAGTAATTAGGCAAGTATAAAACTGGTTTGTACACCGCGGTAGTGGTCGTGGCAGCCCTCCTCGTGTGAAGACCGACAAGTGTAAAGACGATCGACTCTACCTTGCACGACTCCACCAAGCAAGGACACCGACAAGGCACTTGAGTATTGCTTTCTCCCCTTTCTTTACATTTTGTCTAACTTGTTCTCATCTACTTGTTTAGTCAATTGTACTCACTATGTGCTTTCAAATCTGTACTATTACTACTAACATTCGGAGAGCACGCGCTGTACGTTGGAGGCAGGCCAATCCTAATAATCTACGAACGGTCCCTCTGTCCTCTACTACTTTACTCTCTGTTCCAATTGGTCTTTGGAACTGCCAGTCTGCTGTAAACAAAGCAGATTGTATTCCTTCTATTGCTACCCTTTCCGGTCTCAACCTCATGGCCCTAACTGAGACTTGGATCAAACCTGAGGACACGGCCACTCCTGCAGCTCTCTCCACTAATTTCACTTTTTCCCACACCCGCATGATTGGGAGGGGTGGAGGCACTGGTCTCCTTATTTCAAATAAATGGAAATTTGATCTACTACCATCTCCTACAGGCAACGTTTCATTTGAATCTCATGCAATTACTATTACCCACCCTGCTAAAATCCACGTTGTAGTTGTGTATCGTCCCCCCAGGTCAACTGGGTGACTTCTTGGAGGAGTTGGATGTGTTACTGTCAAACTTCCCTGAAGACGGTACTCCTCTGGTACTGCTCGGTGACTTCAACATCCATCTAGAAAAACCCCAGGCTACTGACTTCAACACTCTTCTCACTTTATTTGACCTCAAACGAGTGTCTACTACGGCTACTCACAAATCAGGTAACCAACTGGACCTCATCTACACACGCTACTGCTCCACTGACAACACATTAGTAACTCCACTGCACACCTCAGACCACTTCCTCATCACTTCTAACCTCACACTAACTCCTGACATAGCACACGCTCCTTCACAGGTCACCATTCGACGTAACCTACGCTCGCTCTCTCCCTCTCGCCTATCCTCAATGGTTTCATCCGCACTACCTTCACCCTCTCAGTTTTCAGCACTGGACACAAACAGTGCTACTGACACTCTTTGCTTCACTCTAACATCTTGCTTAGACAACTTTTGCCCCCTTTCATCCAGACCAGCACGCACTACCCCCTCTGCCCCCTGGTTGTCCGATGTTCTCCGTGAACATCGTGCTAAACTAAGGGCTGCAGAGAGGAAATGGCACAAATCCCAAAACATTTACATTTACATTTAATCATTTAGCAGACGCTTTTATCCAAAGCGACGTACAAATGAGGAGAACAATAGAAGCAATCAGACCATCGAGAGAGCAACAGTATACAAGTGCCATGACAAGTCTCAGTTAGTCTAGCACAGTACACGTAGCTAGGATTTTTTTTTTTTTTTTTTTTTTTTTTTTTTTATTAAATAGAATAGGTAAGTGTTAGTATTAGTTAGTCAAGTGCTGGCGAAAAAGATGTGTCTTTAGATGTTTTTTGAAAATGGCTAAAGACTCAGCAGTTCGAATTGAGATCGGGAGGTCATTCCACCAGCTGGGCACAGTCCAGGAAAAGGTCCGTGAGAGTGATTTGGTACCTCTTTGGGATGGCACCACAAGACGTCGTTCACTTGCAGAACGCAAGCTTCTGGAGGGCGCATAAGTTTGAACTAGCGAGTTTAGGTATATTGGTGCAGTGCCAGTTGTGGCCTTGTAGGCAAACATCAGTACCTTGAATTTGATGCGAGCGGCTATTGGTAGCCAGTGTAACCTGATGAAGAGAGGGGTAACGTGAGCTTTTTTTGGCTCATTAAAGACCACTCTGGCTGCTGCATTCTGGATCAGTTGCAGAGGCTTGATAGTACATGCGGGAAGGCCCGCCAAGAGAGCATTACAATAGTCCAGTCTGGAGAGAACAAGAGCTTGGACAAGGAGTTGTGCAGCTTGCTCTTGCAGGAAGGGCCTAATCTTCCTAATGTTGTATAAGGCAAATCTGCAGGACCGGGCCGTTGTAGCAATATGGTCTGTGAAGCTTAACTGATCATC
Source organism: Aspiorhynchus laticeps (assembly GCA_023376895.1). Lineage (NCBI taxonomy): Eukaryota > Metazoa > Chordata > Actinopteri > Cypriniformes > Cyprinidae > Aspiorhynchus > Aspiorhynchus laticeps. Next base: position 2,335,236 of record CM041799.1, read on the forward strand.
GATCACAACTCCAAGGTTCCTGGCAGTCCTGGAAGGAGTTATGGTTGACGAACCCAGCTGTATAGAGAAGTTGTGGTGAAGTGATGGGTTGGCGGAGAACACGAGCAGTTCTGTCTTAGCAAGATTGAGCTGAAGGTGATGGTCCATCATCCAGCTAGAAATGTCACTCAGACAGGCTGCAATGCGATCAGTTACTGTCGGATCATCTGGTTGGAATGAGAAGAAGAGTTGAGTGTCATCAGCATAGCAGTGGTAGGACAAGCCATGCTTCTGAATAACCGATCCTAATGACGACATGTAGATGGAGAAGAGAAGTGGTCCAAGCACTGAGCCTTGAGGAACTCCAGTAGCAAGAAGTTGTGACTTTGAAACCTCACCCCTCCAAGACACCCTGAAGGACCTATCTGAGAGGTAAGACTCGAACCACAGGAGGGCTGTTCCTGAGATGCCCATCTTTCTGAGGATGGATATGAGGATCTGGTGGTTAACTGTGTCAAAGGCAGCAGACAGATCCAGCAAGATGAGTACAGAGGATTTGGAAGCTGCTCTTGCTAGTCTCAGGGCCTCTGTAACCGAGAGTAGGGCAGTCCCAGTTGAGTGTCCACTTCTGAAGCCAGATTGGTTGTTGTCCAGAATGTTGTTCTGATTTGCGAGTAGCCGTAGTAGACACTCGTTTGAGGTCAAATGAAGTGAGAAGAGTGTTGAAGTCAGTAGCCTGGGGTTTTACTAGGTGGATGTTGAAGTCACCGAGCAGTACCAGAGGAGTACCATCTTCAGGAAAGTTTGACAGTAACACATCCAACTCCTCCATGAAGTCACCCAGTTGACCTGGGGGACGATACACAACTACAACGTGGATTTTAGCAGGGTGGGTAATAGTAATTGTATGAGATTCAAATGAACTGTTGCCTATAGGAGATGGTAGAAGATCAAATTTCCATTCATTTGAAATAAGGAGACCAGTGCCTCCACCCCTCCCAATCGTGCGAGGGGTGTGGGAAAAAGTGAAATTAGTGGAGAGAGCTGCAGGAGTGGCAGTGTCCTCAGGTTTGATCCAAGTCTCAGTTAGGGCCATGAGGTTGAGACCGGAATGGGTAGCAATAGAAGGAATAAAATCTGCTTTGTTTACAGCAGACTGGCAGTTCCAAAGACCAATTGGAACAGAGAGTAAAGTAGTAGAGGACAGAGGGACCGTTCGTAGATTATTAGGATTGGCCTGCCTCCAACGTACACCGCGTGCTCTCCGAGTGTTAGTAGTGATAGTACAGATTTGAAAGCACATAGTGAGTACAATTGATTCAACAGTTAGATGAGTACAAGTTAGACAAAAAGTAAAGAAAGATGAGAAAGCAATACTCAAGTGCCTTGTCGGTGTCCTTGCTCGGTGGAGTCGTGCAAGGTAGAGTCGATCGTCTTTACACTTGTCGGTCTTCACACGAGGGCTGCCGCGACCGCTGCCGCGGTGTACAAACCAGTTTTATACTTGCCTAATTACTAGTCCCTGAAGTCAGCTGACCACGCCTTTCTACTTAGCAAACCGAAACTGGGAACTCCCTCGATAAGCACGAGAACAAACGCGACTTGCGAACGCATTTACCAGGTAAAACACAGTATGCAAAAACAATGTTTCCTAGCAACGACAACTGAGCTGAAATCTAATGAAAAAACAAGACAAAACACTTACAAACTGCTGTTCGACTGCTCCTTCTAACAAGTGTCACTGAGTCAGGTAAATAAGTACTTTCTCTGGCTTAGACCACGCCTTCCTACTTAGCAAACCGAAACTGGGAACTCCCGCGATAAGCACGAGAACAAACGCGACTTGCGAACGCGTAAAACACAGTATGCAAAAACAATGTTTCCTAGCAACGACAACTGAGCTGAAATCTAATGAAGAAACAAGACAAAACACTTACAAACTGCTGTTCTCTTCTGCTGTTCGACTGCTCCTTCTAACAAGTGTCACTGAGTCAGGTAAATAAGTACTTTCTCTGGCTTAGACCACGCCTTCCTACTTAGCAAACCGAAACTGGGAACTCCCGCGATAAGCACGAGAACAAACGCGACTTGCAAACGCGTTTACCAGGTAAAACACAGTATGCAAAAACAATGTTTCCTAGCAACGACAACTGAGCTGAAATCTAATGAGAAAACAAGACGAAACACTTACAAACTGCTGTTCTCTTCTGCTGTTCGACTGCTCCTTCTAACAAGTGTCACTGAGTCAGGTAAATAAGTACTTTCTCTGGCTTAGACCATGCCTTCCTACTTAGCAAACCGAAACTGGGAACTCCCGCGATAAGCACGACAACAAACGCGACTTGCGAACGCGTTTACCAGGTAAAACACAGTATGCAAAAACAATGTTTCCTAGCACACTAAAGGTGCGCATTTAGTGTGCATTTCCTGATGCACACTAAAACTCTACCGACCTTAGTGTGCATCAGTCACACCTCTCTTCCTTCTCTGCAAATGTCTCCACTGCTAAAATAACATACTACCACAACAAAATTAACAACTGTTCCGACTCTCGTGCACTCTTCAAAACGTTCTCTTCTCTTCTCTGTCCTCCTCCCCCTCCTCCTTCATCAACTCTTACAGCTGATGACTTTGCAACTTTCTTCACAAATAAAACAAAAACCATCAGTGACCAATTCCTCACACCACAAACTAATAATAACTTCATAACGACAAATACACAATCTCTCACCTCCTTTTCTCCTCTCTCAGAGACGGAGGTTTCCAAACTCATCCTTTCCAATCATCCCACTACTTGTCCGCTAGATCCTATCCCAACTCACCTCCTTCAAGCCATTTCTTCTTCGGTCATACCTGCGCTTACTCAAATTATCAACACCTCACTTCACACTGGTACATTTCCCACAGCATTTAAGCAGGCTCGGGTAAGCCCACTGCTTAAAAAACCTGCTCTAAATCCAGCACTTTTAGAAAACTACAGACCGGTATCCCTTCTTCCATTCATTGAAAAGTCACTTGAGCGAGTTGAGTTCAACCAACTCTCTCTGTTTCTTGCACAGAACAACATTCTGGACAACAACCAATCTGGCTTCAGAAGTGGCCACTCAACTGAGACTGCCCTACTCTCGGTTACAGAGGCCCTAAGACTGGCAAGAGCAGCTTCCAAATCCTCTGTACTCATCTTGCTGGATCTGTCTGCTGCCTTTGACACAGTTAACCACCAGATCCTCATGTCCATCCTCAGAAAGATGGGCATCTCAGGAACCGCCCTCCTGTGATTCGAGTCTTACCTCTCAGATAGGTCCTTCAGGGTGTCTTGGAGGGGTGAGGTTTCAAAGTCACAACTTCTTGCTACTGGAGTTCCTCAAGGCTCAGTGCTTGGACCACTTCTCTTCTCCATCTACATGTCATCAATAGGATCGGTTATTCAGAAGCATGGCTTTTCCTACCACTGCTATGCTGATGACACTCAACTCTACTTCTCATTCCAACCAGATGATCCGACGGTAACTGCTCGCATTGCAGCCTGTCTGAGTGACATTTCTAGCTGGATGATGGACCATCACCTTCAGCTCAATCTTGCTAAGACAGAAATGCTCGTGTTCTCTCCCAACCCATCACTTCACCACAACTTCTCTATACAGCTGGGTTCGTCAACCATAACTCCTTCCAGGACAGCCAGGAACCTTGGAGTTGTGATCGATGATCAGTTAAGCTTCACAGACCATATTGCTACAACGGCCCGGTCCTGCAGATTTGCCTTATACAACATTAGGAAGATTAGGCCCTTCCTGTCAGAGCAAGCCGCACAACTCCTTGTCCAAGCTCTTGTTCTCTCCAGACTGGACTATTGTAATGCTCTCTTGGCAGGCCTTCCCGCATGTACTATCAAGCCTCTGCAACTGATCCAGAATGCAGCAGCCAGAGTGGTCTTTAATGAGCCGAAAAAAGCTCACGTTACCCCTCTCTTCATCCGGTTACACTGGCTACCAATAGCCGCTCGCATCAAATTCAAGGTACTGATGTTTGCCTACAAGACCACAACTGGCACTGCACCAATATACCTAAACTTGCTAGTTCAAACTTATGCGCCCTCCAGAAGCTTGCGTTCTGCAAGTGAACGACGTCTTGTGGTGCCATCCCAAAGAGGTACCAAATCACTCTCACGGACCTTTTCCTGGACTGTGTCCAGCTGGTGGAATGACCTCCCGATCTCAATTCGAACAGCTGAGTCTTTAGACATTTTCAAAAAACATCTAAAGACACATCTTTTTCGCCAGCACCTGACTAACTAATACTAACACTTACCTATTTTATTTAAAAAAATAAAAAAATAAATAAAAAAATAAAAAAATCCTAGCTACGTGTACTGTGCTAGACTATGTGAGACTTGTCATGGCACTTGTATACTGTTGCTCTCTCAATGGTCTGATTGCTTCTATTGTTCTCCTCATTTGTACGTCGCTTTGGATAAAAGCATCTGCCAAATGATTAAATGTAAATGTAAATGTGGAATAAATGAGAAGAAATGCAGATTTGTACTCGGGTTGGTCGTCTCAAAAGCCCACTGTCCTTACTCTCACACTTTTCTGACTGGTTTCTTTAGTAATTTTGTCTGCTAACAGTCAAGCCTTTGCTAACAAGACGGGCTATTAGCACTTAGTGTGAACAGACAATCAATTTAAAGGTTTTGCTAATGCAAAAACAGGTTTAACATGAACACAGAAGTCCACACATGTACAAGAAACAAAGCCACACAATGTTTTACTTTCTGTATCTCTGTATCTTGATTGACAGTTGTCTCATCCAATCAGTAGTAAGTATTCCATTCACAAACAATAACTAATTATTACATTTTGTCTGACTTGTCATTGTGTTTTCAGACTTTTTTGGGTGATTTGTTTTTCACTTCACAAATATTTTACAGTGTGTCATATATAATCTTACCACAGTATTTCCAGTTTACAGTGAGGATTCTGTAGTACATCAGAGAGCAGATTCACTGATTTTCCTAGTTTATTCCAAGACAGATTCAGTTGTCTCAGGTGTGAGGGGTTTGATCTCAGAGCTGAAGCCAGAGCAGCACAACCTTCATCTGTGACGCCACACTTACTCAACCTGTAGAGAACAATGACACACTCTTCACTCTCTCAGATCAGTTTAGCTGTGAATCCATTAATAAAGAGAAAGTACAAATCAATGTGCTATGCATCATTGGACTAAGATTTAAAATGTCAAGGAACAAAAAAATATGATCATAAATCATTTAAAGCCTCATTCAAGAAAAAATAATAATCTTTATTGCACTGTCAGTATTTTTAATCTGTCTTATGTAAACATTCATTCAAATCTGTGTAATCACACTATTCATTACACAGCTGAGCTTTATACTGTTATTTTGATCTGTATTAATATGTATGGAGTAGTGACACCTTATAGTGTCCTTGTGTCTATTCCTAAAGCCCCCCCCCCTACACCTGCTCCTAATCACACTGAAGCTGCTGATCAGTAAAGCTGTTCTTGAAGCTGCAGGAAGAGACTCACGGTTTTGAGTTTGGGAACAATATGAGCTGCATGTGTTTGATTCACCAGAACATCTGATCAACGTGAGGACACCACATATAACTTTAATTATATACATGTTAGACATTTTATTTCCATGTTTTGAATATTTTCTTCGGGGCTGAAACGAATCCTGGACTAACTCGATTACAAAAAATCATCTCAAGGCTTCGTTTAGTCCGTTTACTGTAACTACACACAGAACACTGTGTTTCCCCACGAACCATTATTACTGACGCACTGATATTAGTCATGTTCAATACTATTAGGGTGGATAGTATGCACATTGGCACACAGGGATATTTAAAACCGTAAATCAATATGGTTACTAGTTATGATTTCCCTAAGTTAGCTATGTTTTGTGAAAGACTAAGTGCCATTCGTGTTGATTGTCTTATTCTCTCTCTCTGACACACACACACACACACACACACACACACACACAATACAGTTATGCATAAATATACCACAGAAAGACAGTTAGTCAATATCATGCAAAGAGTGTCAGTTTTTACATCTAAAAATCAGCATGATTACAAATGTGATACTGATTTTATGCAACAGTTCAATAAACAAGAAGTTAATATTAAGATACTTACGTTTTAAACACCATATTGCCTATTTTTTAGCTCTATTTCAGCAATAAAAAAAAGGATCCCAAACACAGTCACAACACTGTTTCACGTCTCTGAGCAACATGACGGTGTTTCGTTCCTGAATGAATCAATCGTTTAAATGATTCGGTTTAATTGCAAGGAATCACTTATTAACAGTGACTTGCTGCCACATGCTGGTGGTTTTAATTTCACATTTAAAGTATCTTTTCATTTTTAAAATAATTGTAAATATCAGTATTCAATGTTTTATGTTTAAAATAACAAATATTATTTATGCATTTGTAACTGCAGGTTAAATGCATTCATGTCCCTCTGAGCTGAATTAATAGTGTGTAAATAGGTCTACATCTAAACACCTCTTCAGATGCAGCTTCTGTGTTTCCTCTGCATTGCAAAGATTCATTTTGTTGATATTGATATAATTAGTTTGGTAACAGCCCAAATGTCTTATTATTCTAATTGACTGATTAAATGTAAGAATTTGACTCAAAAGATGATGCACACTTTTAGGGACAAAAAGGCTTTATAAAGGTAAAAATGCCGATAAAATGTACAAATCAATTTAAACTTATTGAAACAGATTAATTTCTATCACTGCTGTGAACTGACCAGTACACAGAATATGAAGGATATCAAAAACAAGTTTCACACACTCACACACACACACACACACACACACACACACACACAAGTATGTAGAGAGACATTTAAGAGGGTTTATTCTCCAAATAACTCTAATTTTTGAACCTTTTAACCTTTTTTAAAGTAATGTGAAATTGATTTTTGTATTTTTATTTATTTTTATTGATATATTTGTATTTGCATTTTGAAAGTAATTTGGCAATTAAATGCATTAAATGGGTTTAAATTTAACGGTAATTAATGTATGGAATTTCAGAAGCACAAATATTTATTTTTCTAAAAAGGAAACAAATTAGTTGTTTATTTTAAGACACCTATCTTACTTTCTCTTGTATATCTACTATTGCTCTTTAATAAACAAAAATTACTACTTATCCAATTACTCGATTAATCGATGGAATAATCAGTAGAATACTCGATTACTAAAATAATCAATAGCTACAGCCCTAGTTTTCTTTAATATAAACACCTCTCTGAGCTAATATACAATGGAGTAAATGAGAAGTGCTACTCTGGTTGGTCGTCTCAAAAGCCCACTGTCCTTATTCTTCCACTTATCTGACTGGTTTCTTTAGTAATTTTGTCTGCTAACAGTCAAGCGTTTGCTAACAAGATGGGCTATTAGCACTTAGTGTAAACAGACAATCAATTTAAAGGTTTTGCTAATGCAAAAACAGGTTTATCATGAACACAGAAGTCCACACATGTACAGGTGCATCTCAATACATTAGAATGTCGTGAAAAAGTTCATTTTTTCTTTTAAGTTATTTCAAAAAGTGAAACTTTCATATATTTTAGATTCATTGCATGTAAAGTAAAACATTTCAAAAGTTTTTTTGTTTTAATTTTGATGATTAGAGCTTACAGCTCATGAAAGTCAAAAATCAGTATCTCAAAATATTAGAATATTTACATTTGAGTTTCAATTATTGACCATCCCTACAGTATAAATTACGGGTATGTCTTGTTCTTTGAAACCACAATAATGGAAAAGACTGCTGACTTGGCAATGATCCAGAAGACAATCATTGACGCCATCCACAAAGAGGGTAAGTCACAGAAGGTCATTACTGAAAGGTGTGGCTGTTTACAGAGTGCTGTATCAAAGCATATTAAATGCAAAGTTGACCGGAAGGAAGAATTTGGGTAGGAAAAGGTGCACAAGCAACAGGGATGACCGCAAGCTTGAGAATACAGTCAAGCAATGTTGATTCAAACACTTGTGAGAGCTTCACAAGGAGTGAACTGAAGCTGGAGTCAGTGCATCAAGAGTCACCACGCTCAGACGTCTTCAGGAAAAGAGCTACCAAGCCACTTCTGAACCAGAGACAACGTCAGAAGCATCTTACCTGGGCTGTGGAGAAAAAGAACTGGACTGTTGCTCAGTGGTCCAAAGTCCTCTTTTCAGATGAAAGTAAATTTTGCATTTCATTTGGAAATCAAGGTCCCAGAGTCTGGATGAAGAGTGGAGAGGCACAGATTCCATGTTGCTTGAAGTCCAGTGTGAAGTTTCCACAGTCAGTGATGATTTGGGCTGCCATGTCATCTGCTGGTGTTGGTCCACTGTGTTTTCTGAAGTCCACAGTCAACGCAGCCATCTACCAGGAAATTTTAGAGCACTTCATGCTTCCTTCTGCTGACACGCTTTATGGAGATGCTGATTTCATTTTCCAGCAGGACTTGGCACCTGCCCACACTGCCAAAGGTACCAAAAGCTGGTTCAATGACCATGGTGTTACTGTGCTTGATTGGCCAGCAAACTCACCTGACCTGAACCCCATGGAGAATCATAGAGAATCATAGAGAATCTATGGGGTATTGTCAAGAGGAAGATGAGAGACACCAGACCCAACAATGCAGATGAGCTGAAGGCCACTGTCAAAGAAACCTGGGCTTCCATACCACCTCAGCAGTGCCACAAACTGATCACCTCCATGCCACGCCGAATTGAGGCAGTAATTAAAGCAAAAGTAGCCCCTACCAAGTATTGAGTACATATACAGTAAATTAACATACTTTCCAGAAAGCCAACAATTCACTAAAAATGTTTTTTTTATTGTCTTATGAAGTATTCTAATTTGTTGAGATAGTGAATTGGTGGGTTTTTGTTAAATGTGAGCCTAAATCATCACAATTAAAAAAAACAAAGACTTAAACTACTTCAGTCTGTGTGCATGGAATTTATTTAATACACGAGTTTCACAATTTGAGTTGAATTACTGAAATAAATTGTAAGACCTTGGGGAAGTTAGAACGAACACACATCTGAACATAATGGCGAGCACATTCCTGAGTTCAGATTTCCTGCCATAAAACCTCCTTATCTGAAGAGACTTTGTTAAAACAAGGAGGAATTGGAGGAGAGCATCTTGAATGTGGTTTAAAACAGGACTTCACTTGGTTCTTATCACTTAAACATAACTCGACCGAGACAGGACGAAACGTCTGCTTATGGTCAAACGAAAAACTTTATGGATCCCCTGATCGTTAATGCATAATTCAATGATTTTTATCAACAAGAAAAGACGTTTTACGACAGACGTCCAAGCTAAGAAAGACCAGATCTCCACAAACATGACATCCTCATGACTTGGACAGTGACTTTCCTGACCTCCCTTTTCTCCCACATTCCACAGCTTGTTTCTGTTTATTGACTTTGCTAAAAGGACTCAAAGACTTTAATAAAGTGTTCCAAAAAGACAATTGATAGTAATCACTACTGCTATTCAAGCTATATAATCAAAAGCAATATATATATATTATATTTACAATATATATAGTCAGGCTGGATTTCATGAAATGAAAGTAAGCTTTCTGTGTTATTGGAATCTATGGTGTTTTTATAATCTTTTGAGGTATAATTTTCTCCTGTAAAGTGAGTACTACACTTATAAGCATCATATGCATGATGTGTTGTTTTCAATCTTTAATTTGAACCCTTTTGTGTGTCTTAGCAGGAAAACTATTAACGTGTAGGAAATATGCTGAATTTGGTTTCATTTTAACGGCCACGATAAATGCAACAAGTTGGTGTAAATGAAAGTTAACTTTTCTATTATAATAATGTATGATTACAACGCATACAGAATGTGTTAAGATATTTTCCTCATGAGATGAAAGCAACTAGGTGAGAGGATTTACGGCATGGAAAATGAGCCGTGTAGGCGGAGCTCCGTCTACAGGAACCCTTTCATTGGAAGAGCGCTGGTGGACGCCCTGACGTCAGTCCATCTAAAAAGCGGACCCCCCGCTCTCTGCTTGAAAATCGCGCTTCTTTGAAACTTGGAGCTACTCCAAAATAGCTCGCAGCCTTAACATCTAGGCCGAGCTTGAACATTGAACCAACATCTAGTCAAATCTCTGAAGAGACCCTTGAAAGTCTGAAGCTACGCTGAAGGAACTCAAGAGTGCCAAACAACCCCAGAGCCAAACAAGCAACAACAGAAGGACATCCCCAGAGTGACGTCACGCAACGACACGCGGAATTCCCTCGAGCCAGGAAACGAAACCACAGATCAGCGATCATTTCAACTTAAAAGCAAGTACCAAACAAAACCTCTATTCTGCTGAATCGTGTCGTATCTATCTCTAAAGTAAGGATAATAGTTCTCCTCTTGATGATCGACACGGGTAAAATCGTGTGGAAATAGCAGAACAGTGCTATATTTTGATCATTCTCAATTGCAACAATTCATTGCCTGTGTGTATGTATTTTGTTTTATGTTATTTAGCTTAGTTCATGTATTGTAGTAAAATAGCAAATAAACCCTTGTTTGATTTATAGAGAAGTGCTGTGTGTTCTGTTGTGAAATATTCAAATCAAACTTTGCCCAGATTACGTTACCTGTGCTCATAACTGTCATAAGGTTATTTAAATAATTCTGTATGATTATATCGTGGCCACGAGAATAAACAGAATTTCTCAGATATACCGAAATCTAACAAATCGCTGGACGATTGTTAGATAAGGTATAAATTGGACAATTTGATTAATATCAATTGATCATATCAATGTCAGATCGTAAGATTCCCTAAAGCTAAAATAAAGCTTAAACCAAAGAGCTAAATTAAACAATGTAAAAGGGGTAAAAATCCTTTACAAAATTAACTTTTCCATGACATTCTAATTTATTGAGATGCACCTGTACAAGAAACAAAGCCACACAATGTTTTACTTTCTGTAACTTGATTGACAGTTGTCTCATCCAATCAGTAGTAAGAATTCAATTCACAAACAATACCTAATTTTTACATTTTGTCTGACTTATTGTGTTTTCAGACTTTTTTGGGTGATTTGTTTTTCACTTCACAAATATTTTACAGTGTGTCATATATAATCTTACCACAGTATCTCCAGTTTACAGTGAGGATTTTGTAGTACATCAGAGAGCAGCTTCACTGATTTTCCTAGTTTATTCAGAGACAGATACAGTTCTCTCAGGTGTGAGGGGTTTGATCTCAGAGCTGATGCCAGAGCAGCACAACCTTCATCTGTGACGCCACAATCATTCAACCTGTAGAGAACAATGACACACTCTTCACTCTCTCAGATCAGATCAGTTTAGCTGTGAATGCATTAATATAAATAAAGTACGAACACAAATCAAAATAAACATGTTTGATGGATCATTGGATTGATATCTAAAATGTCAAAAGAGCAAAAAAAAAAAAAAACCTGATCATAGGTCATTTAAATTCTCATTCAAGAAAGATAATATTCCTTTATTGCACTGTCAGTATTTTTAACCAAATTGTCTGTCTTATGTAGACATTCATACAAATCTGTTTAATCACACTATTCATTACACAGCTGAGCTTTATACTGTTATTTTGATCTGTATTAATATGTATGGAGTAGTGTGTGTGTGTGTGTGTGTGTGTGTGTGTGTGTGTTTCTCCATCACCCAAGGACAGCAAAACCTGTGGACACCACATACAATTTCAGTTATAGGCCTGTTAAATACCTGTTAGATGCTTTATTTCCATGTTTTGAATATTTTCTTATGTTTTCTTTAATATAAACACCTCTCTGAGCTAATATACAATGGAATAAATGAGAAGAAATGCAGATTTGTGCTCGGGTTGGTCGTCTCAAAAGCACACTGTCCTTACTCTCACATTTATCTGACTGGTTTCTTTAGTAATTTTGTCTGCTAACAGTCAAGCCTTTGCTAACAAGACGGGCTATTAGCACTTAGTGTAAACAGACAATCCATTTAAAAGGTTTTGTTAATGCAAAAACAGGTTTAACATGAACACAGAAGTCCACACATGTACAAGAAACAAAGCCACACAATGTTTACTTTCTGTATCTCTGTATCTTGATTGACAGTTGTCTCATCCAAACAGTAGTAAGTATTCCATTCACAAACAATACATCATTTTTACATTTTGTCTGACTTGTCATTGTGTTTTCAGACTTTTTTGGGTGATTTGTTTTTCACTTCACAAATATTTTACAGTGTGTCATATATAATCTTACCACAGTTTCTCCAGTTTACAGTGAGGATTTCGTAGTACATCAGAGAGCAGCTTCACTGATTTTCCTAGTTTATTCCCAGACAGACTCAGTTCTCTCAGGTGTGAGGGGTTTGATCTCAGAGCTGAAGCCAGAGCAGCACAACCTTCATCTGTGACGCCACAATCTCTCAACCTGTAGAGAACAATGACACACTCTTCACTCTCTCAGATCAGTTTAGCTGTGAATCCATTAGTAAAGAGAAAGTACAAACACAAATCATAAATAAACATGTTTGATGGATCATTGGATTGAGATCTAAAATGTCAAAAGAGCAAAAAAACAAACAAAAAAAACCTGATCATAGGTCATTTAAATTCTCATTCAAGAAAGATAAATAATAATCTTTATTGCACTGTCAGTATTTTTAACCAAATTTTCTGTCTTATGTAGACATTCATACAAATCTGTTTAATCACACTATTCATTACACAGCTGAGTTTTATACTGTTATTTTGATCTGTATTAATATGTATGGAGTATTGGTGTGTGTGTGTGTGTGTGTGTGTGTGTCTCTCCATCACCCAAGGACAGCAAAACCTGTGGACACCACATACAATTTCAGTTATAGGCCTGTTAAATACCTGTTAGATGCTTTATTTCCATGTTTTGAATATTTTCTTATGTTTTCTTTAATATAAACACCTCTCTGAGCTAATATACAATGGAATAAATGAGAAGAAATGCAGATTTGTGCTCGGGTTGGTCGTCTCAAAAGCCCACTATCCTTACTCTCACATTTATCTGACTGGTTTCTTTAGTAATTTTGTCTGCTAACAGTCAAGCTTTTGCTAACAAGACGGGCTATTAGCACTTAGTGTGAACAGACAATACATTTAAAAGGTTTTGCTAATGCAAAAACAGGTTTAACATGAACATAGAAGTCCACACATGTACAAGAAACAAAGCCACACAATGTTTTACTTTCTGTATCTCTGTATCTTGATTGACAGTTGTCTCATCCAATCAGTAGTAAGTATTCCATTCACAAACAATACATAATTTTTACATTTTGTCTGACTTGTCATTGTGTTTTCAGACTTTTTTGGGTGATTTGTTTTTCACTTCACAAATATTTTACAGTGTGTCATATAAAATCTTACCACAGTATCTCCAGTTTACAGTGAAGATTTCGTAGTACATCAGAGAGCAGCTTCACTGATATTCCTAGTTTATTCAGAGACAGATTCAGGTGTCTCAGGTGTGAGGGGTTTGATCTCAGAGCTGAAGCCAGAGCAGCACAACCTTTATCTGTGACGCCACAATCACCCAACCTGTAGAGAACAATGACACACTCTTCACTCTCTCAGATCAGTTTAGCTGTGAATCCATTAATAAAGAGAAAGTACAAATCAATGTATTATGCATCATTGGACTAAGATTTAAAATGACCAGGAACAAAAAAATATGATCATAAATCATTTAAAGCCTCATTCAAGAAAAAATAATAATCTTTATTGCACTGTCAGTATTTTTAATCTGTTTTATGTAAACATTCATTCAAATCTGTTTAATCACACTATTCATTACACAGCTGAGCTTTATACTGTTATTTTGATCTGTATTAATATGTATGGAGTAGTGACACCTTATAGTGTCCTTGTGTCTATTCCTAAAGCCCCCCCCCCCTCCCCCTACACCTGCTCCTAATCACACTGAAGCTGCTGATCAGTAAAGCTGTTCTTGAAGCTGCAGGAAGAGACTCACAGTTTTGAGTTTGGGAACAATATGAGCTGCATGTGTTTGATTCACCAGAACATCTGATCAACGTGAGGACACCACGTATAACTTTAATTATATACATGTTAGACATTTTATTTCCATGTTTTGAATATTTTCTTGTGTTTTCTTCGGGGCTGAAACGAATCCTGGAGTAACTCGATTACAAAAAAATCATCTCGAGGCTTCGTTTAGTCCATTTACTGTAACTACACACAGAACATTGTGTTTCCCCACGAACCATTATTACTGACGCACTGATATTAGTCATGTTCAATACTATTAGGGTGGATAGTATGCACATTGGCACACAGGGATATTTAAAACCGTAAATCAATATGGTTACTAGTTATGATGTCCCTAAGTTAGCTATGTTTTGTGAAAGACTTTTAGGCTTTCCTGTAGCTCAAATGGTAGAGCATGGCGCTAGCAACACCAAGATCATGGGTTCGATTCCCAGGGAAAGCAAGAGTTGATAAAATGTCAAACTGTAACTTGAATGCACTGTAAGTCGCTTTGGATAAAAGCGTCTGCTAAATGCATAAATGTAAATGTAAAGACTAAGTGCCATTTGTGTTGACTGTCTTATTCTCTCTCTCTGACACACATACACACAGACACATACACACAGAGGTGGGTAGAAACGAGTTACATTTACTTTGTTACATTTACTTGAGTAAATTTTTTGGGTAACTAATACTTTTAGAGTATATTTTAAAATGGGTACTTTTACTCTTACTCAAGTATATTTTTAGAGAAAAAAACGGTACTTTTACTTGGTTACTGTGGGCGACTCTCCTCTCGTTAGTTTATCTTAATGAAATACAAGTTAAAAATGCTTCAGTTTATTCCAAACGCGCCGTCTACTTGTCTCTGGGCAATGAACGATGCCCATTCGCGAATGATTCATTCTTTTAAGTCGATTCTGTTTAAAGGCTTTATCAAACCAGTTGGCAAACCAGTGAATCGGTTCGCGAATCAGTTTGAATGATTTGTTCAGTTCCCTGCCGCACGCGCTGACTGAGTCGTCTGAAGCGGTTCACTCAGATAACATCAAGAGCGTTGAAGACGGGGCTTTGGATCTACAGTCAATTGAAAGCAAATCTGCAAAGGCTTGTTTGCTAGAGCTATATGAAGATCTTTTATTAGATGAACACCGCGTGTGCGGTCTACTGTTCCACAGGTATAGGCTACGATACCACTATGACATTACCATTTTGTTGTACATGTACCTTAGGCTATACATTAAATACAATGTATAATTTATACATTAAATAAGCTGTCACAGAGTATGAAATGAACACCCGCCAAACCCGCGTTAGCTCTGTGCAGCGGCGCGCGACCTGTTCTAGACACAATTAATATTCATATTTTTACAATATTTACGCTTGCAAAAATATAGGCTACATTTGCTTACATTTTGCAGAACAGAAGATCCGTCAATGTGCTTTTTTTTTCGTTATGTTCAGATGTCGGTAGCAGTCATGTGAGGAGTTTTCAGAGGTTATAGAATAATACATAATTAATTTACTTTAAAATATAATTTAATTCAGTGATGCAAATCAGAATTTTCATCAGCTGTTACTCCAGTTTTCGGAGTCATATGATCCTTCAGAAATCATTCTAATATGCACCGACTGTTCGGCAACCGAAATTGTTCGGCCGAAAATAGCAAAAAAAACTATTTCGGTGTTCGGCCGAATAATCGAAAAGACCAAATAAATTGTACCGAACAATGACGTGATGCGATCAAATAGATTTGCGCACTAATGCAGCAAATGTGTCTGCAGTGTGAAAGTATTTAAAACTGTCAGAGAAAGACGCAAAAAACATTACAAGCACCGACAGCGAGAGACTGTTAAGTGCTGCATCTCATGTCTCTGATGAGAAGAGGAAGAGTTGGTTGTTGCATGGTTACTGTGATGTTTGGAATCGCGAAATGGCCTCAAACGATTAGTAAATAAACTGCAGAATGTTATGTTTTCTAATAAACGCATGGACTGCATGTATTCAAACAGCGCTGCATGAGCTCGCGGCGCCAGTGTTCAAAGTCCACAGCGCGAGAAAAAAATCTGCGCTAAAACATTGTTACTCGTCATTTGCTCAGTAACATTGTAACCGAGCGTTTGTGCAGGGTTCGCCTAAACACTTAGGATGAAGTAAACAATAAAAACGAGGGCGTCTGAACTCTTCTCAACTTTTATTCCTCACACACCAGTCCGAACTCATAAACCTGCGACACTCTAGAGCAGGAAGTGCGCATGCCCATTGCCTCTCTACGGCAAGCCCCGAGGGGATAAATGCATTACACACACACACATAGAGCGCCCGTAGATCCAGAATTAGTGCAATATAACAGAATCAAATAAAGTCTGTTACATACGTCCCCCCCTCACAAAATAAACGTCCCCGTTTATGTGCCAGAATAACAGTCATAAACAATAAACAGCTGTGTACAATAAGACACTAAATGTACAGAGCACATTTTTAACATGAAGGCAACAAGCCTATTGATAGAACACAACATTCCCCCTATATATTAAGTTTTTTTTTTTTTTGTTTGTTTTTTTAAATTCACATGGTAACTTTTCCTCAATTTTTCAAACCTTTGTTTTTCCATTTTGGATAGAAACAGCAGGCTCAGCAATAGAACAAATTCTTACTAACCCTCTCCCATACACAGAGGCAGTTATTTCAGTACAGAACAAAATCCTTGAAATGGCCAGGAGGTCTACGAACTCTCCCAGTCTTACTAACACTTGGCTCAGACTCCTTAACTGAACATTGCGAGTCAGACAAAGTACTCAGATCTTTCTGGGGAGAAACAAACTTCACTCCATCAGAAACGTCAAAGCCCAGGGGAATTGACTCCGGCTGCGAGACTGGAACATCAGACAGTGTCCGGTTTCGTGACATGGAAGAAACAGGTAATGTGTATGGCCGCACCTTATTATAATGCACTACCTGTGCTCTCTCACCAGCGTCAAAAGGGTTTACAATCCGATAAGTCAGTCCCAGTTCACCACATGAGTCCTTGACTTGCACAATTTTATAAGGTCCCTTCCAATGGGGTGCCAGCTTCATGCGGCTTTCCACCGGGTTGTGGAGCCACACCATGGCATCTACCTCATAAGGCCGGTGACGCAAGCCAACATCATGGTACAGTTTTTGACGGTCGTGAGCTGCCTCATTGTGCATCCGTGCACTGCTAAAGGCAGAGTTCAGTTTTGTCAGCAATGAGGAAACAAACTCAGCATATAATTGTTACGACCCTCCCTTGATGGTTAAGCGTCTAGGGATTAGGAAGGGGAACATTAGACCAGATCGGACCACTGTCAACATTACAGTCTGTGTGCGAACAAGAGTAACTAACACCAGAGAGTAAATCAAGCAAACTTGCTTTATTATTAAAGGCTGTGACAGTTATTTTCACAAAATAACTTAAATATATATAAATGCAAAAAAAACTAGACACACCGGCAACCTCAGCCTATTAAAGGACTGAAGAGAATGAAGGGAGCCAGGACCGTGCCAAAAGAAAGAAAATAACAAAACCAGAAGAAATCTTACTAACCCATTTTAATCTAATGCTGAACTAAGAAAATAAAATGTAAAAAGAAAACAATCTTCAACGTCCAAGACATCGTAACTCAACTACACTACCTAACCAAACAAAAACATACAGAGAGTGGCACAAGTCCCTAACCTAGGGTGTCTAGACAACGAAATAAACCTAAATGTGCACCATGTAAGTCACGTGACATAACTTACCTACTCCCTTCACCTCCAATCCAGATTTAACAGAACTTTGAGAAGCTTTCTAAGGCTTTCAAGTATCAAAGGACAAAGGTTTCAGGACAGCAAATAGATAAGATTTTACATGGCCGTCAAAGCACATTATGAACTAAACCATACAAACTAAACCAAACAAAAGAACACAACATAAAATAACCATAACACAAGTTCACAAAGATCGGCGTCTCTAATACACCGGCGTTTCCCTTTTATAGCACTGCTGGACGTCAATCAGCGAGCGCGATTGAAGAACACTCCCCCCTCACGTCTTCACACCCAATCAACTCGTCCCGAATGATTGACAAGCGAGACGACCAATCCGCACGCCACCTGCGAAAGTGAAAGTAGAAGAGAAAAACGAGAGGGCGGCCAAGAGAAAGAAAATGCAAACCTGGAAAAATAATACTAAAAACAGAAAAATACTCAAACAGCAACTCAACGTCACATATAGGGACGTCACAGTGATACTGATATCTGAGAGTCAAGAGCACGAGTGGGCAACAGTACATCAGCGGGAACACGTGCTTCCCGACCGTGGGTCAAGAAGAAAGGCGTGAAACGAGTGCTGGAGTGAGTCGTTGTATTATAAGCAAATGCCACATGCTTCACATAATCGTCCCATTCCCCACCATAAGTCAACAGTGTCTTAGCCAGTTGATCAATCAGAGTTCGATTAAAGCGCTCAACCATGCCATCCGATTGAGGATGATATGGCGTGGTGTGAGTCTTTTTAATGTTCAGAAGACGGCAGAGAGTCTGAACCACCTCCGTCTCAAACTGACGACCCTGGTCTGAATGCACAGTCTCTGGAACGCCATGAAATAGAACATAGTCACCAAACAGGCAATGTGCAACTGTCTGTGCTGACTGATTAGGCAAGGGATACAAATTGACAAATTTAGTGAAGTAGTCCTCGACAACCAGCACATACCGGTTTCCTTTTGAAGTCACAGGCAGCTCTAGGATGTCCATAGCCACTCTTTCAAATGGCCGCACTGACTGGGATCCACCCATCGGCGCACGGTGGGCTGGAATAGGACTGCGCCGTGTCTGACACGCCTTGCACTGCTCACACCAGTCCTTGATGTCCCTGTACATAGAAGGCCAGTAACAAAATTGTCTTTCCCGTTCCCACACACGCTCTGAAGAGAAATGGGCAGAAGCTGGGGCACCATGTAATTGCAAAAGAATGTCAGAAATTAGTGCAGAGGGAACAACTATTTGGGCTATAGGTTTACTTGTGAGGGGGCAGCAAACTGAGCGACATAACAGCCCATCGATGATAGAAAGATGGTTGAATTCAGTCCAAAACTTCCATAAGCATTGAGAAGCTCCTTGTAATTTTCTCCTGGATGGTCTTTGGGCATGTGCCACCCAGCTCAAAGCAGTTTTAATGTCAAGGTCAGCATTCTGCATAGCTCTAATGTCTGATAAACTGTGAGACAACGCATTAATAGGAGACATGCTGTCTGAATTGTCAAGTGAGTTCTCCGCAGTTGCATCACCTGCAGAATCTTTGACTTCAAAGCAATGTGCAATGTCAATGCCTGTTTGATTAGAACTCACCACATTTACTTGCAGGGCCCCTTTAACACTATCCTCCACCACGTTTGTGTCAGGTGTCTCAGGGCGGCGAGAAAGCGAGTCCGCATTCTTGTGATGTTGTCCATCCTTGTGTACAATGACCCAATTCAACGGATCAAGCTCCAGGATCCATCTAGCTCTTCTCCCTGTTGGGTCGTCATCAATGGACATTTGTCGAAGAGCTAATAGTGGTAAGAGATGGTCTGTGATAATGGTAAATGAGGCAAGTCCAATGTAGTGCTTGGATTCCCTTACTGCCCACACAATAGCCCACAACTCACGATCAAATGTGGACCAACGCTTCTGTGTGGAATTCAATGCCCGGCTGGCATATGCCACCACATGTTCATGCCCATCTCTGTCCTGCGCGAGAACTGCACCGACAGCCAGGTTAGAGGCATCAGTGTAGATTTTAAAGGGCACACTGAAGTCAGGCAAAATCACAACAGGCTCAGACGACAACACATTTTTCAGGTGGTTAAATGATTGGTCGCACACAGCAGTCCACACAAAGGGCACATTCTTACCAACGAGTTGGTTCAGTGGCGCAGCAAGTTTTGAAAAGCCCTTGACGAAACGTCTATAATAAGAACATAGGCCCACAAAGGCTCTCACCTCAGAAGGAGAACGGGGAACTGGCCAGTTCAAAACTTTCTCTGTGTTTTTGGGGTCAGGCTGAAGACCCTTCCGAGAAACTACATGGCCCAGGAAGACTACATGATATCTGGCAAGGTGGCATTTGCGTGGGTTTAGTCTTAACCCTGCAGATTGGATTCTCAAAAACACCTCTTTGAGGCTTGACATGTGTTCCTCAAAGGTTTTATTGTAAATCAAAATATCATCGAGATATACCATGCAGATGTGCCACGGGAGCCCTCTGAGGACCAGCTCCATCAAACGTTAAAATGTAGCCGGGGCGTTGGAAAGGCCCATCGGCATAGATCGCCACTGATAGAGGCCCTGTCCCATTGTAAAAGCCGTCTTTTCTCGGTCCTCCTCTGCAACTTCCACCTGCCAGTAACCGTTAGAAAAGTCTAATGTACTGAACCAGGCAGCACCTGCCAGTGCGTCCAGTGTGTCGTCCACTCGGGGCAGCGGATGAGAGTCTTTAATAGTCACACTGTTTAAACGTCTGTAATCCACACAAAAACGCCAGGTGCCACACTTCTTTCTCAGCAAAACAACCGGCGATGCCCAGGGACTACAGCTCTCCTCGATCACACCATCCGCAAGCAAATCAGTCACCTGTCTTTCTATTTCAGTACGTTTCTCAGGGGATGTACGATGTGCACGCAGTTTAATGGGAGCCTGCTCACCAGTTCTGATGTAATGTTTCACTAGCTTACATTTTCCAACATTCTGTTTGGAGGAGCTGAAGATGTCATGGAATTACAAAATAGGTGACTCGTCCAGCGATATAGGAAGCGCAGCTGCGGAAGAGGTCACTGCAGCTACATCAACTGGGGCATAAAACAGCTAAACATCAGAATCATCAACCGAGTATAACTCACCCAGGTGCATCCCTTGTTTCAATGAAATGTCATGTCCAGTAGGATTCAAAATCCAAGCCTTTGTCAGCCCGTTGTGAACCCCTGCTAGTGTGTGAGCTACTATTAGACTGGAAGACTCTGCCACATTGGGTTCTAGGTATCCAACAAAGTCACTTGCTACATGAGCTGCGTTAGGTAGACATACTTTAACTGGCACCACTGACTCGCTGAGAGGTGGCAAATTTATAGTGGTTGCCAGTGACACATTGCAGCATGTCGGAGCAAAGTCTTTGCCGGTAAGTAGGGGAACTGTCATGTCCCACAGTTGGAGTTTAGCATGGCTGAGGTCCAGTAAGGCATGATTTTTCAGCAGAAAGTCCCAGCCCAGCAACACAGTCTGTGTGGTTTCTCTTAGCACATGAAATACATGCTGCCATGACTACGTTCCCAGCTGGAATGTTACAGTGATGGTGCCCAGTGTATCTAACATTTGTCCATTCACTGCATGGGCTGACACATAGTCTTTTCTCAGTGGACGATTGCGAAGTGTAGGAATTGACATACGAAAATCTGCACTCATAAGCGACACACTGGAACCAGAGTCGACTAAAATTTGAACCTACACACCTTCAATCACTCCTTTCACATATGATACTAACAGCTCCTGGCCAGAATCTGAACTTAAATCATTGTCTTTTGACACAGAATTACAGTCGTCTACATTGTCAATATGAGGGCCCGTAGGCAACATAGCTGGTGTTTGGGCCACAAAATCAGCTACAGTCCGTTTTCCGGCTGGTAGCGGCGCTCCTCTCTGCTAGGTGACATGAAACGCACTCCCTGCTTTCTTGAATCATCCTCATAGCCGTTCCATCTGCGAGCACCTGGGCTGGGGCTGGGGCTGAGGCTGCGTCTCGCAGAAGACAAAGGAGAGTGTGAGTCTTTATAATTACGCACATCCATGCCTGATGTATGCTCATCACAGTGCTGGATAGGGTTGTGCCGATAGACGATAGTATCGTGTATCGACGATAGTCAGAGATATGACGATAGCAAATGTCTTTGTCGATAGTCAAGACGATATTAAGCTCATTCTCCTATTAATGTATAAAACTATTATTATTATTATTATTATTGTTAAGCGGCCTATTATTATTGGGCTATCAAATTGCCACGCTATTTTACCTCAGTGCCGCACTTCACACACATGCGTGCGCAAATGAGGATTAAGGCCAAAGTATACTTCGGCCGTCCTCGTCTACACACTGTCATCAAGAGGGCTCGCGGACAGTCGCGCACCCCGTCCGAGTGCAGGCAATTTTTTGAGACCGCGCAAGTCAAGTTGGTGGTCCTGCGCATGTGTTGAGCTCGTCCGTCCACAATCTTCTGCGGCTGAGTATACTTTGAATGCTGCGCAGACGCGGCTGTGCGCGAGACGGAACGGAACAGAACGCGGAAAGTGAAGAAGCCTAAAGGCTTCTCCTCCTCAATGGAAATGTTTTAAAAATGGACTCTAAAACTAAGCCCATGTCAAAATTGAACTGCAGGGTGATAATCGTTATTTACAAATTAGGCTGTCAAGATCAAGAGACATCTTTTAGACATCTTCTTGAACAGCTTCGAGCTATGAATGAACATGACGAAACTGCACCGGCAGCATTTCGTTTTCTTTACAGCACATTAACAAAACACATGGATGTTTATTCTTCATCATTGTTATTATAAAAATATGCAGTTAATAAGTTATCAGTCTAAAACTGGGCTCGTCATGGGGCGCGTCCGGAGCACTGTATGACTGATGTAACTTTACTCCACAAATATGAACTTACCTGAAAATACTTTTATCTTTAACATGTTCGTTTATGTCCAACACAAACTACTTTTGATTTTCACCTTGACTGATGTTTAGACTGATAACTTCCGCGCCGATGCGCAAACCTGTCACAGGACGCGCGGTCCTAATAGCGATGTATGACTGCTGTATCCGAATATGAACTAGCTGTTTTAAATATTTTTTATATTTAACATGTTAGTTTTTCAGTATGTTTGAAAGTATATTATTTCAGTTATTGGTAATTCCAGGCTCTCTCTCTCACGCACGCGCGGTTTAAAATCACCAAATAGTTATGAAATAGCTTATGACAAGTACAGAAAGTCTCTCTCTTGCCCCACCCACCCATGCATGATAATATCGTGTATCGGCGATCTCACAGGCTAGCGATATGACGATATGAAAATGACCATATCGCCCAACCCTAGTGCTGGAATTTCCTCTCAGGTGAGCGTCCTCTCCGAGTGCAATCAAAGACACGTGACTGGCATCCTCGACCCCCGCAGATACACTGGCACCTTCCATTAAACTGAGAGCGGCCTCCATCCCACTCGTCAATTGCTCTAAATCTCACTCTGGCCTGCAGTTTTTGATTTTCATCGCCCAAGCGCCTCAATTCCATTCTCATATCCCTCATTTCCTCAGTCAATCGATCCACAGCTCTGTGCAGTCCTCCATTATCAGTCACAGAATAAACAGCAGCCACAGCTCCTCCATCATTAGTGCTTCCTGCAGCATTAACAGTCATGTAATCAGTCTTTATTGTGTCTCTAGCATTCTCACACCGACCAGCAATTATCACAGCCTCCTCCAAATCCGTTGCTCCTTGTTCATGGCATTTAGCTCTGAGCACAGGATACAAGCCAGCAAGGAACCGACGAAATTTTTCTTCCCTCTGGGCTCTGTCGCCATATTCAGGAAAAGCCTCGTCCACTAACCTGCTGATCTCCGCCGCATACACCTCCAAACTTTCCCGCGGAGCACGAGGGCGGGCTGATAGGCTGGCTCTGAAGTGATCCATAAACTGCCGTTGTCCAAAAGCCTCCTTGAGTCGTTCTTTGGCCGCTGTGTAATCAGCCTGAACAGTATGAGGAAGGCTGTCCCACAAAAGAAATGCTGCGTTGCTCAGCTGTGTCGGTAGAATCCGTGCCAGTTCATAATTATAGGACCCAGAGCCATCTCCCTCTGTGAGTGCTCTGACCGCAACCTCGAACTGTCGTGCCCAACATAGAAAGCTCTGCTTCTCGTCACCGGAGAACGGCGGCGGTAACTCAATTCTCACGTGTCTGTTAATCTTGTCGCGGTCCCGTCTCGAATATAAATCATCCTCGTCTTTACACCACATGATGGCCGCGTCAACGTTGAACCCGCGCGTGCTAACTCCACTAAGAACTTTTGACTATAAACTAACTAATTAAACACTCGCCGTAACTCTGAACCACGTAAATGCGAATAAAACAAAACAACACCGCTGCCACCAATATAACCGAGCGTTTGTGCAGGGCTCGCCTAAACACTTAGGATGAAGAAAACAATAAAAACGAGGGCGTCTGAACTCTTCTCAACTTTTATTCCTCACACACCAGTCCGAACTCAAAAACCTGCGACACTCTAGAGCAGGAAGTGCGCATGCCCATTGCCTCTCTACGGCAAGCCCCGAGGGGATAAATGCATTACACACACACACATAGAGCGCCCGTAGATCCAGAATTAGTGCAATATAACAGAATCAAATAAAGTCTGTTACAACATTTTTATCAGTTTTTTAAAAGACATGTGACAATGTGATACGTGCGATAAACATCTTCCCAAATTCGTAATGAGAATCATTTAAATATCTGCTGTTGTCAACAAAAAGAAGCACAGATCTTCCTGCGGGTTTCTACCAAAATAAAATCTAAGAAAACTCCATCAACATTCATAAATGTTAGTATTGAAATTTTACCGTTGTTCTGTAAAATAAAAGAAAAAAAAAGACAATAATAATGATAATATTAATTACCCTACAACAGCTATACATTTATTATAACATTCACACATAGTGTTCAAATTGGGATCTGTAATATATTCTAATGTTTTAAAAGAAGTCTCTTCTGCTCAGAAAGGCTGCATTTATTTGTACAGAAAAAAAATACATGCCTGATTCAAGAAGGGGTCCCAAAAATGGCCAAAAAATATTATTTTAGAAACTTATTACTTATTAATTTTAAGTTCAATTGTGCTTTGCTGGTATAATGTCGGATAGAATGTAAAAAAATGTTCAGTGTTATGTAAATATTTTTAAATTGTTGTTTTGTAATTTATTTTATTTGAAAAGCAGGACAAAACAGTAAAAAGCACATTTTGGCTCTTTAATTTATGCAATGGCGAAAAAAATGGCAAAATAGGCCTTCATGGGGGGAAAAAATGCGAAAAACCGTGTTTGTATTCGGCCTTCGGCCCAGTGTTTCATTTTGTTCGGCTTCGGCCAAGAATTTTCATTTCGGTGCATCCCTACTAATATATTGATTTATTACCATTGTTGGAAACAGTTTTGCTGCTTAATATTTTTTGGAACCTGTGACATTTTGTTCAGGATTCTTTGATGAATAGAAAGCTAAAAAGAACAGCATTGATAATAAATTAACATATTGGAATGATTTCTGAAGGATTGTGACACTGAAGACTGGCATAAAAGCTGATGAAAATTCTGATTTTCATCACTGAAATAAATTACATTAAAAAATAATAAAAAATATTTTGAACGGCAGTGTGTGTGTTTGTATATATATATATATATATATATATATATATATATATATATATATATATATATATATATATACAAACACACACACACACACACACACACACACACACATTACATAAATGTAATCTATATATCTAAATAAAAATAGACTATATTCAGTATATGATCCAAAGTAACTAGTAACTAACTACTTGAGTAGTTTTTTTTAACCGATACTTTTTTACTCTTACTCAAGTAACTATTCAGATGATTACTTTTACTTTTACTTGAGTAAATATTTCTAGAAGTACTTTTACTTTTACTTGAGTAAATATTTCTAGAAGTACTTTTACTTGAGTACAGTTTGAGTACTCTACCCACCTCTGCATACACACACACACACACACACACACACACACACACACACACACACACACACACACACACACACACACCATACAGTTATGCATAAAAAATACCACAGAAAGACAGTTAATCAATATCACACGAAGAGTGTCAGTTTTTACATCTAAAAATCAGCATGATTACAAATGTGATACTGATTTTATGCAACAGTTCAATAAACAAGAAGTTAATATTAAGATAATTACGTTTTAAACACCATATTGCCTATTTTTAGCTCTATTTCAGCAACAAAAAAAATCATTCCAAACACAGTCACAACACTGTTTCACGTCTCTGAGCAACATGACGGTGTTTCGTTCCTGAATGAATCAATCGTTTAAATCAGTGATTCTCAAAGTGTGGTACGCGTACCACTAGTGGTACGCAGAGCTCCCTCGAGTGGTACGCAGAGGAATCATTGAATAAAAAAAAAAAAAGTTAAAATCACTTTTAGAAAGTTTGCAAGGTGGCTAAATGATGAAAAGGTCAGCAAAACTGCTATCGTGGCTTCAATCTGGCAAGAGAAGTGTGGATCAGGAGGAGAATGTTTCAAGCACAAGAACGGAAGGGGACGAGAGTGAACCGAGCACAGGTGCTAACAATGATTACTTAGGTAGCGCTGGTAAAGTCCCCATAGCATCTGCTAGCAGCAGCAAACAACACAAAGCAGTGCGAAATTATGACTCGAACTACATCAAATTTGGAATTATTTGGAGCGGAGAAGAGAAAGGGCCCAGGCCACAGTGTGTTGTATGTGGCAAAGTTCTTGGCAATGAATCCATGAAACCGTCTCATCTCAAACGGCATCTCACAACCAAGCACACGGCGCTTAAGGACAAACCAGTGGATTTTTTTTTACAAAAACGTAATAAACTTAAGCAGTCAAAGTCCACCATTCAATCCTGCAGTACACCCATAATCAAAGCACAGGAAGCTCATATCGTGCCAGCCTCCGGATCGCCAAAGCCGGTAAGCCACACACAATTGGAGAACAACTGTGTCTACCTTTAGCCAAAGAGATATGAATATGAATTTACGTGAGATATGAATATGATGGTGCAGCTCAGGAGGACTTTATGTTCTGCCAGTCACTTGAGACCCGAACTACAGCAGAGCACATATTCCAGGTACTGGACGCGTTTATCCAAGAGAACAGTCTGGACTGGAAAAAGTGTGTGGGAGTGTGTACAGACGGCGTGAGGGCTATGACAGGTCGTCATAGTGGAGTAGCAGCTCGCATCCGAGAGGTGGCACCTGAGATGCGCTGGACTCACTGCAGCATCCATCGTGAGGCGCTGGCAGTGAAGAAGATGCCTGATAAACTTAAGTATGTGCTGGAATCTGCTGTGAAAACTGTGAACTTCATTAAGGCCAGACCGATGAATGCTCGCTTATTTCGTGTGCTCTGTGAGGAGATGGGCAGTGAGCATGTCCAACTCTTGCTTCATACTGAAGTAAGGCGGCTTTCAAGAGGAAAGGTGCTTTCGAGGCTTTTCGAATTGCACAAAGAGGTCCAGATGTTCTTACAGGACACAAATTTCCCCTTGTCAGACATTTTTGAGGATACTGTGTGGCTCAGTCAGCTGGCATACTTGTCTGACATTTTTTCATGTTTAAACGAGCTGAATTTGGGACTCCAGGGACTCTCCATCAATGCCTTTGATGTGCAGGACAAAATCAATGCACTGCTGAAAAAGTTGGAGTTATTTGAAATCAAAATCAAGACAGGTGATGTTTCAGCTTTCCCTGCTTTGGAGAGTTTTCTGTCTGACAATGAACTGATGCTTGAGGATGGAATCAAGGAGAACATCGCTGCACACCTCGTGTCCCTCTATTTCCCAGTGATGCATGAAGCTGAAGCTAGCAGCTGGATGAGAAACCCTTTCAGCATTGACACCTCTCAAATGGCTTCAGAGGACTTAACTGTTGGTGAGCAGGAGAGTTTAATAGAGTTGTCTTGTGACGAAACATTGAAGGCAGCTTTCAAAAAGCAGACATTGTTGGACTTTTGGATAAAGCAGCATAGTGAATACCCTGTGCTTTCCGACAAGGCCGTGCACTTTCTCCTTCCTTTTGCGAGAAAGGCTTCTCTTCACTTGTTGTCATAAAAACAAAGTACAGAAGCAGGGTGGATGCTGAGCCAAACCTGAGACTGAAGCTGACCTCCATTGACCCAAACATCGCAGGAATGTGTTCACAGAGGCATGCGCACCCATCACATTAAGCCCATGTAAGTTGTCACCAACATGAAGTGTGTTTTAATTAAGTACAGTTGTTATTCTTACTGCTCTTCCTCACTTTTGTTTTATGCTTATTATTTCTCTCTCTCTCTCTCTCTCTCTCTCTCTCTCTCTCTGTGTGTGTGTGTGTGTGTGTGTGTGTGTGTGTGTGTGTTTTTCTGTTTCAGAAAGGAGTCATTTTACAAGTTGGGACGCAGCAAGAAAGGCTTCGGTTGACATTAGTACAAATATTATTTTACAGCTGTTATTGTTACTTGCAGATACACATATATAGCCTGTGTTAATTTTTTTTAACAGGTACTATACGTTAATACTTTACATTGAAGTACAGTACTTTTTTTTTTTTTTTTTACTTTTTAAGAACAGTACAGTTTTTATTTAACTTAAGTACAGTACATTTTAATTTAATCATTTAAGTTTTTTTATTTATTTACCTGTAAGCACAGTGCCGTGTTAATGTTCAAATTGTATTTACAATGTTTAAAATGGCCGACAATAATAAATATTCTTACTAGGAATAAAACTGCCTCGGTTTTTAACTGTGCAGAGCTGTAGCTGAATAATTAGGCCTACTACGCTACTGTATTTTAATGCTGGTCATTATGGTGGTACTTGGAGAGACAAATATTTTCTGAGGTGGTACTTGGTGTAAAAAGTTTGAGAACCACTGGTTTATATGATTCGGTTTAATTGCAAGGAATCACTTATTAACAGCGACTTGCTGCCACCTGCTGGCGGTTTTAATTTCACATTTAAAGTATCTTTTCATTTTTTAAATAATTGTAAATATCAGTATTCAATGTTTTATGTTTAAAATAACAAAATATTATTTATGCATTTGTAACTGCAGGTTAAATGCATTCATGTCCCTCTGAGCTGAATTAATAGTGTGTAAATAGGTCTACATCTAAACACCTCTTCAGATGCAGCTTCTGTGTTTTCTCTGCATTGCAAAGATTCATTTTGTTGATACTGATATAATTAGTTTGGTAACAGCCCAAATGTCTTATTATTCTAATTGACTGATTAAATGTAAAAATTTGACTCAAAAGATGATGCACACCTTTAGGGACAAAAAGGCTTTATAAAGGTAAAAATGCCGATAAAATGTACAAATCAATTTAAACGTATTAAAACAGATTAATTTCTATCACTGCTGTGAACTGACCAGTACACAGAATATGAAGGATATCAAAAACAAGTTTCACACACACACACACACACACACACACACGCACACACACACACACACACACACACACAAGTATGTAGAGAGACATTTAAGTGGGTTTATTCTGCAAATAACTCTAATTTTTTAACCTTTTTTAAAGTAATGTGAAATTGATTATTGTATTTTTATTTATCTTTATTGATATATTTGTATTTGCATTTTGAATGTAATTTGGCAATTAAATGCATTAAATGGGTTTAAATTTAACGGTAATTAATGTATGCAATTTCAGCAGCACAAATATTTATTTTTCTAAAAAGGAAACAAATTAGTTGTTTATTTTAAGACACGTATCTTACTTTCTCTTGTATATCTACTATTGCTCTTTAATAAACAAAAATGACTACTTATCCAATTACTTGATTAATCGACGGAATAATCAGTAGAATACTCGATTACTAAAATAATCAATAGCTACAGCCCTAGTTTTCTTTAATATAAACACCTCTCTGAGCTAATATACAATGGAGTAAATGAGAAGTACTACTCTGGTTGGTCGTCTCAAAAGCCCACTATCCTTACTCTCCCACTTATCTGACTGGTTTCTTTAGTAATTTTGTCTGCTAACAGTCAAGCCTTTGCTAACAAGACGAGCTATTAGCACTTAGTGTAAACAGACAATCAATTTAAAGGTTTTGTTAATGCAAAAACAGGTTTAACATGAACACAGAAGTCCACACATGTACAGGTGCATCTCAATAAATTAGAATGTCGTGAAAAAGTTCATTTTTTCTTGTAAGTTATTTCAAAAAGTTAAACTTTAATATATTTTAGATTCATTACATGTAAAGTAAAACATTTCAAAAGTTTTTTTGTTTTAATTTTGATGATTAGAGCTTACAGCTCATGAAAGTCAAAAATGAGTATCTCAAAATATTAGAATATTTACATTTGAGTTTCAATTAATGACCATCCATACAGTATAAATTCCGGGTATCTCTTGTTCTTTGAAACCACAATAATGGAAAAGACTGCTGAGTTGGCAATGATCCAGAAGACGAACATTGACACCCTCCACAAAGAGGGTAAGTCACAGAAGGTCATTACTGAAAGGAGTGGCTGTTTACAGAGTGCTGTATCAAAGCTTATTAAATGCAAAGTTGACTGGAAGGAAGAATTTGGGTTGGAAAACGTGCACAAGCAACAGGGATGACTGCAAGCTTGAGAATACAGTCAAGCAAAGCTGATTCAAACACTTGTGAGAGCTTCACAAGGAGTGGACTGAAGCTGGAGTCAGTGCATCAAGAGTCACCACGCTCAGACGTCTTCAGGAAAAGAGCTACCAAGCCACTTCTGAACCAGAGACAACGTCAGAAGCATCTTACCTGGGCTGTGGAGAAAAAGATCTGGACTGTTGCTCAGTGCTCCAAAGTCCTCTTTTCAGATGCAAGTAAATTTTGCATTTCATTTGGAAATCAAGGTCCCAGAGTCTGGAGGAAGAGTGGAGAGGCACAGAATCCATGTTGCTTGAAGTCCAGTGTGAAGTTTCCACAGTCAGTGATGATTTGGGCTGCCATGTCATCTGCTGGTGTTGGTCCACTGTGTTTTCTGAGTCCACAGTCAACGCAGCCATCTACCAGGAAATTTTAGAGCACTTCATGCTTCCTTCTGCTGACAAGCTTTATGGAGATGCTGATTTCATTTTCCAGCAGGACTTGGCACCTGCCCACACTGCCAAAGGTACCAAAAGCTGGTTCAATGACCATGGTGTTACTGTGCTCGATTGGCCAGCAAACTCGCCTGACCTGAACCCCATGGAGAATCATAGAGAATCATAGAGAATCTATGGGGTATTGTCAAGAGGAAGATGAGAGACACCAGACCCAACAATGCAGATGAGCTGAAGGCCACTGTCAAAGAAACCTGGGCTTCCATACCACCTCAACAGTGCCACAAACTGATCACCTCCATGCCACGCCGAATTGAGGCAGTAATTAAAGCAAAAGTAGCCCCTACCAAGTATTGAGTACATATACAGTAAATTAACATACTTTCCAGAAGGCCCACAATTCACTAAAAAAATTATTTTTATTGGTCTTATGAAGTTTTCTAATTTGTTGAGATAGTGAATTGGTGGGTTTTTGTTAAATGTGAGCCTAAATCATCACAATTAAAAGAACCAAAGACTTAAACTACTTCAGTCTGTGTGCATTGAATTTATTTAATACACGAGTTTCACAATTTGAGTTGAATTACTGAAATAAATGAACTTTTCCATGACATTCTAATTTATTGAGATGCACCTATACAAGAAACAAAGCCACACAATGTTTTACTTTCTGTATCTCTGTATCTTGATTGACAGTTGTCTCATCCAATCAGTAGTAATTATTCCATTCACAAACAATACCTAATTTTTACATTTTGTCTGACTTGTCATTGTGTTTTCAGACTTTTTTGGGTGATTTGTTTTTCACTTCACAAATATTTTACAGTGTGTCATATATAATCTTACCACAGTATCTCCAGTTTACAGTGAGGATCTTGTAGTACATCAGAGAGCAGCTTCACTGATTTTCCTAGTTTATTCCAAGACAGATTCAGGTGTCTCAGGTGTGAGGGGTTTGATCTCAGAGCTGAAGCCAGAGCAGCACAACCTTCATCTGTGACGCCACAATCATACAACCTGTAGAGAACAATGACACACTCTTCACTCTCTCAGATCAGATCAGTTTAGCTGTGAATGCATTAATATAAATAAAGTACGAACACAAATCAAAATAAACATGTTTGATGGATCATTGGATTGAGATCTAAAATGTCAAAAGAGCAACAAAAAAAAAAAAACGATCATAGGTCATTTAAATTCTCATTCAAGAAAGATAATATTCCTTTATTGCACTGTCAGTATTTTTAACCAATTCTGTCTTATGTAGACATTCATACAAATCTGTTTAATCACACTATTCATTACACAGCTGAGCTTTATACTGTTATTTTGATCTGTATTAATATGTATGGAGTAGTGTGTGTGTGTGTGTGTGTGTGTGTGTGTGTGTGTGTGTGTGTGTGTGTGTCCATCACCCAAGGACATCAAAACCTGTGGACACCACATACAATTTCAGTTATAGGCCTGTTAAATACCTGTTAGATGCTTTATTTCCATGTTTTGAATATTTTCTTATGTTTTCTTTAATATAAACACCTCTCTGAGCTAATATACAATGGAATAAATGAGAAGAAATGCAGATTTGTACTCGGGTTGGTCGTCTCAAAAGCACACTGTCCTTACTCTCACATTTATCTGACTGGTTTCTTTAGTAATTTTGTCTGCTAACAGTCAAGCCTTTGCTAACAAGACGGGCTATTAGCACTTAGTGTAAACAGACAATCAATTTAAAGGTTTTGTTAATGCAAAAACAGGTTTAACATGAACACAGAAGTCCACACATGTACAAGAAACAAAGCCACACAATGTTTACTTTCTGTATCTCTGTAACTTGATTGACAGTTGTCTCATCCAATCAGTAGTAAGTATTCCATTCACAAACAATACATAATTTTTACATTTTGTCTGACTTGTCTTTGTGTTTTCAGACTTTTTTGGGTGATTTGTTTTTCACTTCACAAATATTTTACAGTGTGTCATATATAATCTTACCACAGTATCTCCAGTTTACAGTGAGGATTCTGTAGTACATCAGAGAGCAGCTTCACTGATTCTCCTAGTTTATTCAGAGACAGATTCAGATCTCTCAGGTGTGAGGGGTTTGATCTCAGAGCTGAAGCCAGAGCAGCACAACCTTTATCTGTGACGCCACACTTACTCAACCTGTAGAGAACAAAGACAATCTAAAATGTCACAGAACAAAAACATGAGCCTCATTTAAGATAATTTTAAGATAAATAATATTACTTTGTTACACAATGTCAGTGGTTTAAAGGGGTCATGAACTGAGAAACCAAAATTCCCTTGATCTTTTGACACAAGAGGACAAACATCCTGTAAGTTTCAGAAGTCAAAACTTTGTTGTTAGTCTAAAAACAGCTTATATTGGAGCCAAAACGACAGCTTGTGGAATGTTCTACTCTATGATGTCAGTGGTTCTCTACCAGGGGGGCGCGAGATAACTTAAAACTAAAATATAATAATGTAAAAATATATATAATTAACAGCACAACCTCTATACGTATTGTTCTGTGTTTCGGAGCAGCAAGCCGTTTCTCATCACGCTGTCTGAAATACAGACTGAACGGCGGCTCAAAACTGCTGTATGAGCATATGATATGCAGACTACAGCTCTCGGCTGCATAAAGATTTGATGGACGACGATTGTAATCAAGTTAAAGATGATTACAGTGACATACAGTACAGGATCATGCATTAGGCGCACGCGCTGTGTCGGTTATAATTGATGCGCAAACTAAAAGTGTATGTGCTCTCGTACATATTTCTGCTTGAATACAGCTCAGTATATTCACGTAGTTGAATATAGCGAGTGTTTTATAACTGATGCTCATGTGTTTTTGAGAAGTTTGTGAGGATCAGTGGTGTTTATGCACATATGGACATCAGACGCTCCAAACAGCTTGTTCTGACAGAGGTACGAGCCGCCTTCAGATCGCTGAGTTCAGAATGGTTTAATTTTTCATTTGTATTTTGGTGTGTTTAGTGATTCTGAAAGGACCCGTATAGTAGTTTATATGCAGTCCTTTGGCATCTCCCTGTGGTACTGTTTGGTATGGCAGGTTGACTTGTGCTTATATTACATTTACATTTACGCATTTAGCAGACGCTTTTATCCAAAGCGACTTACAGTGCATTCAGGCTATACATGTTTTATCAGTATGTGTGTTCCCTGGGAATCGAACCCACAACCTTTTGCGCTGCTAACGCAATGCTCTACCACTGAGCCACAGGAACGTTAACATATTTTATATGTTAAAATTACTGTATAATTGAGCTTTACATACTTTTAAGTTGCATAGAATATCTGCAGTGACATTTTTGCAAAGTATGTTTGAACGTGGAATATTTAAATCTATCTTGAATTTGTTTTGTTTAAAAAATACATGTAATTGAAAACTTGAAGCAGTGCTGTGCAGAGAGAGAGCGATAAGAGAGCAGACGGATCCTTATACTTTCGAATCGCTCTCGCGGCACTTTGATGTCATTCACTGATCATTCAGCGCCGCTTCAAGTCGAACACACCTATTGTTTACGAGAGAGAGGCAAACATGCAGGTCTATGCAGAAACCAAACGATAAAGATGCTCTGAAGACAAGAAGATGCTGTTCAGTGCCAAGCTGTGGAGAAAACAGTCTTTGCATTGCCTTCCTTCTGATCCCAATGTTAGGAAAGAGTGAATGAACTTTATTTTTAATGAAGATCCAGACCGCGTCAGTAAGAAATCTGTCTTTGGTTCACTTCATTTTACCGCGGATTCGTTTACAAACAAGGCACAATTTGACGTGGGATTTTCAAAAAGATTGAAACTAAAAGACGATGTTGTGCTGACTATATTGGATCCGATGTGGCACCAACACAAGTGTGAGTAACTGTTTTTATCACGTGATCAATATTGCTTTGTCTCTTCTTACAGATCGTTTGATATATATTGAGTTATTTATGTGTTTTTGACCTAAATCACAGCAGCGTCCATCTGTGAAGGACAAACAAACACACAACTATTAGCCAATCACAGCAGGGGGCGTTTACTTCCGAGTCTACAATCCTCCACACCTTCAAACAGAGCGTTCTGATGAGGGGGTCAAAAACAGGTCAGAAAATAGCTTATTACTTCTAAATTATGTGTTTTGATGTAAAAATCTTGACAACATTATAAGTGGACCTCAGAGAACAGTACAAAATAATAAACAGAGGCAGTTCATGACCCCTTTAAAAATTACAATTACTTAAATTCCTTTTTTGCAAAGAAATTTTTAATTATTGACAAACCCAAATAATTTATTCATCTGCCACTTCTCTGTCTCTGAATCTAACAGTGTTACTGATTTGATATGAAACACACCAAAATACTGACCACTAAACTCTGGACAACATCTGCAGCACTGAAGATTTATGAGCTTTTAACTTTGATTTTCTTAATGTTTTAACAGTGAAGTGATTGTTCCCAGTGATACTTACTGAACTGATCTGGATTCTTTAATCACAGGCAGCAGCTTCTGAAGAACTTCCATATTTTCAGACTTACTCTTTCCTTTAACAAATTTATCAAGACAAAACTCATTCAGTTCCTCTTCTGATGTCAACAACACAAAAGCTACAGCTGACCACTGAGATGAAGAGAGTTTGGTTTTCTTTATTCTTCCAGATTTCAGATACTGTTGTATTTCCTCCACTAGTAAATGATCACCCAGTTCATTCAGACAGTGGAACAGATTGATGGATTTCTCTGGAGAGTCAATGGTCCTGATCTTCTTCTTGATGTACTCAACTGTTTTCTCATTGCTGTCAGAGCTGCTTCTTTTCAGTGGCATTATTTGTTGTAGGAGAATCTGATGAGACTCCACTGACAAACCCAGAAGGAACCGCAGGAAAAGATCCAGATGTCCATTTTTACTCTGTAGAGCCTCATCCACAGCTCTCTGATGCAGCTCAGATAATGAAACATGTTCTGATGAATTGAGCTGAAACCAGTCCTTCACTTTAGACCACAAACTCTGATCAAACACATTTATGTTGTTGTTTGTACAGGAGAGGTGCACATATAGAGCTGCTAGATGTTCCTGAATGCTCAGATGAACAAAGCAGAAGACTTTCCCCTGATGCAAGCCCAACTCCTCTCTGAAGATCTGAGTGCACAATCCTGAGTACACTGATGCTTCTGTCACATCAATGCCACACTCTCTCAGGTCTTCCTCATAGAAGATCAGGTTGCCTTTCACAAGCTGCTGAAAAGCCACTTTCCCCAGTTTGAGGATGATGTCTTCATCTGGCACCTTCTTCTCATAGTCCTTCTCACGTTTGATGTTGGTCTGAAGGATCAGGAAGCGTGTGTACATTTGAGTGAGAGTCTTGGGAATCTCTCCACTCTCTGCTCGACTCAACATCTTCTCCAGAACAGCGGCTGAGATCCAGCAGAACACTGGGATGTGGCACATGATGTAGAGGCTCCTTGATGACTTCAGGTGTGAGATGATTGTATTGGCCAGACTCTGATCACTGATTCTCTTCCTGAAGTATTCCTCCTTCTGTGGCTCATTGAAGCCTCGTACCTCTGTCACTCGATGGACACACTCAGAGGGGACGAGATCAGCTGCTGCTGGTCTGGAGGTGATCCAGATGAGAGCAGAGGGAAGCAGATTCCCCACAATGAGGTTCATCAGCAGCATGTCCACTGAGGCTGATTCACTTACATCACACAACCTCACATCGCTCTGAAAATCCAGAGGCAGACGACACTCATCCAGACCATCAAAGATGAACAACACTTTATATTCATCACTGGATATTTTCAGTTCTTTAGTTTCAGGGAAAAAGACATGAAGAAGATCTGAAAGACTGAGTGTTTTGTTCTCCATCAAGTTGATTTCTCTGAAAGGCAGTGGAAATATGAGCTGGACGTCCTGATTCTCTTTCCCTTCAGCCCAGTCCAGGATGAACTTCTGCACAGAGACTGTTTTTCCAATGCCAGCGACTCCCTTTGTCAGCACAGTTCTGATGGCATTGTCTTGTCCAGGTAAAGGTCTAAAGATGTCATTGCATTTGATGGCTGTGTCCTCTGTTGCTGCTCTCCTGGATTGTGTCTCAATCTGTCTCACCTCATGCTCATTACTGATCTCTCCACTCTCACTCTCTGTGATGTAGAGCTCTGTGTAGATCTCATTCAGGAGTGTTGGGTTTCCCTGCGTCGCTGTTCCCTCATACAGACGACCAAACTTCTTCATCAGATTTGATCTAAACCTGTTAAGGACTTCACGCCTGGAAAATTCAAATACTGTATTATTAAATCAGCTAATGAGAACATGGTCTTTCATGTATTCTGTATTATAATCAAATAATCTTTTACAGAAATATTAGACCTGAGGTCAGTCTTTGTATCTTCACTCTTATAATCTATTGGCTGATTCACAGACCGGTCACTCCTCAGAGACACACAGCTGGAGTCTGCTTCTGATCTCTCCTGATGAACTGAACTATAACAGAGAGAGATTAAAGTGAATCCTTTGAATTATCATATTTAACAAAGTATATCTTCATATATTATTCAAATAATCACTTTAAAAAGCACTTCATGATAATTTCATTTACGTTATTTTATTACAAAATATGTTAAATAGAACAGTGCTTTCACAAATGCTTCTCTCTGTGTAACACTATATATGTTAAAGTATCAGATAAAGACATTTAAAAATAAATATAACACTATTTTGGTCTCTGCCAATAGCCTCGTGGTTAATGCGCTGACATACAGCATATATATACTATTTTGATACTATTTTGATAATTTAAAGTTATATGCTATAATTAAATTTATATAAAAATGTACCTGAGATCAGTCTTTGTATCTCTGCTCTTAAACTCTATTGGAGAATCCATAGACTCATCACTCCTCATAGACACACAGCTGGACTCTGCTTCTGATCTCTTCTGATGAACTGAACTATAACAAAGAGAGATTAAAGTCAATCCTTTACCATGTTCAACAAAGTACATACTCATATATTATTTAAGCAATCACTTTAAAGAACACTTAATGATAATTTCATTTACAATATTTTTTTTACAAAAGATGGTAAATAGTAGTAGTAGTAGTAGTAGTAGTAGCCCTTTATTGTCACTAGTCACAAGTACCAGCGAAATTAGCCATCGACCTGTCCATACACAACATACATATATGACAATATAAGAACAGTGTTTTCACAAATGCATCTCTCTGTGTAACACTATGTTAAAATATCAGATAAAGATATTTAAAGATAAAGATAACATTATGTTGATAATATAAAATGACATGCTATTAGTGCTGGACAATGATTAATAGTGATTTAATAGATGATTAAAAGTGTTTGTGTAAATAATATATGTGTGTACTGTGTATATTTATTATACATATATAAATACACACACATACATGTATATATTTATATTCATATGATTTATATTATGTACAGGTGCATCTCAATAAATTAGAATGTCGTGGAAAAGTTCATTTATTTCAGTAATTCAACTCAAATTGTGAAACTCGTGTATTAAATAAATTCAATGCACACAGACTGAAGTAGTTAAGTCTTTGGTTCTTTTAATTGTGATGATTAAGGCTCACATTTAACAAAAACCCACCAATTCACTATCTCAACAAATTAGAATTTAGAAATTTACTACATTTTTTTAAGGTAAGTGGTTGCAATCAATTTATTTTAGCTACATTTAAATAAACTAATTTTGTTGAAAGTTAGAAAACTAAATTTGTTTATTTAAATGTAGCTAAAATAAATTGATTACAACCACTTACCATAAAAAAAATTGAGTAAATTCAATGAATCATTTTTTTCAGTGTACTTCATAAGACCAATAAAAAAAACATGTTTAGTGAATTGTTGGCCTTCTGGAAAGTATTAATTTACTGTATATGTACTCAATACTTGGTAGGGGCTCCTTTTGCTTTAATTACTGCCTCAATTCGGCGTGGCATGGAGGTGATCAGTTTGTGGCACTGCTGAGGTGGTATGGAAGCCCAGGTTTCTTTGACAGTGGCCTTCAGCTCATCTGCATTGTTGGGTCTGGTGTCTCTCATCTTCCTCTTGACAATACCCCATAGATTCTCTATGATTCTCTATGGGGTTCAGGTCAGGCGAGTTTGCTGGCCAATCAAGCACAGTGACACCATGGTCATTGAACCAGCTTTTGGTACCTTTGGCAGTGTGGGCAGGTGCCAAGTCCTGCTGGAAAATGAAATCAGCATCTCCATAAAGCTTGTCAACAGAAGGAAGCATGAAGTGCTCTAAAATTTCCTGGTAGATGGCTGCGTCGACTGTGGACTCAGAAAACACAGTGGACCAACACCAGCAGATGACATGGCAGCCCAAATCATCACTGACTGTGGAAACTTCACACTGGACTTCAAGCAACATGGATTCTGTGCCTCTCTACTCTTCCTCCAGACTCTGGGAGCTTGATTTCCAAATGAGATGCAAAATTTACTTTCATCTGAAAAGAGGACTTTGGAGCACTGAGCAACAGTCCAGTTCTTTTTCTCCACAGCCCAGGTAAGATGCTTCTAATGTTTGGGGATCTGGGGACGCTCTGCCTCCGGCTTGGGGTTACGGCTGGGCCTGGGGGGCTTGGGTCCTGGTTGGTGTGCCGCCGGGAGCATGGGTTGGTGCATGCGCTTGGGCCCGGCTCTGGTGTGGGGGTCTTCGATGCATCGGTGCCTCCGCGGGGGGGGGGGGGGGGGGGGGGGGTCCAATAGAGGCGGGGTATACGGGCTTTACCTGGGTGTCTTATTGTCTTATGTAGTTTGGGAAGTGACTGGATGATGGGGTGGGGTAGTTTTTCCTCTGCTGTGGGGTCTGGTGGGCCGCCCTGGGCTGCCATGGGCCCTGGTCTGGATGGGCCTGGGCCCCCCGCCCTGGGCAGATTTGGGGTAACGGGGGTGCCTATGGGGGTCAGCGGGGGAGCTGGCTCCAGAGGGGGGGGTATTTTGCCCCCTCTGATGTTTTCCTCCCCATCCCTAAGGCTTCACTTCTCCCGTTCCATCATACCAACACATAGGTAGGGTTTTGAGGTGCGGGTGAGTCGCTGGGATGCAGGGGAGGTGGTACTCCTCTGTCTCCTCGTGGCCGCCTGCATCTCAATTACACATTACAGCTTAGACATTCTCATTACTTACTGTCACATGACACATACATATAGGGCCTTGGGGGTGGGCACACTGAATGGCATCCGGAGGGCGGTCTGTTCATTCAGCCTTCCCTCTGGTGCCAGTGCCCACTTCTCAATTTTAATTTGCACATAGACATTGAGGGCTCTAGGGAGGGGACGAGCTGACACAAGCTTGTGGAGGGTGCCCCTCCCCTGTTTTAAAGCACCCCTGTTTTAAAGCACCTTAGAACAACACACACCAACACTACATTTGAGCGGGTGGGGTGAAGCATGGGGTCGTCTTTTTTTTTTTTCTCACACCCCTGTTCTCTGTTCTCTGTCTGGGGCCGGGGGCTGTGAGGATGAGCTGGCCGCCCGGTCGGGGTCTGGGCTGTTGATTTTCTCTGCTGCTGCGGGGACCGGGGTGGTCTTCCTGTCCCCACGCCGGAGCGAAGGGGGTTTAGCTCCGGGATCGGGCGCTGGCTACCCCTCTGGGGGTGGTGGTGCCTGGACCTAGGAGTATAGAGTGCATGTGGGGAGTGTGAGTGTGGGTACCGTGTCCATTTTTGTGTGTCTACATGTGGGGCGAAGGTGTGAATATTTGTTTGCGTGCATGAGGGTGGGAACATATGCTTGTGTATATGTGTGCTTGTCGTCTACGTCTATGTGTCAGGTCGGGCCTTAGACTCCGCCTCACTCATCATCTTAGTCGACCCCCACCCCACCACCATGCCCTGCCGGTGGAGGATGCCGCCGGTGCGTTGGTGATTTCTCGCGCCGGGGCAGGATGCTCGGGCGAGCGCCGGCACACTCTCGGCGGTCGATTGGCGGGGCCTGGCCCTACTGGCCTTGCTGGGCCCCGATTGTGGGGTGGGGGGCCTTTGGGTCTCCGGGCCCAGGGCCCGGTCCGCCCTGGTGTGGTCGGCTGCCGGTGGAGCCTGCGGGCTTGCCGCCACGGCACCCTGGGGCGCCTACACTGTGGCTGTCGGAGGTCCCGCCTTCGGGCTCTCCTCTGCCCTTTTCTGGGTGGAGGCCGCGGTTGTCTCTGCGGTGGTTCTCCTGGGGGTCCCGTGCCCTGGGGGGCCTCCGGATGTTTGGGGCCCGGGTCTTTTCCGTGCCTGCTTCATGCCTTGCGGGATGGGGCTGTTGTTCCCCACACACACTATTAAACATTTACATGGAGGAACCTTATGAACACAAGCGCGCTCACACACACAGGTGTACACTCAAGCATTCACATTGGTGTAAAAACAGGTGCTCACAGACACACATTGTCTTGATCTGCTGTTGCTTCAAAACTTATTTTGTAATATTAGTTATGTGTGCTGCTCAATAACATTTAACATTTAGAATTTATTGTGATTTATACAGATGTTGGTTGTTGCTGCAGTCTCTTTGATGTTGTGTCTTCGGTTGTTTTCTCTTTTTGTCAGCAGGTATTGAAGCAAATTGTCTGTTTTTTTGTTTTTGTTTTTTTTCTCCCTCTCTCTCTCTATCCCCCATTCTGCTTTTTTCTCTCTCTCGCTTCCCCTTCTTTGTTGACTTTCCCCACAACCTTTTTTTTTTTTTTTTTTCCTTTCTTCTTTCTCTCTCTTGTTTTCTCTGTCCCCTGGTCTTGTCTGTCACAGTGTGGTTAAGTAAAAGGGTATATAAAATTAAATTAATTAATTAATATAAAAATAAAAAATAAAAAGATAAAAAAAATATATATATAAAAAAAAAAAAAAAATAAAAAAAAATAAATAAATAAATAAATATATTTAATTAAAAAAAAAAGAAAAAAGGCTGTGAATGATGATAGTATAGCCATGCATATGTACTGTCATGTGTTATCTGTGCTACTGACAGGCCAAAAAAAAAAAAAAAAAAAAAAAAAAAAAAAAAGATGCTTCTAATGTTGTCTCTGTTTCAGAAGTGGCTTGGTAGCTCTTTTCCTGAAGACGTCTGAGCGTGGTGACTCTTGATGCACTGACTCCAGCTTCAGTCCACTCCTTGTGAAGCTCTCACAAGTGTTTGAATCAGCTTTGCTTGACTGTATTCTCAAGCTTGCGGTCATCCCTGTTGCGTGTGCACCTTTTCCTACCCAAATTCTTCCTTCCAGTCAACTTTGCATTTAATATGCTTTGATACAGCACTCTGTAAACAGCCACTCCTTTCAGTAATGATCTTCTGTGACTTACCCTCTTTGTGGAGGGCGTCAATGTTCGT
This sequence comes from Aspiorhynchus laticeps, assembly GCA_023376895.1. Classification (NCBI taxonomy): domain Eukaryota; kingdom Metazoa; phylum Chordata; class Actinopteri; order Cypriniformes; family Cyprinidae; genus Aspiorhynchus; species Aspiorhynchus laticeps. The sequence continues at coordinate 2,377,553 of CM041799.1, forward strand.
CTTCTGGATCATTGCCAAGTCAGCAGTCTTCTCCATTATTGTGGTTTCAAAGAACAAGAGATACCCGGAATTTATACTGTATGGATGGTCATTAATTGAAACTCAAATGTAAATATTCTAATATTTTGAGATACTGATTTTTGACTTTCATGAGCTGTAAGCTCTAATCATCAAAATTATAACAAAAAAAACTTTTGAAATGTTTTACTTTACATGTAATGAATCTAAAATATATGAAAGTTTCACTTTTTGAAATAAGTTACAAGAAAAAAATCAACTTTTTCACGACGTTCTATTTTATTGAGATGCACCTGTATAATTATATTTAATATATAAACATAGCATATTTTTCTTAAATATACACATGGATGTGTTTATATACACATACTAAATATACACAGTACACACACATATATTATGTACACACAAACTTTTATTTTGGATGCGATTAATCGTTGCCCAGCACTAAACATAAAAAGGTACCTGAGATCAGTCTTTGTATCTCCACTCTTAAACTCTATTGGACGATCCATAGACGCGTCACTCCTCAGAGACACACAGCTGGACTCTGCTTCTGATCTCTTCTGATGAACTGAACTATAACAAAACAGATTTAATTCTTTATGATGATAATATCTTTCTTTTCAGGTCTACTATATATTTCATCAAAAATACTGCAAAGAGGAGGCTTTTTGACCTTACAATTATTATTTTAAACATAATCTTCATTTTAACGTAAAAGCCTCCAGACAATTAAAAAAAATAAAAAACCTTGATTGAAACAGTTCAGTAAAGTTGGTAAGATATTCACAGATTCAACATTTCTGGATCAATAACTCACGAGAATTTTTTTTTTTACTACACAAATGAAGCCTCTTTTCTTTCGTAGTGATGTAGTAAACAAGCTACAAGCGTGTTTTCCTCAAAACAAGCTTTCCTCCGCTCTGTACAAAATACATTGATCTCAATGCGCTGGCGTCTGAGAGACAGTCTGTTACTAATAAAATACTCAATAACTTCACAGTAACACACTGTAGTGTCACCAAATTCAGTTCACACATCACTGCTCTCCTGCTGGTTATACTACAACACTTATTTTGAAAATAATTGCTTTTAGATCATTTTATGTTTTATTTATTTATTTTTTAATATTCAATAAGTTCACTGCTGCTAGACATAATAGTTAATCATTTTAATGTAACACACTGTACTTTCACCAAATTCAGTTCACACATCTGTTCTGCTCTCCTGCTGGTTATACTACAACACTTGTTTTGAAAATTATTTATTTATTTATTAATATTCAATAAGTTCACTGCTGCTAGACATAATAGTTAATCATTTTAATGTAACACACTGTACTTTCACCAAATTCAGTTCACACATCTGTTCTGCTCTTCTGCTGGTTATACTACAACACTAATTTTGTAAAAATATAATAATTGCTTTTAATGATTTTGTAATCATGAAAAACAGTTAATAATTTCATTGTAACACACTGTACTATGTGAACTGAACAGTGAGCAGTGATGCGTGAACTGAATTTGGTTAAAGTACAGTGTAACAGTAAAATTATTAACTATTTTTCATAATAAATAATCACAAAATTATGCAAAAGCAATTATTTTCAAAATAAGTGTTGTAGTATAATCAGCAGGAGAGCAGTGATGTGTGAACCGAATTTGGTGAAAGTACAGTGTGTTACAGTAAAGTTATTAACTATTATGTCCAATATCAGTAATGTTATTGAATAGAAAATAAAACATAAAAATGATCCAAAAGCTGTTATTTTCAAAATAAGTGTTGTAGTATAAATAGCAGGAGAGTAGTGATGTGTGTTACTGTGAAGTTCAGTATTTTATTAGTAACATGTTTCGCACTTTGCAGACGGTCCCTTAAGACTTGTCTCTCAGACGCCAGCGCATTGAGATCAATGTATTTTGTACAGAGCGGAGGAAAGCTTGTTTTGAGGAAAAAACTCATAATAACTATACACAGTACACACATATATTATGTACACTGTGACGGTTTCAGTGATTAACCCGTTATTTCTGAGTTGCAGGTGATTGGCTGAAGGGAGTGGTCGCACACCTGAATTATGAATTATAAATTATGCATACATATTTACATAGTTCTAGAGAGTGAATGATTTGAGATGGGGGATGGAATTTACAGGCAAGAATTAGGGTTAGAGAATTACAGAACACAGGTAATAATTCCTGTGTTAGTGGTTTAGGCTGGAGATGGCATAGGGGAAAAAACAGTTTTTATGCCTAGATGTTCTAGTGCACAGAGATCTGTAGCGTCTGCCTGAAGGGAGAAGCGCAAACAGGTCATGTCCAGGGTGAGAGGGGTCTGTGATGTTACCTGCCCGTTTCTTCACTCTGGAGTAGTACAAATCCTGAAGGCTGGGCAGGTGCACACCAATGATCCTTTCTGCTGTCCTAACAGTCCGCTGCATTCTTCTTATATCTGATTTGCTGGCTGACCCAAACCATACAGTTATAGAAGAGCACAGAACCGACTCAATAACAGCAGAGTAAAACTGTGTCATGTGCGCCTGTGGCAGGTTGAACTTTTTCAGTTGACGAAGAAAGTACATTCTCTGCTGGGCCTTTTTCACGATGGAGTCGATGTGAGAGTCCCACTTCAGGTCCTGAGAGATGGTGGTTCCCAGGAACCTGAATGACTCCACTGCATTCACAGAGTTGTTCATGATAGTGAGTGGGGGCAGAGCTGGGGGGTTTCTCCTGAAGTTCACGATCATCTCCACAGTTTTAAGCGTGTTGAGCTCCAGGTTGTTTAGACTGCACCAGACAGCCAGCTCCTTAACCTCCTGTCTGTAAGCAGACTCGTCACCGTCCTGGATGAGGCCGATGAGTGTGGTATCGTCTGCAAACTTCAGGAGTTTGACAGAGGGGTCTTTAGAGGTGCAGTCGTTGGTGTAGAGGGAGAAGAGCAGTGGGGAGAGGACACTTTCTGATCACAATCCTCTTACATTCTTGCATTCCTTACAGTCGCCGAGTCAGCGCTTAATGCGTTGGATTCTCTTTTTACAGCCCTACAATTTAATTGTTAAACACATTAAAGGATCGTATAACGTAGTGGCAGATGCGTTATCTCGTGTTCCTGATCTGATCAATTAAGTACAATGGTTGTACGGTTGGTTCTGTTTTTCTGTGCTCTTTTGTCGCCTTAATTTGCTTTCAGGATCCAGATTGCTGGTGGCGAGATGGGCAGTGTGGGAGAATGGAAAGAATTGTGAAAATCATGGTTGTACTGTGATCAGAGGTTGTATAACAATGTGTATAGAAATTATTTCTAAGTATGGTGGTGGGAGTTTTTTTGTTTTTTGATCCGGTTTGTAACGGATCTCTTTTAAAAGGGGGTGTGTGACGGTTTCAGTGATTAACCCGTTATTTCTGAGTTGCAGGTGATTGGCTGAAGGGAGTGGTCGCACATCTGAATGTAATTATGACGCTCTATAAAAGACTGGGACAGAGATGGGAGCGTGGGGCTGAGCTTGTGCAGAGATTGGGTTGTTGTCGTTTGCGCTGTACCGTGTCTCATGTCAAGAGGCTATCGAAGAACTCATGAGATGTGAGGGATATGGGAGTTCACCGCCACCTTTTGATCCATCTCCTTTGGGATTGTTGTTGTTTTTGGAGGTTTCATGGACTGAGAATGGTTGGACTGTTGTCTTTCATAAATGCTACCCATTTGCACACATCTGCTGACACACTGATTACCATTTATACTGATATTTAATGTTGTTCTGTCTTACACCGATAAATAAATTTACTTATTAATTGGCTGTGGTGTGTGTGGTGACTCCCTTATTTTGTTGCGATTGAGAAGAGATCGTAACAAATGGGGGCTCGTCCTAAAGCGAAATTACATCATAACAAGATGAAATTTGATTAATATTTCAGTATGCGTGTTGTTTTGAGAGACGTACATAGATATTGTTTAAACTGACTCGTGAGTTCGAAAGTAATCATCAAAGGTAAGTGCATTTTTCTTTTTACAGGGGATACATTGTTCATTTTCTCCCGGGTAGGAATTAGCAACGCTTGGCGTTGATTTGTTATTTTGCCTTTTTTATTTTTGTGCAGGCTTTTGGGTGAAGTACACCGCCGTGGTTTTTGATTGAGCTGTTTGTTCAATTTATAAACCATCGGTATTTTGGTGTTTAATGTCGCTTTACTCTTGAAAGCTGCATGAAGACTAGGCATATGTTAGCTTAGTGGGTTAGTAGGCAGTTTAGAAGGGGGAGAGTGAATAATTTTTTCACCTGTTTTATTCCGAAAGGGAAATAAATGCACTTGCTTTTTGTTTGAAAGTGTAATATTTTATGAGAACAGAATGTCGTCTATAGAAGAATTTATTAAAGATCCTTCAGAGGAGATATTAAATTCTTTTGTGAAACAACAATTATGGGAACTTGTAGATCATTTTAAAATCAGTGAGGTAGACAAGAAAACACGGAAAAAGGCACTACGTTCTGTTGTGAAAAATTGGTTATGTGAAAATAGCCTTATGGTGGCCTCTCCACAGAGAAAACGCGACATTGATGTAAAAGGTTCTTTAAATATTTTCTCCGGGTTATCTTTCGAAGAAAGAAAGGAAATTTTACAAATGCAGCAGCTTCATGATAAAGAGTTGAGTAAAGAAACTAAACGTTATGAATTGGAGATTGAAAGAATAAGAAACGAGAATGTGCTCAGACAACGCAAGATCGAATTCGAACAAAAAAAGTTAGAGGCTGAGAAATCCGCACGAGATTATGAGCTGCAGGTGGAGCGGTTGAGATTGGTAAAGGAAGGGAGAATGATGTCAGATGTTGGGGAGAGAGGTTTGAGTTTATCTGGAGGGTTTGACTTGGCCAGCAATTTAAGGCTGCTTCCCAAATTTAATGAACATGACCCTGATGTTTTTTTTTTCTTTATTCGAAACTATGTCCGAGGAAAGAGATTGGCCGATGTCTAGCCGAATTGTCATGCTTCAAACGGTGATCACAGGCAAGGCACAGGAGGCATATGCAGCGCTCATGATGGAGGACAGAAAAGATTATAACAAGGTAAAAATAGCTATTTTGAAGGCCTACGAACTGGTTCCTGAAGCCTATCGCCAACGATTTCGAAGCTGGAGAAAAGGTGATCGTCAAACACACTCTGAGGTGGTAAGGGATCTGGTTTCTTATTTTGATCATTGGTGTGTTGCGTCCGCTGTTGATGACTTTGAAAAGCTGCGTGATTTGATCATTTTAGAACAATTTAAAAATATTGTGCCGGATTACATTGCTACATACATAAATGAAAAGAAACCAAAAGACGCAATGGAAGCTGCAGTTTTAGCAGATGATTATGTATTAACGCTTAAAAAGGTATACAGAGAAGACAGATCAGGTCAACAGAGTGGTAATTTTAATGAAAACCGAGTTGGAGCAAAGAAATTTGAACAAATGTATCCTTCAAAATCAGAGAACAGTGGTCGGGTGAAGTCTGACAGAGACTTGGTGTGTAATTACTGTTTTAATCTGGGACATTGGAAAAATAAATGCCCAGTTTTAGCTGCTAAGTGGAAGTCTGGAAAAAAGAAATCACAAATTAATTATGTTAATCCTGTGTTAGTCACTGACCTTACTGAAACTACCAATGACCTTAATCATGGCACTTTCATAGAGGTGGGAGAGGAAGTATGTGACCCCAAATTAGTAGCCATGAAGAACTTTGTACCGTTCATTACAGAAGGTTGTGTGTCTTTGCCAAACTCTGAGAGAAAAATGCCAGTTAAAATCTTGAGAGATACAGGCTCATCAGAATCTTTTATTCTTGAATCTGTTTTGCCCTTTTCTGAGGTATCAAGTGAAGGGAGGAGTGTTCTGATTAGAGGAATTGGATTAAACACACTTTCTGTTCCTCTGCATAGAGTACACTTGACTTCCGACCTGATCTGTGAAGTATCCTTGGGAGTTCGTCCAACTTTGCCAGTGGATGGGGTTACTGTCATCTTGGGTAACAATTTGGCTGGAGGTAGAGTATGGCGAGAGGTGATTCCACCTCCTGAGGTAGTGCCTATTCCAGTCACCGAGAACTCCGATATTCTCCATCAAAATTTTCCTGAAGTATTTACAGCTTGTGTTGTGACTCGTGCAAGGAGTCGTGAGATGTCACTTGAGAAACAAGAAGTGTCAAAATATGTTGTGCCTGGTTTGTCCACCCTTTCACCTATTTCTCATAGGGAGTTGGTAGATGCGCAGCAGAAAGACCCTGAGTTGCAGAAGTTGTTTGATGCTGTTATTTCGCCTCAGGAGGTAAGAAGTGCTGTTAGTGGATGTTTTATCCAAGATGAGATGCTTCTAAGGAAGTACGTTCCCTGTAAAAAGGATTTGCTGGATGAGTGTATAATTCAAGTGGTGGTGCCAAAACAATTTCGAGATGTAGTATTACAACATGCACATGGTGAAGTTGCTGGACATTTAGGAGTAAAAAAGACTTATGACCGAATTTTACGACAATTTTATTGGCCCAGTTTGAAAAAGGATATTTCGTCTTTCATCAGAACGTGTCACACTTGCCAGGTAACTGGTAAGCCAAATCAGCTGTTGAAACCAGTGCCTTTGAGTCCCATAGCTGTTACAAGCAAACCGTTTGAGCACTTAATAATTGATTGCATGGGACCACTGCCTCCATCTAAATCAGGGAGTGCATATCTGTTGACCGTGATGTGTCAGGCAACTCGCTATCCAGCAGCCTATGCCATCCGAAGAATTACCACCAAAGCAGTTGTGAAAGCTTTAACTCAGTTCATATCTATTTTCGGGATACCTAAAATTATTCAAAGTGACAACGGTTCTAATTTTACGTCTCGTATGTTTGCTGAGGTTTTGAAGGTGCTTAAGGTGAAACACAATCAGTCGAGTGTATATCATCCTCAAAGTCAAGGTGCGATTGAACGGTTTCACCAGACTTTGAAGTCACTTGTGCTTACTGTGTGGAGCTAAACCGTGATTGGGAGGAGGGTTTACCCTGGCTATTACTTGCGGCTAGGGAAGTACAGCAAGAGAGTTTGGGATTTAGCCCAAATGATTTAGTTTTTGGTCATCGTGTATGTGGACCTCTTTCTGTTTTGCGTGAGGGACTAGGTGAGGAGGATCCTCCGCAAAACTTGGTAGAGTATGTGAATGGTTTTCGTAGACGTTTGTTTTTGGCCGGATTGAGTGCACAGAAAAATCTTGCTGTTGCACAAGAGAAGATGAAGAATCACTTTGATAAGCATGCTGAAGGTCGTGTCTTTACATCAGGTGATCAGGTATTAATTTTGTTACCATCTTCTGGGTCTCCTTTTTGTGCTAAGTTTACTGGGCCATATACTGTTCTTCGGAAACTGTCTGACGAAAACTATCAAGTTGCAACTCCAGATAGGCGAAAATCTAAGCAGTGTTTCCATGTAAATTTGCTTAAAGCTTATCGTTCTCTAAATTCTGAAGTTCAACTAACAAAATCAGTTGCTCCTGTTGTCACTGCTTCTTTTGAGTCTTATCAACCTTTTGTTGAGGGAGGAGAAGATATGGTTAAGGAGGATACAGTTGTTCCTGAAGATTGTGTTTTGCTACCTCGATTAAAGAACTCAGAGACTCTTCAGAATTTGGATGCTCTGTTTTCACATTTGACAGAGGTTCAAAATAAAGACCTAACCCAGTTGTTACGGGAGTTCCCTGGCTTGTTCTCCGATATACCCACTCGTACTCATCTGATACAGCATGATGTTGATGTGGGAGATGCGCAACCTATTCGTCAACGTTTTTATAGGGCTCCAGTCAGTAAGAGAGAAGCATTGGAATCTGAAATTCAATATATGCTTGAGAACGGAATAGCTGTTCCGTCGTGCTCAAGTTGGGCTTCACCTTGCTTGTTAGTGAGGAAAGCAGATTCAACTTATAGATTTTGTACTGACTATCGCAAGCTAAATGCCATCACTAAGCCCGATGCTTTTCCACTTCCTCGAATGGAGGATTGTGTAGATCAGGTGGGTACAGCTAATTTTGTGAGCAAGCTAGATCTTCTTAAGGGGTATTGGCAAGTGCCGTTAACTCCTAGAGCTAGAGAAGTAACCTCGTTTATTACATCGTATGGATTATACTCGTACTCTGTTATGAGTTTTACGAAATGCACCTGCCACCTTCCAGAGATTGATGAACCGAGTGGTATTTGGGCTGGAAGGGTGTGCAGTGTATTTGGATGATGTAATTGTTTTCAGTGAGACCTGGGAACAACATTTAGTTCATCTGCAAGCTCTTTTAACTCGGTTGGCTGAGGCATGTCTTACAGTTAACTTGGCCAAGTGTGAGTTTGCCAAGGCTACTGTAAGATATTTGGGGAAAGAGGTTGGCCAAGGTAAAGTGCGTCCAGTTCAGGCCAAAGTTCTTGCCATTCAGCAGTTTCCTTCTCCGTCTACCAAGAAAGAACTCATGCGCTTTTTGGGGATGGTCGGTTATTACCGGGGTTTCTGTTTAAATTTTTCAACCGTGGTTGCTCCACTGACTGACTTACTTAAGAGCTCAGTGAAATTTGACTGGAGCGAAAATTGTCAGAGAGCTTTTGAAAATGTTAAATTATTGTTGACCACTGCTCCTGTTCTAGCTGCCCCGAGGCTGGATATGCCATTTAAACTGCAGGTGGATGCCAGCCAGGTTGGTGCTGGAGCTGTCTTGTTACAGACAGGGGAGAATGGTTTGGACTATCCAGTAAGTTTCTTTTCTCGTAAGTTTAACACTTATCAGAAAAACTACTCTGTGATCGAGAAAGAGGCTTTATCTTTAATTTGGGCACTTCAGTTCTTTGATGTGTATGTGGGGGGAGGAATGCCCGTGGAGGTGTTTTCTGAATCAGAATCAGCTTCATTCGCCAAGTGTGTGCAAACACACGAGGAATTTGTTGTGGTTTTTAAGAAGCTCTTGGTACATACATACATACATACATACATACATACATATCTGACATGAGAACATAACATTTAAATAAGCCTTAATAATAATAATAATAATAATGTGTCTGAATCTGGAACAGAAGATTTATGTACAGATTTGTGCCTTATTTACTCTATATATACAGCTGTATAGAAAATTATGCATACATATTTACATAGTTCTAGAGAGTGAATGATTTGAGATGGGGGATGGAATTTACAGGCAAGAATTAGGGTTAGAGAATTACAGAACACAGGTAATAATTCCTGTGTTAGTGGTTTAGGCTGGAGATGGCATAGGGGAAAAAACAGTTTTTATGCCTAGATGTTCTAGTGCACAGAGATCTGTAGCGTCTGCCTGAAGGGAGAAGCGCAAACAGGTCGTGTCCAGGGTGAGAGGGGTCTGTGATGTTACCTGCCCGTTTCTTCACTCTGGAGTAGTACAAATCCTGAAGGCTGGGCAGGTGCACACCAATGATCCTTTCTGCTGTCCTAACAGTCCGCTGCATTCTTCTTATATCTGATTTGCTGGCTGACCCAAACCATACAGTTATAGAAGAGCACAGAACCGACTCAATAACAGCAGAGTAAAACTGTGTCATGTGCGCCTGTGGCAGGTTGAACTTTTTCAGTTGACGAAGAAAGTACATTCTCTGCTGGGCCTTTTTCACGATGGAGTCAATGTGAGAGTCCCACTTCAGGTCCTGAGAGATGGTGGTTCCCAGGAACCTGAATGACTCCACTGCATTCACAGAGTTGTTCATGATAGTGAGTGGGGGCAGAGCTGGGGGGTTTCTCCTGAAGTTCACGATCATCTCCACAGTTTTAAGCGTGTTGAGCTCCAGGTTGTTTAGACTGCACCAGACAGCCAGCTCCTTAACCTCCTGTCTGTAAGCAGACTCGTCACCGTCCTGGATGAGGCCGATGAGTGTGGTATCGTCTGCAAACTTCAGGAGTTTGACAGAGGGGTCTTTAGAGGTGCAGTCGTTGGTGTAGAGGGAGAAGAGCAGTGGGGAGAGGAAACTTTCTGATCACAATCCTCTTACATTCTTGCATTCCTTACAGTCGCCGAGTCAGCGCTTAATGCGTTGGATTCTCTTTTTACAGCCCTACAATTTAATTGTTAAACACATTAAAGGATCGTATAATGTAGTGGCAGATGCGTTATCTCGTGTTCCTGATCTGATCAATTAAGTACAATGGTTGTACGGTTGGTTCTGTTTTTCTGTGCTCTTTTGTCGCCTTAATTTGCTTTCAGGATCCAGATTGCTGGTGGCGAGATGGGCAGTGTGGGAGAATGGAAAGAATTGTGAAAATCATGGTTGTACTGTGATCAGAGGTTGTATAACAATGTGTATAGAAATTATTTCTAAGTATGGTGGTGGGAGTTTTTTTGTTCTTTGATCCGGTTTGTAACGGATCTCTTTTAAAAGGGGGTGTGTGACGGTTTCAGTGATTAACCCGTTATTTCTGAGTTGCAGGTGATTGGCTGAAGGGAGTGGTCGCACATCTGAATGTAATTATGACGCTCTATAAAAGACTGGGACAGAGATGGGAGCGTGGGGCTGAGCTTGTGCAGAGATTGGGTTGTTGTCGTTTGCGCTGTACCGTGTCTCATGTCAAGAGGCTATCGAAGAACTCATGAGATGTGAGGGATATGGGAGATCACCGCCACCTTTTGATCCATCTCCTTTGGGATGGTTGTTGTTTTTGGAGGTTTCACGGACTGAGAATGGTTGGACTGTTGTCTTTCATAAATGCTACCCATTTGCACACATCTGCTGACACACTGATTACCATTTATACTGATATTTAATGTTGTTCTGTCTTACACCGATAAATAAATGTACTTATTAATTGGCTGTGGTGTGTGTGGTGACTCCCTTATTTTGTTGCGATTGAGAAGAGATCGTAACAACACAAAAACTTTTATTTTGGATGTGATTAATCGTTGCCCAGCACTAAACATAAAAAGGTACCTGAGATCAGTCTTTGTATCTCCACTCTTAAACTCTATTGGACGATCCATAGACGCGTCACTCCTCAGAGACACACAGCTGGACTCTCCTTCTGATCTCTTCTGATGAACTGAACTATAACAAAACAGATCTAATTCTTTATGATGATAATATCTTTCTTTTCAGGTCTACTATATATTTAATCAAAAATACTGCAATGAGGAGGCTTTTTGACCTTACAATTATTATTTTAAACATAATCTTCATTTTAACGTAAAAGCCTCCAGACAATTAAAAAAAATAAAAAACCTTGATTGAAACAGTTCAGTAAAGTTGGTAAGATATTCACAGATTCAACTTTTCTGGATCAATAACTCACGAGAATTTTTTTTTTTACTACACAAATGATGCCTCTTTTCTTTCGTAGTGATGTAGTAAACGAGCTACAAGCGTGTTTTCCTCAAAACAAGCTTTCCTCCGCTCTGAACAAAATACATTGATCTCAATGCGCTGGCGTCTGAGAGACAGTCTGTTACTAATAAAATACTCAATAACTTCACTGTAACACACTGTAGTGTCACCAAATTCAGTTCACACATCACTGCTCTCATGCTGGTTATACTACAACACTCGTTTTGAAAATTATTTATTTATTTATTAATATTCAATAAGTTCACTGCTGCTAGACATAATAGTTAATCATTTTAATGTAACACACTGTACTTTCACCAAATTCAGTTCACACATCACTGCTCTCCTGCTGATTATACTACAACACTTGTTTTGAAAATTATTTATTTATTAATATTCAATAAGTTCACTGCTGCTAGACATAATAGTTAATCATTTTAATGTAACACACTGTACTTTCACCAAATTCAGTTCACACATCTGTTCTGCTCTTCTGCTGGTTATACTACAACACTAATTTTGGAAAAATATAATAATTGCTTTTTTTGATTTTGTAATCATGAAAAACAGTTAATAATTTCATTGTAACACACTGTACTATGTGAACTGAACAGTGAGCAGTGATTCGTGAACTGAATTTGGTTAAAGTACAGTGTTACAGTAAAATTATTAACTATTTTTCATAATAAATAATCACAAAAATATGCAAAAGCAATTATTTTCAAAATAAGTGTTGTAGTATAATCAGCAGGAGAGCAGTGATGTGTGAACGGAATTTGGTGGAAGTACAGTGTGTTACATTAAAATGATTAACTATTATGTCCAATATCAGTAATGTTATTGAATATAAAATAGAACATAAAAATGATCCAAAGGCTGTTATTTTCAAAATAAGTGTTGTAGTATAAATAGCAGGAGAGTAGTGATGTGTGTTACTGTGAAGTTCAGTATTTTATTAGTAACATGTTTCGCACTTTGCAGACGGTCCCTTAAGACTTGTCTCTCAGACGCCAGCGCATTGAGATCAATGTATTTTGTACAGAGCGGAGGAAAGCTTGTTTTGAGGAAAAAACTCATAATAAATATACACAGTACACACATATATTATGTACACAAAAACTTTTATTTTGGATGCGATTAATCGTTGCCCAGCACTAAACATAAAAAGGTACCTGAGATCAGTCTTTGTATCTCCACTCTTAAACTCTATTGGACGATCCATAGACGCGTCACTCCTCAGAGACACACAGCTGGACTCTGCTTCTGATCTCTTCTGATGAACTGAACTATAACAAAACAGATTTAATTCTTTATGATGATAATATCTTTCTTTTCAGGTCTACTATATATTTCATCAAAAATACTGCAATGAGGAGGCTTTTTGACCTTACAATTATTAGTTTAAACATAATCTTCATTTTAACGTAAAAGCCTCCAGACAATTAAAAAAAAAATAAAAAACCTTGATTGAAACAGTTCAGTAAAGTTGGTAAGATATTCACAGATTCAACTTTTCTGGATCAATAACTCACGAGAATTTTTTTTTTTACTACACAAATGATGCCTCTTTTCTTTCGTAGTGATGTAGTAAACGAGCTACAAGCGTGTTTTCCTCAAAACAAGCTTTCCTCCGCTCTGTACAAAATACATTGATCTCAATGCGCTGGCGTCTGAGAGACAGTCTGTTACTAATAAAATACTCAATAACTTCACAGTAACACACTGTAGTGTCACCAAATTCAGTTCACACATCACTGCTCTCCTGCTGGTTATACTACAACACTCGTTTTGAAAATTATTTATTTATTTATTAATATTCAATAAGTTCACTGCTGCTAGACATAATAGTTAATCATTTTAATGTAACACACTGTACTTTCACTAAATTCAGTTCACACATCTGTTCTGCTCTTCTGCTGGTTATACTACAACACTAATTTTGTAAAAATATAATAATTGCTTTTTTTGATTTTGTAATCATGAAAAACAGTTAATAACTTCATTGTAACACACTGTACTATGTGAACTGAACAGTGAACAGTGATGCGTGAACTGAATTTGGTGAAAGTACAGTGTGTTACAGTAAAATTATGAACTATTTTTCATAATAAATAATCACAAAAATATGCAAAAGCAATTATTTTCAAAATAAGTGTTGTAGTATAATCAGCAGGAGAGCAGTGAAGTGTGAACGGAATTTGGTGAAAGTACAGTGTGCTACAGTAAAGTTATTAACTATTATGTCCAATATCAGTAATGTTATTGAATATAAAATAAAACATAAAAATGATCCAAAAGCTGTTATTTTCAAAATAAGTGTTGTAGTATAACCAGCAGGAGAGCAGTGATGTGTGTTACTGTGAAGTTATTAACTATTTTTTCATAATAAATAATCATAAAAATATCCAAAAGCTGTTATTTTCTAAATAAGTGTTGTAGTATAATCAGCAGGAGAGCAGTGATGTGTGAACGGAATTTGGTGGAAGTACAGTGTAACAGTAAAATTATTAACTATTTTTCATAATAAATAATCACAAAAATATGCAAAATAAATTATTTTCAAAATAAGTGTTGTAGTATAATCAGTAGGAGAGCAGTGATGTGTGAACGGAATTTGGTGGAAGTACAGTGTGTTACATTAAAATGATTAACTATTATGTCCAATATCAGTAATGTTATTGAATATATATATAAAAACATAAAAATGATCCAAAAGCTGTTATTTTCAAAAGAAGTGTTGTAGTATAACCAGCAGGAGAGTAGTGATGTGTGTTACTGTGAAGTTGAGTATTTTATTAGTAACATGTTTCGCACTTTGCAGACGGTCCCTTAAGACTTGTCTCTCAGACGCCAGCGCATTGAGATCAATGTATTTTGTACAGAGCGGAGGAAAGCTTGTTTTGAGGAAAACACTCATAATAAATATACACAGTACATACATATATTATGTACACAAAAACTTTTATTTTGGATGCGATTAATCGTTGCCCAGCACTAAACATAAAAAGGTACCTGAGATCAGTCTTTGTATCTCCACTCTTAAACTCTATTGGACGATCCATAGACGCGTCACTCCTCAGAGACACACAGCTGGACTCTGCTTCTGATCTCTTCTGATGAACTGAACTATAACAAAACAGATTTAATTCTTTATGATGATAATATCTTTCTTTTCAGGTCGACACGTATCTTTCATCAAAAATACTGCAAAGAGGAGGCTTTTTGACCTTACAATTATTAGTTTAAACATAATCTTAATTTTAACATAAAAGCCTCCAGACAATGAAAAAAAAATAAAAAACCTTGATTGAAACAGTTCAGTAAAGTTGGTAAGATATTCACAGATTGAACTTTTCTGTATCAATAACTCACGAGAATTTTTTTTTTTACTACACAAATGATGCCTCTTTTCTTTCGTAGTGATGTAGTAAACGAGCTACAAGCGTGTTTTCCTCAAAACAAGCTTTCCTCCGCTCTGTACAAAATACATTGATCTCAATGCGCTGGTGTCTGAGAGACAGTCTGTTACTAATAAAATACTCAATAACTTTACTGTAACACACTGTAGTGTCACCAAATTCAGTTCACACATCACTGCTCTCCTGCTGGTTATACTACAACACTCGTTTTGAAAATTATTTATTTATTTATTTATTTATATTCAATAAGTTCACTGCTGCTAGACATAATAGTTAATCATTTTAATGTAACACACTGTACTTTCACCAAATTCAGTTCACACATCTGTTCTGCTCTCCTGCTGATTATACTACAACACTAATTTTGTAAAAATATAATAATTGCTTTTTTTGATTTTGTAATCATGAAAAACAGTTAATAACTTCATTGTAACACACTGTACTATGTGAACTGAACAGTGAACAGTGATGCGTGAACTGAATTTGGTGAAAGTACAGTGTGTTACAGTAAAATTATGAACTATTTTTCATAATAAATAATCACAAAAATATGCAAAAGCAATTATTTCCAAAATAAGTGTTTTAGTATAATCAGCAGGAGAGCAGTGAAGTGTGAACGGAATTTGGTGAAAGTACAGTGTGCTACAGTAAAGTTATTAACTATTATGTCCAATATCAGTAATGTTATTGAATATAAAATAAAACATAAAAATGATCCAAAAGCTGTTATTTTCAAAATAAGTGTTGTAGTATAACCAGCAGGAGAGCAGTGATGTGTGTTACTGTGAAGTTATTAACTATTTTTTCATAATAAATAATCATAAAAATATCCAAAAGCTGTTATTTTCAAAATAAGTGTTGTAGTGTAACCAGCAGGAGAGTAGTGATGTGTGTTACTGTGAAGTTGTGTATTTTATTAGTAACATGTTTCGCACTTTGCAGACGGTCCCTTAAGACTTGTCTCTCAGACACCAGCGCATTGAGATCAATGTATTTTGTACAGAGGGGAGGAAAGATTGTTTTCAGAAAAAAAAATCGCTTGTAGCTCGTTTACTACATCACTACGAAAGAAAAGAGGCGTCATTTGTGTAGTAAAAAAAATTCTCGTGAGTTATTGATCCGGAAAAGTCGAATCTGTGAATATCTTACCAACTTTACCGAACTGATGAAGACTCCCATCTCTCATCGTTCAAGGTGATTTAATACAGTGTTTATTGAAAGTACCTGCATCCTGGAGAACAATCTTCATCTGTGGATGTTTGTGTGTGATCCATGATGAAACAGAATCTGATCTCCAGCACTGACTCTGAATGAAATGACAAACAAACGCAATAATTCATCTGATCGGATCCTGAGAGAAACAGATCATGAGACGCGGTTCACTCAGATACACAATGTTAGTCGTGTGCAGGGCCGGATTTACACTGCGGTCAAGCCAGCCGCCACTCGAAATGCATGGTCAATCTAGCCGCCGCGCTGTTTTGTTGTGCGCGCATATACAGTGCATTACGGCGATCTTCCGCCAGTCTTTCGCCTGCGTTCACTAAGCCAATTTTATTTTATTTATTTTTTAATGCTTAACTTACACATACAAACAAGAACAGGGAAATAAGAGTAAGGGTAATATATATTAAGCAAATTAACTATACTAATTAATAAAATAATATCAGATTAACTCTCTGTAATATTATTATAATAATCTCTAAAAAAAAATATTTAAAATAGCCCTTATAAAATTACATTGTCTAAAATTGTTAAGTAACAGCCTAATAATTAAGGTTCAAACAAAATGATATCAAAATAACTGATGTTGAATTACAAAATAAAAGCCCCCCCAAAATCTCATATCCAACCTGTTTTACTTGGCATTTCAGATAGCTCTAAAAAGGAAAGTCCCTGTTACCACAGACTAGTTTCACTTCAGATTGATAGTAGACCTTCTCAGGTTGTCACTCACCAAAAACCAGGTAAGTCTGATGTTGCATTACAAAATAAAAGCCCTCCAAAATCTCATATAAAGGATATTTTGCTGGGCATTTCAGATAGCTCTAAAAAGGAAAGTCCCTGTTACCACAGACTAGTTTCACTTCAGATTGATAGTAGACCTTCTCAGGTTGTCACTCACCAAAAACCAGGTAAGTCTGATGTTGCATTACAAAATAAAAGCCCTCCAAAATCTCATATAAAGGGTATTTTGATGGGCATTTCAGATAACTCTAAAATGGAAAGTCCCTGTTAACACAGACTAGTTTCACTTCAGATGGATAGTAGACCTTCTCAGATTGTCACTCACCCAAAATCAGGTAAGTCTGATGTTGCATTACAAAATAAAAGCCCTCCAAAATCTCATATAAAGGGTGTTTTGCTTGGCATTTCAGATAGCTCTAAAAAGGAAAGTCCCTATTACCACAGACTAGTTTCACTTCAGATTGATAGTAGACCTTCTCAGGTTGTCACTCACCAACAACCAGGCAAGTCTGATTTTGCATTACAAAATAAAAGCCCTTCAAAATCTCATATCCAACCTGTTTTGCTTGGCATTTCAGATAGCTCTAAAAAGGAAAGTCCCTGTTACCACAGACTAGTTTCACTTCAGATTGACAGTAGACCTTCTCAGGTTGTCACACACCAAAAACCAGGTAATTCTGATGTTGCATTACAAAATAAAAGCCCTCCAAAATCTCATATAAAGGATATTTTGCTGGGCATTTCAGATAGCTCTAAAAAGGAAAGTCCCTGTTACCACAGACTAGTTTCACTTCAGTTTGATCGTAGACCTTCTCAGGTTGTCACTCACCCAAAATCAGGTAAGTCTGATGTTGCATTACAAAATAAAAGCCCTCCAAAATCTCATATAAAGGGTGTTTTGCTTGGCATTTCAGATAGCTCTAAAAAGGAAAGTCCCTGTTACCACAGACTAGTTTCACTTCAGATTGATAGTAGACCTTCTCAGGTTGTCACTCACCAAAAACCAGGTAAGTCTGATGTTGCATTACAAAATAAAAGCCCTCCAAAATCTCATATCCAACCTGTTTTGCTTGGCATTTCAGATAGATTTAAAAAGGAAAGTCCCTGTTACCACATACTAGTTTCTCTTCAGATTGATAGTAGACCTTCTCAGCTTGTCACTCACCAAAAACCAGGTAAGTCTGATGTTGCATTACAAAATAAAAGCCCTCCAAAATCTCATATAAAGGATATTTTGCTGGGCATTTCAGATAGCTCTAAAAAGGAAAGTCCCTGTTACCACAGACTAGTTTCACTTCAGATTGATAGTAGACCTTCTCAGGTTGTCATTCACCAAAAATCATGCAAGTCTGATGTTGCATTACAAAATAAAAGCCCTCCAAAATCTAATATAAAGGGTATTTTGCTGGGCATTTCAGATAGCTCTAAAAAGGAAAGTCCCTATTACCACAGACTAGTTTCACTTCAGATTGATAGTAGACTTTCTCAGGTTGTCACTCACCAAAAATCATGCAAGTCTGATGTTGCATTACAAAATAAAAGCCCTCCAAAATCTCATATCCAACCTGTTTTGCTTGGCATTTCAGATAGCTCTAAGAAGGAAAGTCCCTGTTACCACAGACTAGTTTCACTTCAGATTGATAGTAGACCTTCTCAGGTTGTCACTCACCAAAAATCATGCAAGTCTGATGTTGCATTACAAAATAAAAGCCCTCCAAAATCTAATATAAAGGGTATTTTGCTGGGCATTTCAGATAGCTCTAAAAAGGAAAGTCCCTGTTACCACAGACTAGTTTCACTTCAGATTGATAGTAGACCTTCTCAGGTTGTCACTCACCAAAAACCAGGTAAGTCTGATGTTGCATTACAAAATAAAAGCCCTCCAAAATCTCATATAAAGGATATTTTGCTGGGCATTTCAGATAGCTCTAAAAAGGAAAGTCCCTGTAACCACAGACTAGTTTCACTTCGGATTGATAGTAGACCTTCTCAGGTTGTCACTCACCAAAAACCAGGTAAGTCTGATGTTGCATTACAAAATAAAAGCCCTCCAAAATCTCATATAAAGGGTATTTTGCTGGGCATTTCAGATAGCTCTAAAAAGGAAAGTCCCTGTTACCACAGACTAGTTTCACTTCAGATTGATAGTAGACCTTCTCAGGTTGTCACTCACCAAAAATCATGCAAGTCTGATGTTGCATTACAAAATAAAAGCCCTCCAAAATCTCATATAAAGGGTATTTTGCTGGGCATTTCAGATAGCTCTAAAAAGGAAAGTCCCTTTTACCACAGACTAGTTTCACTTCAGATTGATAGTAGACCTTCTCAGGTTGTCACTCACCAAAAACCAGGCAAGTCTGATGTTGCATTACAAAATAAAAACCCTCCAACATCTCATATCCAACCTGTTTTGCTTGGCATTTCAGATAGCTCTAAAAAGGAAAGTCCCTGTTACCACAGACTAGTTTCACTTCAGATTGATGTAGACCTTCTCAGGTTGTCACTCACCAAAAACCAGGTAATTCTGATGTTGCATTACAAAATAAAAGCCATCCAAAATCTCATATAAAGGATATTTTGCTGTGCATTTCAGATAGCTCTCAAAAGTAAAGTCCCTATTACCACAGACTAGTTTCACTTCAGATTGATAGTAGACCTTCTCAGATTGTCACTCACCAAAAACCAGGTAAGTCTGATGTTGCATTACAAAATAAAAGTCCTCCAAAATCTCATATCCAACCTGTTTTGCTTGGCATTTCAGATAGCTCTAAAAAGGAAAGTCCCTGTTACCACAGACTAGTTTCACTTCAGATTGATAGTAGACCTTCTCAGGTTGTCACTCACCAAAAACCAGGTAATTCTGATGTTGCATTACAAAATAAAAGCCATCCAAAATCTCATATAAAGGATATTTTGCTGGGCATTTCAGATAGCTCTCAAAAGTAAAGTCCCTATTACCACAGACTAGTTTCACTTCAGATTGATAGTAGACCTTCTCAGGTTGTCACTCACCAAAAACCAGGTAATTCTGATGTTGCATTACAAAATAAAAGTCCTCCAAAATCTAATATAAAAGGTATTTTGCTGGGCATTTCAGATAGCTCTAAAAAGGAAAGTCCCTATTACCACAGACAAGTTTCACTTCAGATTGATAGTAGACTTTCTCAGGTTGTCACTCACCAAAAATCATGCAAGTCTGATGTTGCATTACAAAATAAAAGCCCTCCAAAATCTCATATAAAGGGTGTTTTGCTTGGCATTTCAGATAGCTCTAAAAAGGAAAGTCCCTGTTACCACAGACTAGTTTCACTTCAGATTGATAGTAGACCTTCTCAGGTTGTCACTCACCAAAAACATGGCAAGTCTAATGTTGCATTACAAAATAAAAGCCCTCCAAAATCTCATATCCAACCTGTTTTGCTTGGCATTTCAGATAGCTCTAAAAAGGAAAGTCCCTGTTACCAGACTAGTTTCACTTCAGATTGATAGTAGACCTTCTCAGGTTGTCACTCACCAAAAACCAGGTAAGTCTGATGTTGCATTACAAAATAAAAGCCCTCCAAAATCTCATATAAAGGATATTTTGCTGGGCATTTCAGATAGCTCTAAAAAGAAAGTCCCTGTAACCACAGACTAGTTTCACTTCGGATTGATAGTAGACCTTCTCAGGTTGTCACTCACCAAAAACCAGGTAAGTCTGATGTTGCATTACAAAATAAAAGCCCTCCAAAATCTCATATAAAGGGTATTTTGCTGGGCATTTCAGATAGCTCTAAAAAGGAAAGTCCCTGTTACCACAAACTAGTTTCACTTCAGATTGATAGTAGACCTTCTCAGGTTGTCACTCACCAAAAATCATGCAAGTCTGATGTTGCATTAAAAAATAAAAGCCCTCCAAAATCTCATATAAAGGGTATTTTGCTGGGCATTTCAGATAGCTCTAAAAAGGAAAGTCCCTGTTACCACAGACTAGTTTCACTCCAGATTGATAGTAGACCTTCTCAGGTTGTCACTCAACCAAAAACAGGTAAGTCTGATGTTGCATTAAAAAATAAAAGCCCTCCAAAATCTCATATAAAGGGTATTTTGCTGGGCATTTCAGATAGCTCTAAAAAGGAAAGTCCCTGTTACCACAGACTAGTTTCACTTCAGATTGATAGTAGACTTTCTCAGGTTGTCACTCACCAAAAATCATGCAAGTCTGATGTTGCATTACAAAATAAAAGCCCTCCAAAATCTCATATCCAACCTGTTTTGCTTGGCATTTCAGATAAATTTAAAAAGGAAAATCCCTGTTACCACAGACTAGTTTCACTCCAGATTGATAGTAGACCTTCTCAGGTTGTCACTCAACCAAAAACAGGTAAGTCTGATGTTGCATTACAAAATAAAAGCCCTCCAAAATCTCATATCCAACCTGTTTTGCTTGGCATTTCAGATAGCTCTAAAAAGGAAACTCCCTGTTACCACAGACTAGTTTCACTTCAGATTGATAGTAGACCTTCTCAGGTTGTCACTCACCAAAAACATGGCAAGTCTAATGTTGCATTACAAAATAAAAGCCCTCCAAAATCTCATATCCAACCTGTTTTGCTTGGCATTTCAGATAGCTCTAAAAAGGAAAGTCCCTGTTACCAGACTAGTTTCACTTCAGATTGATAGTAGACCTTCTCAGGTTGTCACTCACCAAAAACCAGGTAAGTCTGATGTTGCATTACAAAATAAAAGCCCTCCAAAATCTCATATAAAGGATATTTTGCTGGGCATTTCAGATAGCTCTAAAAAGGAAAGTCCCTGTAACCACAGACTAGTTTCACTTCGGATTGATAGTAGACCTTCTCAGGTTGTCACTCACCAAAAACCAGGTAAGTCTGATGTTGCATTACAAAATAAAAGCCCTCCAAAATCTCATATAAAGGGTATTTTGCTGGGCATTTCAGATAGCTCTAAAAAGGAAAGTCCCTGTTACCACAGACTAGTTTCACTTCAGATTGATAGTAGACCTTCTCAGGTTGTCACTCACCAAAAATCATGCAAGTCTGATGTTGCATTACAAAATAAAAGCCCTCCAAAATCTCATATAAAGGGTATTTTGCTGGGCATTTCAGATAGCTCTAAAAAGGAAAGTCCCTTTTACCACAGACTAGTTTCACTTCAGATTGATAGTAGACCTTCTCAGGTTGTCACTCACCAAAAACCAGGCAAGTCTGATGTTACATTACAAAATAAAAGCCCTCCAAAATCTCATATCCAACCTGTTTTGCTTGGCATTTCAGATAGCTCTAAAAAGGAAAGTCCCTTTTACCACAGACTAGTTTCACTTCAGATTGATAGTAGACCTTCTCAGGTTGTCACTCACCAAAAATCATGCAAGTCTGATGTTGCATTACAAAATAAAAGCCCTCCAAAATCTCATATAAAGGGTATTTTGCTGGGCATTTCAGATAGCTCTAAAAAGGAAAGTCCCTTTTACCACAGACTAGTTTCACTTCAGATTGATAGTAGACCTTCTCAGGTTGTCACTCACCAAAAACCAGGTAAGTCTGATGTTGCATTACAAAATAAAAGTCCTCCAAAATCTCATATAAAGGATATTTTGCTGGGCATTTCAGATAGCTCTAAAAAGGAAAGTCCCTGTTACCACAAACTAGTTTCACTTCAGATTGATAGTAGACCTTCTCAGGTTGTCACTCACCAAAAATCATGCAAGTCTGATGTTGCATTAAAAAATAAAAGCCCTCCAAAATCTCATATAAAGGGTATTTTGCTGGGCATTTCAGATAGCTCTAAAAAGGAAAGTCCCTGTTACCACAGACTAGTTTCACTCCAGATTGATAGTAGACCTTCTCAGGTTGTCACTCAACCAAAAACAGGTAAGTCTGATGTTGCATTAAAAAATAAAAGCCCTCCAAAATCTCATATAAAGGGTATTTTGCTGGGCATTTCAGATAGCTCTAAAAAGGAAAGTCCCTGTTACCACAGACTAGTTTCACTTCAGATTGATAGTAGACTTTCTCAGGTTGTCACTCACCAAAAATCATGCAAGTCTGATGTTGCATTACAAAATAAAAGCCCTCCAAAATCTCATATCCAACCTGTTTTGCTTGGCATTTCAGATAAATTTAAAAAGGAAAATCCCTGTTACCACAGACTAGTTTCACTCCAGATTGATAGTAGACCTTCTCAGGTTGTCACTCAACCAAAAACAGGTAAGTCTGATGTTGCATTACAAAATAAAAGCCCTCCAAAATCTCATATCCAACCTGTTTTGCTTGGCATTTCAGATAGCTCTAAAAAGGAAAGTCCCTGTTACCAGACTAGTTTCACTTCAGATTGATAGTAGACCTTCTCAGGTTGTCACTCACCAAAAACCAGGTAAGTCTGATGTTGCATTACAAAATAAAAGCCCTCCAAAATCTCATATAAAGGATATTTTGCTGGGCATTTCAGATAGCTCTAAAAAGGAAAGTCCCTGTAACCACAGACTAGTTTCACTTCGGATTGATAGTAGACCTTCTCAGGTTGTCACTCACCAAAAACCAGGTAAGTCTGATGTTGCATTACAAAATAAAAGTCCTCCAAAATCTCATATAAAGGATATTTTGCTGGGCATTTCAGATAGCTCTAAAAAGGAAAGTCCCTGTTACCACAAACTAGTTTCACTTCAGATTGATAGTAGACCTTCTCAGGTTGTCACTCACCAAAAATCATGCAAGTCTGATGTTGCATTAAAAAATAAAAGCCCTCCAAAATCTCATATAAAGGGTATTTTGCTGGGCATTTCAGATAGCTCTAAAAAGGAAAGTCCCTGTTACCACAGACTAGTTTCACTCCAGATTGATAGTAGACCTTCTCAGGTTGTCACTCAACCAAAAACAGGTAAGTCTGATGTTGCATTAAAAAATAAAAGCCCTCCAAAATCTCATATAAAGGGTATTTTGCTGGGCATTTCAGATAGCTCTAAAAAGGAAAGTCCCTGTTACCACAGACTAGTTTCACTTCAGATTGATAGTAGACTTTCTCAGGTTGTCACTCACCAAAAATCATGCAAGTCTGATGTTGCATTACAAAATAAAAGCCCTCCAAAATCTCATATCCAACCTGTTTTGCTTGGCATTTCAGATAAATTTAAAAAGGAAAATCCCTGTTACCACAGACTAGTTTCACTCCAGATTGATAGTAGACCTTCTCAGGTTGTCACTCAACCAAAAACAGGTAAGTCTGATGTTGCATTACAAAATAAAAGCCCTCCAAAATCTCATATCCAACCTGTTTTGCTTGGCATTTCAGATAGCTCTAAAAAGGAAAGTCCCTGTTACCAGACTAGTTTCACTTCAGATTGATAGTAGACCTTCTCAGGTTGTCACTCACCAAAAACCAGGTAAGTCTGATGTTGCATTACAAAATAAAAGCCCTCCAAAATCTCATATAAAGGATATTTTGCTGGGCATTTCAGATAGCTCTAAAAAGGAAAGTCCCTGTAACCACAGACTAGTTTCACTTCGGATTGATAGTAGACCTTCTCAGGTTGTCACTCACCAAAAACCAGGTAAGTCTGATGTTGCATTACAAAATAAAAGCCCTCCAAAATCTCATATAAAGGGTATTTTGCTGGGCATTTCAGATAGCTCTAAAAAGGAAAGTCCCTGTTACCACAGACTAGTTTCACTTCAGATTGATAGTAGACCTTCTCAGGTTGTCACTCACCAAAAATCATGCAAGTCTGATGTTGCATTACAAAATAAAAGCCCTCCAAAATCTCATATAAAGGGTATTTTGCTGGGCATTTCAGATAGCTCTAAAAAGGAAAGTCCCTTTTACCACAGACTAGTTTCACTTCAGATTGATAGTAGACCTTCTCAGGTTGTCACTCACCAAAAACCAGGCAAGTCTGATGTTACATTACAAAATAAAAGCCCTCCAAAATCTCATATCCAACCTGTTTTGCTTGGCATTTCAGATAGCTCTAAAAAGGAAAGTCCCTTTTACCACAGACTAGTTTCACTTCAGATTGATAGTAGACCTTCTCAGGTTGTCACTCACCAAAAATCATGCAAGTCTGATGTTGCATTACAAAATAAAAGCCCTCCAAAATCTCATATAAAGGGTATTTTGCTGGGCATTTCAGATAGCTCTAAAAAGGAAAGTCCCTTTTACCACAGACTAGTTTCACTTCAGATTGATAGTAGACCTTCTCAGGTTGTCACTCACCAAAAACCAGGTAAGTCTGATGTTGCATTACAAAATAAAAGTCCTCCAAAATCTCATATAAAGGATATTTTGCTGGGCATTTCAGATAGCTCTAAAAAGGAAAGTCCCTGTTACCACAAACTAGTTTCACTTCAGATTGATAGTAGACCTTCTCAGGTTGTCACTCACCAAAAATCATGCAAGTCTGATGTTGCATTAAAAAATAAAAGCCCTCCAAAATCTCATATAAAGGGTATTTTGCTGGGCATTTCAGATAGCTCTAAAAAGGAAAGTCCCTGTTACCACAGACTAGTTTCACTCCAGATTGATAGTAGACCTTCTCAGGTTGTCACTCAACCAAAAACAGGTAAGTCTGATGTTGCATTAAAAAATAAAAGCCCTCCAAAATCTCATATAAAGGGTATTTTGCTGGGCATTTCAGATAGCTCTAAAAAGGAAAGTCCCTGTTACCACAGACTAGTTTCACTTCAGATTGATAGTAGACTTTCTCAGGTTGTCACTCACCAAAAATCATGCAAGTCTGATGTTGCATTACAAAATAAAAGCCCTCCAAAATCTCATATCCAACCTGTTTTGCTTGGCATTTCAGATAAATTTAAAAAGGAAAATCCCTGTTACCACAGACTAGTTTCACTCCAGATTGATAGTAGACCTTCTCAGGTTGTCACTCAACCAAAAACAGGTAAGTCTGATGTTGCATTACAAAATAAAAGCCCTCCAAAATCTCATATAAAGGGTGTTTTACTTGGCATTTCAGATAGCTCTAAAAAGGAAAGTCCCTTTTACCACAGACTAGTTTCACTTCAGATTGATAGTAGACCGTCTCAGGTTGTCACTCAACCAAAATCAGGTAAGTCTAATGTTGCATTACAAAATAAAAGCCCTCCAAAATTATTTTCATAATATTGTAATGCAACATCAGGCTTGCCTGGTTTTTGGTGAGTGACAACCTGAGGAGGTCTACTATTAATCTGAAGTGAAACTAGTCTGTGGTAACAGGGACTTTCCTTTTTAGAGCTATCTGAAATGCCAAGTAAAACACCCTTTATATGAGATTTTGGAGGGCTTTTATTTTGTAATGCAACATCAGACTTGCCTGGTTTTTGGTTGAGTGACAACCTGAGAAGGTCTACTATCAATCTGGAGTGAAACTAGTCTGTGGTAACAGGGGCTTTCCTTTTTAAATCTATCTGAAATGCCAAGCAAAACAGGTTGGATATGAGATTTTGGAGGGCTTTTATTTTGTAATGCAACATCAGACTTGCATGATTTTTGGTGAGTGACAACCTGAGAAGGTTTACTATCAATCTGAAGTGAAACTAGTCTGTGGTAACAGGGACTTTCCTTTTTAGAGCTATCTGTAATGCCAAGCAAAACAGGTTGGATATGAGATTTTGGGGGGGGCTTTTATTTTGCAATTCAACATCAGTTATTTTGATATCATTTTGTTTGAACCATAATTATTAGGCTGTTACTTAACACTTTCAGACAATTTCATTTTATAAGGCCTATTTTAAATACATTTGTTTTAGAGATTATTATAATAATATTACAGACAGTTAATCTATCACTTTATTAATTAGTATAGTTAATTTTCTTAATATATATTACCCTTACTCTTGTTTGTATGTATAAGTTAAGCATTAAAAAAAAAAAAAAAATTGGCTTAGTGAACGCAGGCGAAAGACCGGCGGAAGATCGCCGTAATGCACTGTATATGCGCGCACAACAAAACAGTGCAGCGGCTAGATTGACCATTCATTTCGGAGTGGCGGCTGGCTTGACCGCAGTGGATTTACGCACGTGCCTATGCTCGCTCGTCCAACAAACACAATGAAGAGATATATCATATTTTTATTATACTATGGGCTATGTACAACAGTAAAAGAACCAAAACCCCAGAAGACATTGAGCAAATAAATATAGCAAACAATAGGGTAAAAAATGACTTATTTCCATGTCTTCCAGCTTTTTTTATGTAGGCTACGGAAATCACGCTTTCTTTCTCCCGTTCTCTCTCACAGACGCACACATAGTAGGCTAAAGACTAGAGGTCTGCACGGGCTTTAAACTGAAGCCCGAACCCGGCCCGTACCCGAGATCGTCTGACCCGACCCGAGCGGCACAGTTAAATTTAGAGCCTGAACCCGACCCGAACCCGAAGACTTTTTGCCAATTTAAAATAAATAAATAAATAACCCAGCCGGCATTTCAACGTTGATTCACCGGTGAATCAACGTCAGGTACCATGGTTGAATCAACGTTGGATTATGTTTCGATTTTGCAAATTGGATCAACGTTGATATTGTGACGTTGTTTCACCGTGAAATCGTGACGTTGTTTCACCGTTGAAATCGTGACGTTGTTTCACCGTCTTACCTTCAGCATGGGTGAATTAAGGTCATTCTGTAGACGTTGGATTAACGTTGAATTATGTGTTGATTTTGCAAATTGAATCAACGTTGATAACACGACGTTGTTTCACCGTCGTACTTTCAACATGAATGAATACACAACTGTACGTTCAATTAGAACCTAGTTTGCATTTAGATCAACACTGTACACATACATAAAGTTTAAAAATCAAATGACTGGCATCAATGTCTTTACAATCAACTTCAATAAACTACCACACACTGAAAATGGTAAAACAGCAGTTTTATTTTGAAAACATACAGTATAAAACGTGAAAATAATCCCAAAATTTAGCTGGCAGTGTTTGTGCTTGGATGTATTGTTAAAAACCTGTAAAATCCAAATACAACATTTAAAGACTCCAAGTGTTTGTACCATAACATGCATATTTTGCGCTGCACTTGCAAGAGAAACCCTTGTACTTCTTTTGACTGAAACCAGTTGATCTTTTATTTTGGTGGAAATCTATAGTTTCTGTGAAAACATGTTTTACTAATGTGTCTCAATACAAGAGATTTGTACATTTGTGCAGTGAGAATGTGTTGAACAGTTTGAGAATGGAACCTGCAACAGAAACCATGTCAGTGGTAAAGGATAGGACTGTCTGAGTTTTGCCGACAGCCAGAGGAAATTCTTTACGCAGGAAAAACGCTGCCTTGATTGAAATGCATTTAATATTTTAAGTAGAAATGTTTCTTCAAATTCTGATAAAATGTTAGAACCAACTGCCTTGTGCATATAGCGTGGTTGTGCTTTGGGTGATCCTTGAAAGAGTCCCAGCTCTAGGTCCTTTCTGATGCCGTCCCCTCCTCTCTCACACACTTGTGCACATTCTGTACTGTCCTGTATGTACAAATAACAAAAACACCAAAAATAAATACTCATAAAAGATCAACTTTGATATTGTGAAATATATTTAACTGAAAACTGAATGCAAAACAAATCACATACAATATTTTCACTTTAAGTTCAATAACAGTGGGGTTGGAAACAAAGTGCACAACACTATTCATTAAACACCTATTTAATGTATTCAGATGAAAGTTTCAATATTAAATTATTCACAAGCAGTTTTTTCAGAGCCCCCAGTTACACTGTTTTAATCAGAATCCTAACTATACAGTATATTTAGTAAAACAAGTAAAATCAAATAAAGTAAATTTTTATTAAACTAAGTAAAATCAAAACCTTTCACAAAAGGTCAATGAATCTCTTACAGAAGTGACAGTGCAATGTAGCAGATGAACAATTCCTTACCAAATTGCAAATAAACAGCTGGATCCTTGATGACTCTACAAGGGGAAAGAAGAAATGGTTCACTGAAAAGTTTTTTTCCTACTAAGAATATTTATTGTTGTCAGCCACTTGAACATTGAACATTAACACTGCACGGTGCTTACATACAGGTAAATACAAAATGTAAATAATGATTAAATTAAAATGTGTTGTACCAAAAGTTAAATAAAAACTGTACTTAAATGTAAGAAAAAAAAAAAAACTTTACTCAAATAAAGATTAAATTAAAATGTATTAACATTAATTTATATTTAATGTAGTGATTACTCTGCGTACCACTAGAGGGAGCCTGAGTAGCACTAGTGGTCCTCATTCCACACTTTGAGAATCACTGCTATAAACAATCTTAATTAGTTTAAATTTGCGATTATATGATATTTAGAAAACATGAACAGAGTATGTTATCTTTTGAGACTATTATACAATTAAAAATATAACAATGCATGGCATTCACATCAGAAAAATGTGAAAAATCTCTAAGACAGACACTAAGACAGACATTAACGTAACACAACTTACTAGCAACACACAACAACATTAGCATCTGTGATAAAGCAATACAAAAATACACACACACACAGACACAGGTATTTATCTTCTGCAGGTTAACGTTACATGTCATTTACCCATTTGTAAACTCTGGTAACACTATACTTTACTATTTTTGAAAGGTAAGATAGCGATTTTCTTACCTGATTTTGTCCGTGTGTTTGCAGGACCTCGCAGATCACACCTGATCCTTCCTGTGTTCACATTCTAGTTTTTGTTCTCCGTTGACATGTCACGACTCAAATTCGCTCAAAATAAAAATTTAACAGGCAAATATTTATATTATAAATCATTCGGAACCGACTGAGCAATCTCAATGAGCAGCAGCTCACACACACACAGTCAGTCAGCCGCCTCACTCAGAAAGACGATAATAACGGTCATATTTTCAAACTGAGAAAGGCGCGAACAGTTTCATTGGCCAGTTTCCTGGATGACAGCCAGATTAACCAATCATGATCAATGAAATTAGGTAAACGCAGTGAAATGTATTTAGTTTTATTGTTGTTAATGATGATAATATTTTAACATATACCTTTAGATTTTAGAATAGGTTTAACGATCAAAATATTGTAAAATGCTAATAAAATAATAATAATGATCTTAAATAATTTAGTAATAATAATTTAAAAGGCAGAAATTTATTTTGTATGCTGTTTAAGACATTAAGTTGATTCAACATACAGTTCTTGTTAAAAACAAATCAACATTGATTTACAAGTGTTTTTGGTAACCTTTTTCAACCATTTAGCATTAAACATTTTTTCAACGTTGTTTCAATGTTGAAGCAACAACTGTCATTATTTCAACCATATTTCAACGTTGAAGATTGGTCATGTGCCGGCTGGTTTTCAACCGTTCAGCATTAAACGTTGTATTAACATTGTTTCAACGTTAAAACAACAACTGACCTTATTTCAACCATATTTCAACGTTGAAGGTCGGTCATGTGCCGGCTGGGAAGATGCTGTATTTCATGATTGCATGCAAGGGCAGTAATCAAATTCATGTAAAGAAATAGATTCATCAAGGCTCGGCCAGTTCACAAGGCAAAAGAAAAAACACTTACCAGTTATGAAAGTTTATGAACATCAGGTGCAGCGGTCACATAAATTCTGCCGCGTTTTTGAATGGTTGTATATGACAAGACGATAATTCTTCCACAGTGCAAATTATGTTAATTTCGTCAGTTAAGGCTCGTTAGCATTCGGCCTGCTTAAAATCAGACACAGACATGTAGTGCGGTAAGATCGCATTTATTTGAATTGGCGAGAGACAGAGAGAGAGGGATAAAAGTTGCATGTGTGAACCTACGTCTGCGCGTCTCTCTCTACAAGTAATGAAGCTTAGTTACTTCAAAAACAACGATTTTACCCCCTCATTGCAGAGAAATATAACGTTGCGAGTCAGTAGCCTATCGAAGCTATTTTACTAATAAAAGTTTCCATGCTGTGTGTTCACTGCGTGATCTCTGATATCTGTGTGCAATAATGTGTGTGTGTGCGTCTATGAAAGCAGCGTAGCCTAAATATAGCAACAAGCCCGAGCCTGACCTGAGCCCCAGGCTATTCATTAAACATTAACCCGAACCCGACACGAAACCCGAAAGTATTTCGGGATCCGTCGGGCTCGGGTCGGGTAGCAGACCTCTAGTACAGAAACGCACTCGCGCACACACACAGACAGACACGCACTCGCACGGAGATGTGGACAGAAACTTGTTGTCAGAGCTGCGGCTGCCCAGCCAATGTATCAATAAAATAGTTTCGCAACTGAAAAGCTACATGACATTTCTCAATAGCGAGGTTCTTGAAGCAGTTTAACTTAAAGATTCGCTTTTAGTAGATGCTGCTGCTGAAAACTGTTGAGAGATGCACAGACGCTGGTATTCACACGCGCTTAATCTCTCTCTCTCTCTCTCTCTAATAAGTGCGTCAGACTGCATTAATAACTGCGTTAGCCTGCTTATCAATGGCTCAAGCCTCTGTTATTAGCTCTAAAATGACGTCTTGGAATTTGCAATGGAAGGTTTATGAGCTGCGTAAAAAATTGTTCAACACACACAAGATTTCAGGACGGAAACTTGTCAAATGTCTTGAAATAAATCATCTGAACAATGTTTTGATGTGTGATTGTGACTCTAGGCTGTTAAAATTATTAGAGAAATAATGCACTCCCGAAGTGGTTATGTGGCCATGACGCCACACCTATTAATGGAATGTCTTTCTCAGTTCTCAAACAAATTAAGAATTACATTTGATTTTTATCGACTAACAAGTGCTTATTGCGATAGAAAACACTGTAACGGTGTCCACTGATTAAGAAATATTTTTGTTTGCTTTGGTGGTAGCTAATGTTAGGCCTATTATATTAATAGGGAAGGGAGGCCCAACAATAGTTTTGCCTATGTCACGAAAAGAGGTAAATCCAGCCCTGGTCGTGTGTTAACAAATGATAAAATAAACCACAGACAACACCAAACACCACTCAAACCACGTTCATTTGCTTGAAAAAGAAAATATTAAAACATAAAATATACGTCCTTCAGAGGAAATATGAATGCGGAAGTCACTGTAAAGCACCTGAGCATCAGTACTCACCTTATTTACACAGATTCACAAAATCCACCGCCTTTCTATGAAGCAGATACACGTAAATCATGACTTAGCTTTGATAAATGTTCCTATGAAACACTGATATTCCGTATAGAATCGATTCTGGCTGTTAAAATGGAGAAACATCAACTCAGAACATTTACTTTCACTTTTATTTGTGAGGCGAAAAACAAAGATGACGTCACTTCACTCACCTGTAGTGTTTAAGGGAGCGTCTGTAAACTACAAACTACAAAACACACTTAACACAGACAGAGACAGAACAAATCAGGAAACTCAGGAAACATAGGAGTATAAATACTAAACCAAACCAGTACTAATGGGCTAATTAATGGTCATTATACACACCACTGCATACTTTTTCAATTATAAAGTAACAGACATAATCTTAAGCCCGATTCGGACGGTAATTGTTTCTCATATGGACGTCTGTGAAAATAAATTTACATATCACCTCAGTGATAAAACTCATGGATTCGGATGGAGATTTATTCACAGTGGAGGAGCGAGTTCTGTGATCCTGCGCACCCGGGAACGCGCTGCTCACGTGGCCAGTCACATGATTGTCTGCTGTAAATAAAATGAATTTTATTTACAAATGTATTCTTATTATTGTGTAAAATGTATTTAAAAATAGTTATTATTATGTAAAATGTATTCTTATTATTCCAAGCATATTTTATAATATTTATTATTTGATTATTTAAATCTCCTGTTTAAAAATAGGAAAATAGACGAGCTATAGTTGTATATAATTATACGCAATATATATATCTGTTTATAATACACATTTTAAAATTGTATTGCATACCTGCTGCTGCCATAATAAAGACCCATATGAAAGTTTATGTGCTTTTCTTCTTTTTCTGCTCCCAGTTGCTGTGGTGGAGCAGTCATGAAGTATTGTTCTTTTAAATACTTTCCAGCATTTCAGAAATAATATGTAAATTACACCGAAGTACAACGTTACGGTGTTCGTGAGTGCTCAAAAAGGGATTAAACACGGAATTTTTAATTGATTTCTTCTCGTAAACTCAGAGATGTGGATTCGGACAGCAATTAAATTACCACACGACCTCGGTGTTTGTCAAAAAACAGTAGGTAATTCGGCCGGGGATTTTCACGGGGGTGGTGAGAGAAAAACACTGACATCCTTGATTCGGACGGCAATTAAATCACCAACTACCCCCTGTATATGGTGAAAATCACTTACGTCCCCCTGAGAAACAATTACCGTCTGAATAGGGCTTTAGACATCGTATAGGTGATTTATTTCAGCACTAGAAAAATGAAAATAATAATTTTTGAGTAATAAAAAAAAGAATTCCTCCCAAAAAAATCTTGAGAATTTGAAATGTTTAAAAGTTTGATGGTTTGAATGTTTGAAAGTGAAGAATTTAAAACCTGCAGTAGTGTAAATTAAAACAAATGATTTTTGTTTATTATCAAATGTTTTTTTTTTACCTTGCAATGCAATTGTATATTAGATAATATATTTCTGTCTTTATTTTTTATAATTAGTTGAAACTAATAATAATTATTATTATTAATCATTATTTTGTCAATGTAAACAATTTAAATATTTTATTTGGAATACTCATGTAATGTTCCTTCACAAAATGCACAGAAAAACAAAGACAGGGAGTCGATGACGTCACGGAGCTGAGAGCGTGCACGGAGGCCTAGCTCCCGCATCTTTCAACATTTTTTCGACTTTTAACTTGAAGAAAAGATAATTTCACATCTGTTTGGGGTTATATCTCGGAGCAACAACATGTCTAGCAAGGACGGAGGTACTTTTCCAATTGAAAAAGGTCCAAAATCCCAACGAAATCTTCAGAGAAGACCTGCCGATGCTGACTCACAGGATGGCGGTACATGTGAATGTGCTACTCACTTCAGCTTACACGCAAATTCACAGAGTGCATCAGCAAAGTTTTGGACGAGAAACTGTCTACGTTCACGAATGTTTTGGATGTTATTTCGCAGCGGGTTGAAGACAACACTAATCGTATTACCGATGCGGAGCGCCGAGTCTCTGACATTGAAGACACCGCGACCTCGACAGAAAACAAGCTGAGAGAAACAGAAAAGTTAATGCTGATGTTATCTGAAAAGGTGGATAACTTGGAGAACAGGTCAAGGCGAGAAAATATACGAATATTAGGGCTCAAAGAGGGGTTTGAAGGCCCTCAGCCCTCTGCTCTTTTCCCTTCATGGCTACCAAATGTGCTTGAGCTGGACACAGCTAAAGGCCACTTTAAAATCGACCGAGCGCAGAGAAACCTCGGCTCACAGAGGGGTGACAGACCGGTGCTCATCAAACTCCACAACTTTGCCAACAAGCAACACATAATGTCTGCTATAAAGGCCAAGCACCACCTGGAGGTGGATGGTCAGAAAGTCTTCATTCAGCAGGACTTCTCTTCTGCCGTAAAGGAGAAACGTCTGAGTTTCAACAAATCTTGCGAGGTGCTGATCAAGCGTGTCCAGATTCCCGGCTGTGCTTTGCTTCACATATGAGGGACAGAAACATTCATATCATTGCCAGGCTTTCTTGAATGGTTTGCCTTGACTCTCTGAGGTCGGATTTCACTGCACGGTACTAAACTGAGTTTTTTTCTAGTTTTTATTGTGTTGTCGTTCTTATATACCGCAGGAATGACCTCTACTCACCGTTCCCCTGCTGACTTTAAATACGGACTGCGAGGCCATGATAGTTTTGTTTATGCATATATCTGTATCTATTAATTATTATTTTTACTTTCTCTTTCCCCCGTGTTGTTTGCTCTGGACTATTTTGTTATTGTTCCTGGTATGTATTTTTCTTCTCGAAGTCGTTGATGCAGGAGGGGGTTGTTTAAAGATCAGTTTGATTGCTTCAGTCTGCTCCTGTTTTGCTGATCGATTGCTTCAGTCTGTTCCTGTCTGTTGTACTGCTGTACTGCTGAGAGGTTTGCGATTGTAGCTCCACTTTTTATTGAATATTTACCTTACTTTCACTGTCTGTTGTTTAAAGTAATAATATATAACTTAATTCCCACCATATTTCTGGTATTATCTATCAAACTAATCTGATCGCTCGCTTTTAAAACCGCGAGTGCAGCGCGTTAGCATTCGCTAGCCGGTTAGCTTGTCACTCGCGGTTCCATTCGCGTTGCTATTCGCGCCTATTATTGTTTTCTTTTTTCTCGCTCCGTTTTCATTTCTCTCTCGCTCCGTTTTTCACGAGTTCATCAAACAGTGGTAAGTGGTAAGTGGAGTGGTAAGTGGTAAGTTAAGTTGGTATCATTCATCAATCACGGTGAGTAATGGCTTCTTCTCCTGCTATTGTTATTTGCACAGTCTGCCACATGTACAGTTTATCTCTCTCTGTCGGCGATGAGGGATTCACATGTGATAAATGCAGGGAAATAGTTAGGCTGACAGAGAAGGTTTTAGAACTAGAGACACGCATCCAAACTTTAGTTGAGGACAGTAAGAATGTGAGGGCTGTAGATACTGCTTTGGATGTGACTAGCTCAGGGACTCCTGTACATTGTTCGGTTCCGGTAGAGCCTGTGCAGCAGGGCAACTGGGTGACTGTGAGGCAGCATAGTCGCGGGTCAAAACACAGCTCTTCCGTTCTGATCAGAACATCAAACAGGTTCTCCCCACTCAGTGACGCACCCACTGAGAAACCTGGTGAAAGTGCTCTAGTTATTGGCGATTCTATTGTACGGAACGTGAAAATAGAGACACCAGCCACCATAGTCCATTGTTTACCGGGAGCCAGAGCGCCTGACATCTTGGCAAATTTAAAAGTGCTGGCTAATGCTAAACGTAAATTCAGTAAGATTGTTATCCACGCCGGTGCTAATGATGTTCGACTTCGCCAGTCGGAGATCACTAAAAATAATGTTAAAGAGGTGTGTGAACTTGCAAGTACGATGTCAGACACTGTAATATGCTCTGGCCCCATCCCTGCTTACTGGGGTGATGAGATTCATAGCAGACTGTCATCACTAAATGGCTGGATGTCTAAGTGGTGCCCGCAAAACGACATAGGTTTTATAGACAATTGGACGAGTTTTTGGGGCAGACCTGACCTGTTGAAAAGAGATGGTGTTCATCCCTCCTGGGGTGGTGCCGCTATTCTCTCTAGAAATTTGGCACATAGTCTTAGAGTTCATACTTGACTAACTGGAGCCCAGGTCAGGAAGAAGACAGACTGGCTAAACCGACCGTCTGCTAGCCGCCTCACGTCACAGAAGTCAGTTAATTCTCAGCACATAGAGACTCCTTCACCTAGATATCACACTATAGAGAATGTGTCTGTTCCCCAAACTAGAAAATACAGAAAATGTCAAAAACTATTTATGAGTAACCATTTAATTGATGTTCAACAAATAAAAAGTGTTTACAATACACAGAAACAATTGATAAAACTTGGTTTACTGAATATCAGGTCCCTTTCTACAAAAGCACTTTTTGTAAATGATTTGATTAATGATCATAACCTAGATTTGCTCTGTTTGACAGAAACATGGCTAAAACCAGATGAATACATTATTTTAAACGAGTCTACCCCCCAAGATTACTGTTACAAAAATGAGCCACGTCCAAAAGGCAAAGGGGGAGGTGTTGCTACAATTTATAACAATATTCTCAGTATTTCTCAGAAGACAGGCTTTAAGTATAACTCCTTTGAAGTAATGGTGCTTCATATAAAATTATCTAGAGAAAAAAGTATTAATGATAAATCCCCCATAACGTTTGTACTGGCTACTGTATACAGGCCCCCAGGGCACCATACAGACTTTATTAAAGAATTTGCTGATTTTCTATCAGAGTTAGTGCTGGCTGCAGATAGAGTCCTAATTGTGGGTGATTTTAATATCCATGTTGATAATGAAAAAGATGCATTAGGATCAGCATTCATAGACGTTCTGAACTCTATTGGGGTTAGACAACACGTTTCAGGACCTACTCATAGTCGAAATCATACTCTAGATTTAATACTGTCACATGGAATTGATGTTAATGGTGTTGAAATTCTGCAGCAAAGCGATGATATATCAGATCATTATCTAGTCTTGTGTAAACTCCATATAGTTAAAGCTGTAAATTCAACTCCTTCTTATAAATATGGTAGAACCATCACTTCTACCACAAAAGACTGCTTTGTAAGTAATCTTCCTGATTTATCTCAATTCCTTAGCATATCCAACAGCTCAGAACAACTTGATGATGTAACAGAAACTATGAACTCTCTCTTTTCTAGCACTTTAGATACAATTGCTCCTTTACGCTTAAGGAAGATTAAGGAAAAGAGTCCAACACCGTGGTATAATGAGCACACTCGCACTCTAAAGAGAGCAGCCTGGAAAATGGAGCGCAGCTGGAGGAAAACAAAACTAGAGGTATTTCGTTTAGCTTGGCGGGAAAGTACCCTATCCTACAGAAAAGCTTTAAAAACTGCTAGATCTGATTACTTTTCTTCTCTTTTAGAACAAAACAAACATAACCCCAGGTATTTATTCAATACAGTGGCAAAATTAACAAAAAAATAAAGCATCACCAGGTGTTGACATTTCCCAACAACACAGCAGTAATGATTTTATGAAGTACTTTACTTCCAAGATTGATACTATTAGAGATCAAATTGTAACCATGCAGCCGTCAGCTATATCATCACATCAAATAGTGTACTATAGATCCCCCGAGGAACAATTCCACTCATTCTCTACTATAGGAGAGGAAGAATTGTATAAACTTGTTAAATCATCTAAACCAACAACATGTATGTTAGACCCTATTCCATCTAAACTACTAAAAGAGCTGCTTCCAGAAGTCATAGATCCTCTTTTGGCTATTATTAATTCATCATTGTCATTAGGATATGTCCCCAAAAACTTTAAATTGGCTGTTATTAAGCCTCTCATTAAAAAAACACAATTTGACCCCAAAGATCTAGTTAATTACAGACCGATCTCGAATCTCCCTTTTCTGTCAAAGATATTAGAAAAGGTTGTATCCTCACAATTATATTCCTTCTTAGAGAAAAATTATATCTGTGAGGATTTCCAGTCAGGATTTAGACCGTATCATAGTACTGAGACTGCTCTCATTAGAGTTACAAATGACCTGCTCTTATCATCTGATCTTGGTTGTATCTCTCTATTAGTTCTACTGGATCTTAGCGCTGCGTTTGACACTATCGATCACAACATTCTTTTGAATAGACTAGAAAACTTTGTTGGCATCAGTGGAAGTGCATTAGCATGGTTTAAATCGTACTTATCTGACCGCCATCAATTCGTAGCAGTGAATGAAGAGGTATCATATCGATCACAAGTGCAGTATGGAGTTCCTCAAGGCTCAGTACTAGGGCTGTTACTTTTCACGCTTTATATGTTACCCTTGGGAAATATCATTAGGAAATGACGAGTAATTTCTTACTGCTAAATTCTGAAAAAACAGAGGTGTTAATTATCGGACCTAAAACCCCCACAAGTAATAACCTAGAACACTGTCTAACACTTGATGGTTGCTCTGTAAATTCTTCGTCATCAGTCAGGAACCTAGGTGTGCTATTTAATAGTAATCTCTCCTTTGACAGCCACGTTTCTAGCATTTGTAAAACTGCATTTTTTCATCTTAAAAATATATCTAAACTGAGACCTATGCTCTCAATGTCAAATGCAGAAATATTAATTTATGCATTTATGACCTCAAGGTTAGATTATTGTAATGCTTTATTGGGTGGTTGTTCTGCACGCTTAATAAACAAATTACAGATGGTTCAAAATGCAGCAGCTAGAGTTCTTACTAGAACCAGGAAGTATGAGCACATTAGCATGGTTCTGTCAACACTGCACTGGCTCCCTACTAAACATCGTATAGATTTTAAAATCTTGTTAATTACTTATAAAGCCCTGAATGGTTTAGCTCCTCAGTACTTGAGCGAGCTCTTATCGCACTATAGTCCTTCACGTCCGCTGCGTTCTCAAAACTCTGGCCATTTGATAATACCTAGAATATCAAAATCAACTGCGATCGGCAGATCTTTTTCCTATTTAGCGCCCAAACTCTGGAACAATCTCCCAAACACTGTTCGGGAGGCAGACACATTCTGTCAGTTTAAATCTAGATTAAAGACCCATCTCTTTAACCTGACATACACCTAACACACTAATACACTTCTATTATTCAAATCCGTTAAAGGATTGTTAGGCTGCATTAATTAGATCAACCGGAACCGGGAACTTCCCATAACACATGATGTACTTGTTACATTGTAAAAAGATTGACATCTACGCTAATATTAGTCTGTTTCTTTCTTATTCCGAGGTCACTGCAGTCACCAGATCAGATGGTGGATCAGCACCTAGAGACAACCTCTACTACAGCCCTGAACGTCAGCGGAGACCAGGACACCTAGATGAGCCCCAGAGACAGACCCCCAGTGAGGACCCCGTCACCTAGAGAGCCATCAGGAAAAGACCTCGGGCAGTTGGAATTGAACTGCTGTGTCGTCTGGCCAGAGGAGAAATGGCCCCCCGACTGAGCCTGGTTTCTCCCAAGGTTTTTTCTCCGTTCTGTCACCGATGGAGTTTTGGTTCCTTGCCGCTGTCGGCTCTGGCTTGCTTAGTTGGGGACACTTCATTTCCAACAATATCGTCGACTTGACTGAACAGAAACGTTTTGAACTGAACTGAGCTGGACGATGCCATCACTGAATTCAACAATGAAATGCCTTTAACTGAAAACTGAGTGTTTAATCTTGTCATTTTACATTATTGACACTATTTTCCCATTTTGATATTGTGCAGTTGCTTTGTCACAATTTGTATTGTTAAAAGCGCTATATAAATAAAGGTGACTTGACTTGACTTGACATATTTCCTGTGTTTGGGCCAAGTGTTCAAGTGAGGATGAAGACCACAAGTGTGTGTCGAACTTTTCATTACCTGATGGGGCACTTATAGTGTTGTTAAAATGCAAGTGTTTACATAGCTTTATTTTAATTTTAAATACTTTGCATTTTAAAATCATCTTCTAAATATCTGTTCAGTAGTCCCTATAACATGACTATTTTAATTTGTGGTGCTTCTAATTAAATGATAAAAAGCAGTTGCAAATGTTGTACAAAATAAATATCACCACTACTCATCTTTGCACCAATAAAACGTTAAAACACTGGTTTTCTACCAAATTATTTGTAATATCTAATTATTATAGTAATATTTTCAGGAATGACAAACGTGTCAGAGTCATTGCTGTGATTGACAGCGATTAAATATTGTAGCAATGGACAGAATGAACTATCTAACAAGTCGATGTCAAAATACTAAGACTTGTGCATTAAGTGATGCAGAGTAAATTCAGAGTAACAAACCTACAGCAGCAACAAGTCTGTGTTGACTGAATATATTTAGCAGCTTCTACAGTTAAAAATAAAATAATGATGCATTATTTAATTATTATACCATTAATAATTAACTTATTTATTCATTATATTTATTTCAGTACAGTAAAAGTACAAAAATTTGGTATAATAGTCATTTTATAATAAATCCAAAACCAAGATGTGACAGAAACTATGGAATGTAAATGGCAACTGAGCTGATGAGTGATCCTCTGCTGCCATCTACTGGTTATAATGGTCATTTCCACCAGGAGACATATTTTTGGCAAATATTTTCATCTTTATGAATAGAAAAGTGAATCTTTAAAGTGAATTTTACTGCACAACTGTAGAGTTTAAAAAACTAATATAGGCTTTTATTTTGAGTGTTTAAAAATGTCCACTATAGACAAACAGTAGGGCAGTGTGTGATTTTTGTGTGTGTGTATTATATATTTATGTATCTCACTCCAGCCAGGCAACCAATGTTGGAAACCTGATATATTATAATATAACATTTGACTTACCTGGTTTTTTTATGTACAGATGTCATGCTGCTGTTTATAATAATTTGTTAAAATAACATTCTGTTCTGTAAATGCATTGTCTGCTGGTTTATTTAGCTAATTTTCAGTACACCACATTCGATTCAAGATTCAAGATTTTATTTGTCACATACACAATTATACAGAGTATAACCAGCAGTGAAATGTTAGTCACGTCCGCTCCATGGACAGTGCAATTATTTGCGTATGCGACTTAGTACTGTAAGACTTTGAATGTTACTCTTGTGGGTTTGCTACTGTTACAATTAAAAATCGTAGAAGCGTAAAAACATTGGTATGATGTAAGCAACACAGCTACAACAAATAAAACTGATAATGGGTGTGTTAGATTTATAGTGTGTGAATAATCAAGCATTGACAATAATCAGTCGTGTTGGCGGCACCGAGGGGCCCCCAAATAAAATTCTGCTTAGGGCCCCATAAAGGCTTGGGCCGGCCCTGTATAGGCCAACTTAAAAAATTAAGTTAAAATTGGTTAAATTAATTTGATGAGTTAAAATAATGGAAAAACATGTTGCTAAGACTTATTAATCACAACTTTTTACAGTCTAGAACACAGAAATGATGCCATTTTGTGGCACACAACCAAGCAAACTCACAGACACAGCATTTGTTATTATGACTGATAACATTTATGTTCTCTATGCTATTTGGTGTTAAAGAAAGCATTGTTCATGGCTCGTGATCAGGGACGGATTAACGCACGGGCCTACCGGGCAAGTGCCCAGGGCACTGGACCAGATGGGGGCCCAGCCTAAAACCGTGCCCCCTCAGATTTTTGAGGCAAGTGGATTTTGAATGCAGCTTCCAAAAGACAGAAAATAAACGAATAATATTTTTTATATTTGATAAACGATCACACCGGTGTGATTAGATCGTTCAGTGCGGCACATCATCAGCTGCTAAATTCAAATCTGCATTCGCTCAACTTTGCTGGCTGGCACGGAGCCAGAGACAGCTGCGTTTTAGCACTGCGCATTATAACCAATCACACATGATTCTGTTGAGCTTATGAGTACACTGGTCAATAAGAGACATTCAGATGAGTCATCGCTGAAACAGCTGTTTTATTCAGTGTGAGCGCTCCCTGAATGAATTCTGCTCTCTGCCGATTTCTCACATCAGAAACAACAAAGTAGGGCCTACAGATGTGCGTACGATGTAAGCAAGATATTAATTTCACAATGTAAGCAACTTCAGTGATTAATGGGAGTTTTTGAGAGTGCTTGAATTCTGGCTTGACTAAAGTCAATGATAATGTTGATAATGTAAATGCTATTTTGCTCGCTTTCTGTACAATAAACAGGGCCGGATTTACCTTTTATCGTGACATAGGCAAAACGATATTTTGGGTCCCCCTTCCTTATTAATAGGCCTATATAATAGTACCACCCCAGCAAAAAAAACATCATCAGTGGAAACCGTTACAGTGTTTTCTATCGCAATAAGCGCTTGAGTTCAGTCAATAAAAATCGAACGCAGAAAGACCGTTCCATTAATATCAGCATCGTAGCCTTCGGGAGTGCATTATTTCTGTAATAATTTTAACGGCTTGGAGTCACAACCACATATCAAGACATTGTTATGATGATTTATTTCAAGACATTTGTCATGTTTCCATCCTGAAATCTCTTATGTGTTGAACTAATTTCTTGCGCACCTCATAAACCTTCCATTGCAATTTCCAAAACGTCATTTTAGAGCTAATAACAGGGGCTTGAGCCATTGATATGCAGGCTAATGCAGTTATTAATGCAGTCTAACACACTTATTAAAGAGAGAGAGATTAAGCGCGTGTGAATACCAGCATCTATGCGTCTCTCAACAATGTTCAGCAGCAGCGTCTAATAACAAATATTTAAGTTGAACTGCCTCAAGAACCTCACTACTGAGAAATGTCATGTAGCTTTTCAACTGCAAAACTATTTTATTGATAAATTTGCGAGGCACTGACAACAAGTTTCTTTCGGCGTCTCCGTGTGTGTGCACGAGTGCGTGTCTGTAATGTGTGTGCGTCTGTGAGATATAAAGATCCAAAATCCATGTACTTATTGATAATCGAGACATCTCATGATATAGTTAACATGTTGTTTATTTATTTATGTATTTTTTTATTTTTTTATTTTTTGGGGGGGTAACTGAGGGGCGCCTTTATTCAGTCTGTGCCCAGGGCACCGCTGCATCATAATCCATCCCTGTTCGTGATGCTGTAACACAATCACTATTGTAGCCTACTCTAAAGCATCCTGCAGTTCTAATACTTTACATGTAACCTGTCCAAGAGTGTAGGTTTGATTTTGCCATTGGTGGGACATAACACCTGACAGCAGACATTTCATTGTTTGATCAAAATTATTGCTAGGGACAATTTAGTAGTGGCTGATATTGGTTGGCAGGGATGGTGCTAGTGGGGGGGGAGGGTGACAGAGTGCATGGGGCTAACCCCTCCCCCCCCCAAGGGTGACAGAGTGAATG
Source organism: Aspiorhynchus laticeps (assembly GCA_023376895.1). Lineage (NCBI taxonomy): Eukaryota > Metazoa > Chordata > Actinopteri > Cypriniformes > Cyprinidae > Aspiorhynchus > Aspiorhynchus laticeps. The sequence continues at coordinate 2,420,795 of CM041799.1, forward strand.
GGGCTCCCCCCCCCAACTGAACACTATTTTGCCATTGCAACACCCCAATTATAATATAATTCAATTCATTTCACGTTTAATATAGGCCTATGCCAGACATTGAAGTCAGTTGCTGTTTTAGTCTCTTCTGAGGAAGATTCATTCACTTGTATCCACACAGAGAAATTTTGGTCAGAATGTTTCATGTTCATCCGATCTCATTTTGTAAGTGACTTTTCTTTCTGTTTCAAAGACTGTAGCTGATTCAGTAAATGCGTTGCATTTGTAATTTACTGATGCTTGTCAAGAATAAATGAGATTATCTCACAGTCTAAACTAAAGTCAAGGCTTTAGCATCTGATCATGGGGATCAGATTGGACATCTTTGTGGGCCGTATGTTTGACACCCCTGATCTACATTGTAGACAATATGTAGAGAATCCAGAATGATTCTTCACTCAATTTCATGGGCCATTACCTATAAAACAAGACAGTGAAAGACGACACACATGACAGTGTGATGCTGTGTGTCTCTGTGTCTTCAGTCTCTGTTGATTGTGTGACTGTGACGTCTCTGTAGCGGCTCCTTATTCACCATCAGCTGATCCTGAGGAAAATGGACTGACGTCTAAATACTGACAGTCCTACAATAAAACACACAGACAGTCAGATATGAGTATGAGACATTACTGCTGTCACATCACATCAGCAGATCCAGTTCAGAAAAAAAAACACAGTATATTCATATTACAGCCAGAGATATGAATGAATAACTGATCATAGATAAATAACAGTGAATGATCAACAACCTTCTCTTTATCATTTACACAGAGACACTGGAAGAGATGAAAATATTCATATATTCATAGATCACAGAATTAAACACAGTTTAATGTAGGCCTACTGGGACTAAAGTGGAGCTGAATTATTATCTTATATATTATTTATACTTAGTGTAAATTGTGGCAGATAGTACTAACACCTCAATGTATTGCAGTGCTTTACAAAACAGTACATAATAACATATTCTTTATGATTCTATTCATTATAAACGGATGCTGCCTTATAGTATCCTTACTTGTGTCTATTCCTAAAGCCCCCCCCCCCCTACACCTGCTCCTAATCACACTGAAGCTGATCAGTAAAGCTGTTCTTGAAGCTGCAGGAAGAGACTCACAGTTTTGAGTTTGGGAACAATATGAGCTGCATGTGCTTGATTCACCAGAACATCTGATCAACGTGAGGACACCACATATAACTTTAATTATATACATATTAGACATTTGTTTTATTTTTTTCCATGTTCTGAATACTTTCTTATGTTTTCTTTAATATAAACACATCTCTGAGCTAATATACAATGGAATAAATGAGAAGAAATGCAGATTTGTATGCTGGTTGGTCGCCTCAAAAGACCACTGTCCTTACTCTCCCACTTATCTGACTGGTTTCTTTAGTAATTTTGTCTGCTAACAGTCAAGCCTTTGCTAACAAGACAAGCTATTAACACTTAGTGTAAACAGACGATCCATGTAAAGGTTTTGCTAATGCAAAAACAGGTTTTACATGAACACAGAAGTCCACACATGTACAAGAAACAAAGCCACACAATGTTTTACTTTCTGTATCTTGATTGACAGTTGTCTCATCCAATCAGTAGTAAGTATTCCATCCACAAAAAAATACCTAATTTTTACATTTTGTCTGACTTGTCATTGTGTTTCTGACTTTTTTGGGTGATTTGTTTTTCACTTCACAAATATTTTACAGTGTCATATATAATCTTACCACAGTATCTCCAGTTTACAGTGAGGATTTTGTAGTACATCAGAAAGCAGATTCGCTGATTTTCCAAGTTTATTCCCAGTCAGATTCAGGTGTCTCAGGTGTGAGGGGTTTGATCTCAGAGCTGAAGCCAGAGCAGCACAACCTTCATCTGTGATGCCACAATCACTCAACCTGTAGAGAACAATGACACACTCTTCACTCTCTCAGATCAGATCAGTTTAGCTGTGAATACATTAACAAAAATAAACCACAAACACAAATCAACATTGGATTGAGATCTAAAATGTCAAAAGAGCACAAAAAAAAAAACTGATCATAGATAATTAAAAAAACTTATCAAGAAAGATAAATAATATTTATTTATTGCTCTGTCAGTATTTTTTACCAAACTGTCTGTCTTATATAGACATTCATACAAATCTGTTTAATCACACTATTCATTGCACAGCTGAGTTTTATACTGTTATTTTGATCTGTATTAATCAGAATCAGCTTTATTCGCCAAGTGTGCGCAAGCACACAAGGAATTTGTTGTGGTTTTTAAGAAGCTCTTGGTACATACACGCATACATACATACATATCTGACATGAGAACAGAAACTGTATGTATGAATCTGGAACAGAAGATTTATGTACAGATTTCTGCATAATTTACTCTATATATACAGCTGTATAGAAAATATGCATATGTTTTTACATAGTACTTGAGAGAGAGGTAATATGTAATGAATTACAGGCATGAATTACAGAACACAGGTAATAATTCCTGTGTTAGCTGTTTAGGCTGGAGATGGCATGGGGGGAAAAACTGTTTTTATGCCTAGATGTTCTAGTGCACAGAGATCTGTAGCATCTGCCTGAAGGGAGAAGTGCAAACAGGTTGTGTCCGGGGTGAGAGGGGACTGTGATGATGTTACCTGCCTGTTTCTTCACTCTAGAGTTGTACAAGTCCTGAAGGTTGGGCAGGTGCACACCAATGATCCTTTCTGCTGTCCTAACAGTCCGCTGCAGTCTTCTTATATCTGATATGCTGGCTGACCCAAACCAGACAGTTATAGAGGAGCACAGAACCGACTCAATAACAGCAGAGTAAAACTGTGTCATATGCGCCTGTGGCAGGTTGAACTTTTTCATTTGACGAAGGAAGAACAACCTCTGCTGAGCCTTTTTCACGATGGAGTCAATGTGAGTGTCCCACTTCAGGCCCTGAGAGATGGTGGTTCCCAGGAACCTGAATGACTCCACTGCATTCACAGTGCTGTTCATGATGGTGAGTGGGGGGAGTGCATGGGGGTTTCTCCTGAAGTCCACTATCATCTCTACAGTTTTGAGCGTGTTCAGCTCCAGGTTGTTGTGACTGCACCATACAGCCAGCAGCTCAACCTCTTGTCTGTAAGCAGACTCGTCTCTGTCCTGGATGAGACCGATGACTGTGGTGTCATCTGCAAACTTCAGGAGTTTGACAGAGGGATCTTTAGAGGTGCAGTCATTTGTGTAGAGAGAAAATAGCAGTGGGGAGAGAACACAGCCCTGAAGAGCTCCAGTGCTGATGGTGCGAATGTTGGATGTGAGTTCTCCCAGCCTCACTAGCTGCTGCATGTCTGTCAGGAAGCTGGTGATCCACTGACAGATGGAGGTGGGGACAGAGAGCTGTGTCAGTTTATTCTGAAGGGTGTCCGAAATGATGGTGTTGAAAGCGGAGTTGAAGTCCACAAACAGGATCCTCGCATAAGTCCCTGGTCTGTCCAGATGCTGCAGGATGTAGTGCAATCCCATGTTGACTGCATCATCCACAGACCTGTTTGCTCGGTAAGCAAACTGCAGGGGGTCCAGCAAGGGTCCAGTACTGTACTTCAGGTGGGCCAACACAAGCCAACACAAGTATGTCTAATAGTACACTGTTTGTACTGAGTATATGTATGTGTATATTGCACATTGTCATCTGTATAAGTCTGTAAGTATGTAATGGAACTGTCTATTTGTTAATTGTTTCTGCACTGTATGGAGCACGCTCTCAAGAATTTCACTCACCAAGGCACATGTGCTGTGATGATGTGACAATAAAAGTGATTTGATTTGATGAAATAATCCTACTCACAATAGCGATTTAAGTAGAAAAAACGGACGAATGCCTTGAAATATATCATCTGATCGATGTCTTGAGGTGTGGTAACCGTAGTATAAGCGAAATAATTGACTTCAGTCCGTTGAATTGTTCGAAAAATAATGCACACATCATTGGCCACATCACCACCTCGGGTGTGCATTATTTTTCTAATAATTCAACGGCCTGTCATCAATTATTCCTTACATGTTTGCTAATGAAATAAACCAATAAATGCCATTTGTATGGTGCGTTTTTTGTGTTCATGGTTAATTGCTAGTCTAATTTCAACATGCAGTTTATAAGAGATGTTTACTAGCCTAGGTCTTTAATTAACATTAACATTAATTTTTGCGCAGCCTACATTCCAAAATGTCCTAGTTGAAGTATAGCCTAAATGCAATTGGTCAAATCGGTGTTGTTTTGAGCAAATTAAATGTATTCCTGCTGAAAAACAAGTGTTCTAGTGTGAAAATGCTTGGGAACTAATGTGGTCAGAAGTTTACAGGACTGCGTTCTCTGGAATCCTCTCAAGCAGAGGACTTCTACATTCCGATTGGTTGCCACCCAACCGCGTCATAGCTCATTACCATAAAGTTGACTTGACTTCAACTCTCCTCGACGCCCACACCATCCAAAACGTGCCGCACCACTCTCGCTGCTGGCTCGCATTGAAAATTAATGACTTCTGGCCACTTCGACGCTCTCGCCGGCGGTGGTGTAAACACACGTTAAATAAAGCTGCTCTGTGCTGTGCTTATGAACACGGAGGCAAGAGAAAAAGAAAATGCCATCTAAAGTTTTCTGAAGAGAGTTCCCTTCAGATACTCATTCATATTACCCCCCCTGCCCCCAATTCATTATTTGTATTTTTCTTCCTATATTTCGAGCATTGTGAACAGTGATCTTGTGCTGCCTGCTACAGTATTTTCTCTCTTTGTGTCCATGTTCTGCGTCTCTGTCCTGTGTTAACGGCCGTTTATAGACTTCGTAATATTACCACACAAATTACATTTTGGGAAATTATTGTAATCCAGTTTGTGTGCTGTTCCAAAAAGCTGATCGTGTGTTTGGAGCAAAAACGATCTAGTTCTGATTTATGTTCGATCAAGCGGGGCATCTCTCTTTCTCTGATGATGCAGTAACGACTGCGGGGGAAAAAATCTTTGTCTGTCCATCCAGTGAAATCCATGAATATGTAACCGTATCCACGGTATAGCAAAATCCATATCATGGCACAACATAATATGTCACGTTACTTCACGTTAATAGCACCCACCCCTACTCTTTATATGGTTCTATTCATTATAAACAGATGCTGCCTTATAGTGTTCTTACTCTGTCCCCCTCCACCACCGCCCACCACTTCTATAACAGCTGACGACTTTTGCCACTTTTTTCACAGACAAATCTAGAACAATTGGTAACCAGTTCTCACCTCCACACACACAGGGCCTCCAACCAACCACATCCACTGCTCAAACTCCCATCTTCTCCTTCTGTCCCCTCACCGAGGCGGAAGTATCCAAACTTCTCCTCTCCAGCCATCCTACAACATGTCCTCTTGACCCAATCCCCTCTCACCTTCTACAAGCAATCTCTCCCACACTCTTACTGGCACTCACACACATTATCAACACATCTCTCCGCACTGGCATCTTCCCCACAGCGTTCAAGCAGGCCCGGGTAACCCCACTGTTCAAAAAACCTACATTAAACACTTCTCTTTTAGAAAACTACAGACCTGTCTCTCTCCTTCCATTCGTAGCGAAAACACTCGAATGAGTTGTCTTCAACCAGCTCTCACTGTTTCTTTCACAGTACAACAAACTGGATGCTAAACAGTCAGGTTTCAGGAGTGGCCATTCAACAGAACAAAGCTGACTTCATTTCCGCTTTTTCCTTACAATCCACACTCAGCATCTTGGGCTTGACTGAGACCTGGATTCGTCCAGAAGACTCAGCTACCCCGGCTGCTCTCTCTCACAATTTCTCTTTCTCTCACACCCCAAGGCAAGTTGGCCGGGGTGGGGGCACTGGTCTGCTCATTTCAAACAATTGGAAATACTCAACCCACTCTCCCCTAGGCAATCACAACTCATTTGAATCTCATGCGATTACTGTAACAGCTCCTATAAAACTCCAGATAGTAGTAATCTACCGTCCCCCTTGCCAAATTCTAGCCACCTTCCTAGAGGAGCAGGACGGCCTGCTGTCCTCTTTCATGGAGGATGGCACTCCACTCTTAGTCTTTGGCGATTTCAACATTCACCTAGACAGGCCTTATGCTACAGACTTCCATTCACTCCTAGCTTCATTTGATCTCAAACGCCTTACCACTACTAGCACGCACAAATCAGGCAACCAACTTGATTTAATTTACACACGCAACTGTACTACAGATAACATTCTGGTACAACCACTACATACTGTATCTCTGACCATTTCTTCATTACATTAACCTTACATTTTGCTACCCGGGTGCCACCAGCTCCCTTACCGGTTACTTTCAGACGTAACCTACGCTCCCTTTCCTCCACCCTTCTTTCCTCTGTAGTATCCTCCTTTCTTCCCTCACCTACCCATTTCACATCTCTGGATGTGAATGCAGCTACTGACACTTTATGCTCTACCTTAACCTCTTGTCTAGATGACATTTGTCCTCTCTCCTCCAGGCCAGCAAGGGCTGCACCTTCTAACCCCTGGTTATCCGATGTCCTTCGTGAGCATCGGACCAAACTCAGAGCGGAAGAGAGAAAATGGCGCAAATCAAACGATCCGTCGGACCTGACTAGATATCAGTCTTTGCTTTCATCTTTCTCTACTGAAGTCCACACTGCCAAATCCTCACATTTCCACAACAAGATCAACAGCGCTCCAGACATGCGTAATCTCTTCAGAACATTTAATTCTCTCCTCTGTCCCCCTCCACCACCGCCCACCACTTCTATAACAGCTGACGACTTTGCCACTTTTTTCACAGACAAAACTAGAACAATCGGTAACCAGTTCTCACCTCCACACACACAGGACCTCCAACCAACCACATCCACTGCTCAAACTCCCATCTTCTCTTTCTGTCCCCTCACCGAGGCGGAAGTATCCAAACTTCTCCTCTCCAGCCATCCTACAACATGTCCTCTTGACCCAATCCCCTCTCACCTTCTCCAAGCAATCTCTCCCACACTCTTACCGGCACTCACACACATTATCAACACATCTCTCCACACTGGCATCTTCCCCACAGCGTTCAAGCCGGCCCGGGTAACCCCACTGCTCAAAAAACCTACATTAAACACTTCTCTTTTAGAAAAATACAGACCTGTCTCTCTCCTTCCATTCGTATTAAAAACACTCGAACGAGTTGTCTTCAACCAGCTCTCACTGTTTCTTTCACAGTACAACAAACTGGATGCTAAACAGTCAGGTTTCAGGAATGGCCATTCAACAGAGACTGCGCTACTCTCAGTCACTGAAGCCCAGCGAGTCGCAAAGGCCGATTCCAAATCATCAGTCCTCATTCTGCTGGATCTTTCTGCTGCTTTTGACACTGTCAATCATCAGATCCTCCTGTCCACCCTCTCATCGCTGGGCATCACTGGGATTCCACTTCGCTGGTTTGAATCCTATTTCACCGGTAGGTCTTTCAGGGTGGCCTGGGGAGGGGAGGTATCCAAAGCATATCAACTGGTCACTGGGGTTCCCCAGGGATCGGTTCTTGGACCCCTCCTCTTCTCCACATACACTACATCACTGGGACCCATCATACAGGCACATGGCTTCTCCTACCATTGCTACGCCGATGACACACAGCTCTATCTCTCTTTTCAACCAGATGATCCAACGGTAGCTGCACGGATCTCAGGCTGCCTGGCGGACATCTCGGCATGGATGAAAGAACATCACCTACAGCTCAACCTGGCAAAGACTGAGCTTCTTGTCGTCCCTGCCACTCCGACTCTACAGCATGACTTCTCGATTCAGTTAGGCACATCAATAATTACCCCATCAACTTCGGTCAGAAATCTTGGTGTAATCTTTGATGACCAGCTGACCTTCAAAGAGCACATTGCAAAGACTGCTCGATCTTGCAGGTTTGCTCTACACAACATCAGAAAAATCAGGCCCTTTCTGACAGAGCATGCTGCACAACTTCTTGTCCAGGCCCTTGTCGTTTCTAGGCTGGACTACTGCAATGCTCTTCTGGCTGGACTTCCATCAAACACAATCAAACCTCTACAAATGATTCAGAATGCAGCGGCACGACTGATCTTCAATGAGCCCAAAAGAACCCATGTTACACCTCTCTTCATCTCATTGCACTAGCTACCAGTGGCAGCTCGCATCAAGTTCAAGACACTGATGCTTGCATACAGAACGACCACAGGCTCAGCACCCTCCTACTTCCACGCACTATTACGAATCTACATCCCCTCCAGAAGTCTGAGATCTGCTAGTGAGCGACGCCTTGTGGTACCATCACAGAGAGGCTCAAAATCACTCTCCAGAACATTCTCATTCACCATTCCTGGATGGTGGAATAATCTTCCCACCCATATCCGGAATGCTGGATCCCTGTCAATCTTCAATCAACAACTGAAAACTCATCTCTTTCGACACTACTTGACTTCATCCTAAACTTGTTCTAAAAAAAAAAAAAAAAAAAAAAAAAACTTTCCCTTTATCTTTCTCTCCTTCCCTTGCTAGCTTGCACTTATTCGAACAATGACTGAGACTTGGTGTTACGAGCACTTCCTCTGTCTGATTGCCTCTTCGAGATGAATCGCTTTATGTATTCCCCAATTGTAAGTCGCTTTGAATAAAAGCGTCTGCCAAATGACTAAATGTAAATGTAAATGTACTTGTGTCTATTCCTAAAGCCACCCCTACACCTGCTCCTAATCACACTGAAGCTGCTGATCAGAACACTGACGAGTCTGCTTAGGAGGTTAAGGAGCTGGCTGTCTGGTGCAGTCTTAACAAACTGGAGCTTAAGACACTCAAAACAGTGGAGATGATCGTGGACTTCAGGAGAAACCCCCCTGCTCTCCCCCCATTCGCCATCATGAACAGCACTGTGACTGCAGTGGAGTCATTCAGATTCCTGGGCACCACAATTTCTCAGGACCTGAAGTGGGACAATCACATTGAGTCCATTGTGAAAAAGGCCCAGCAGAGGTTGTACTTCCTTCGCCAGCTGAGAAAGTTCAACCTGCCACAGGAGCTGCTGAAACAGTTCTACTCCACCATCATTGAATCCGTCCTCTGCACTTCTATAACTGTCTGGTTCAGCTCAACTACCAAATCTGACCTCAGAAGACTGCGAAGGGAAGTCCGGACTGCTGAGTGAATCATTGGTACAACCCTCCCCAGTCTCCAAGAACTGTACTTATCCAGAGTGAGAAAAAGGGCTGGCAAAATCACTCTGGACCCCTCACATCCAGCACACTCCCTCTTTGCACTGTTACCGTCTGGTCAACACTACAGAGCTCTGAGCACCAGAACGACCAGACACAGGAACAGTTTCTTCCCTCAGGCAATCCATCTCATGAACACTTAACATTAAACGTGGAACACACAACACTATTATGCATTATTTATTCATTACACATACTTATTTTTCATTTCAAATTTGCACATATCAAACCTGTACACACATAATTGCCTATTTGTATATTTGTATATTTTCTTTTAATATCTATGTCCTGTCCTGTAGCTGTCTTTCTGTTGCACTGTGGAGTTTCTGTCACTATAACAAATTCCTTGTATGTGTAACCATCACTGGTGTCAAAAGTATTCACATTCATTACTCAGGTAGAAGTATAGATACTAGGGTTTAAAAAGACTTCTGTAGAAGTTGAAGTATCAACTCAAGCTTTTTACTCAAGTAAAAGTGTAAAAGTAATGTAAGGAAAAAAATGCCATTAAAGACAAAAGCTTAGGCCGCACCACAGGGGCCTATTGTGCACTACCCCACCTCCTCAAAAAAAAAAAATTCTAAAGGCCATAATGACTATAATGTTATATTAAAATGTTAATGTTGAAAAATTTGGGATGCACTAGGCTACCTGTTTCAGCCGCATATATGCCCATTGAAAATGAACACATTTTAGTACAATGCAAATAAATTAAAAAAACATACAGTATTTGTGTACTACTGAGTATTAACATGTTTCATGGAGTGGAAGATATGATGACTAGTTGCTTATAAGTATTGCAATGGTGCAAAAAGTCAAACTTCAGAGGCATGTCATCAATAACCTTTATTGGAATGTAAATGTACATCCAAGCTTAGCTGCAGGAATCTGTGAGGGCAACGGACAAGAAAATTGGTGTACCCAGGGCAGGCTTAGTAACAATTACCCTTGTGTGGTTGTCTATATACAATAAACATTAGTGCTGTCAAAATGAATGATTAATCCAAGTGATTAATCAAAAAATAAAAATAAAAAATAACTCGTAATCCTCAAGTTCTCTTCTTGAGTCTCTGCCACGGACATCTTCATACTTGGCTACATACGTCTGCGATGTCCAGTGTTGGGGGTAACGAGTTAAAAAGTTAGTATAGCCTACTTATCACAACATTGTCAATAGCGTTGTCAATCCGGCTTGACTGGTTGGCTTTCCTGTAGCTCAAATGGTAGAGCATGGCGCTAGCAACGCCAAGATCATGGGTTCGATTCCCAGGGAAAGCAAGAGCTGATAAAAATGTAAAACTGTAACTTGAATGCAATGTAAGTCGCTTTGGATAAAAGCGTCTGCTAAATGCATAAATGTAAATGTAATGTAATGTCAATCGCAAACGCTAATTTATTCAAACGTCTCTCTACCGAACTACCTACTGTAGCTTAATTTGCGGAGGACGAAGAGAAAGCACGCGTTTGATAAATGAGCCAGTATTAGAGAAATAATAACTTTTAAGAAATAATCTTTTTTGAGTGACGACCCCAACACTGGCTATGTCCTTGCTGGAGTGTGACGTGATTTGTGTCATGTGCAGGTGTGATGGATCTCGTACAAACCAATAGGGTGTCGGAATGGTATATGTTTATAATTCTCATCCAACCACAATCAAATTCACTCTCTCCGGATGGTGCGATTTATCTGGATAGGTTTTTTTCTTTTTTTTTTTTTTTTTGAACGAAGACAAGCCGGAATGAAAACAAGCCGAAATGAAATAGGAGTAACAAGGCTATTTTTTAAAAGTAAGGAGTAGAAAGTACTGATAATTGCGTGAAAATGTAAGAAGTAGAAGTAAAAAGTCGGCTGAAAAATAATTACTCCAGTAAAGTATAGATACCTAAAATTTCTACTTAAGTAAGGTAACGAAGTATTTGTACTTCGTTACTTGACACCTCTGGTAACCATACCTGGCAATAAAGCTCATTCTCATTCTCTCTCTCTCAAAAGTCCACTGTCCTTTCTCTCTCACTTATCTGACTGGTTTCTTTAGTAATTTTGTTTGCTAACAGTCAAGCCTTTGCTTACAAGACTGCCATTAGCACTTAGTGTAAACAGACAATCCATTTAAAGGTTTTGTTAACATTAAACATGTTTAACATGAACACAGAAGTCCACACATGTACAACCCCAAATCAGAAAAAGTTGGGACAGTATGGAAAACGCAAATAAAAAAAGAAAAGTAGTGATTTCTAAATTTACTTTGACTTGTATTTCATTGCAGACAATATGAACACAAAATATTTCATGTTTTGTCTGGTCAACTTTATGTCATTTGTAAATATACATCCTTTCCTGTCATTCAGACCTGCAACACATTCCAAAAAAAGTTGGGACAGGAGCAATTTAGGGCTAGTAATGAGGTAAATTAGTTAAATGATGATGTGATTTGAAACAGTTGATGTCAACAGGTGATTGTAATTATGATTTGGTACAAAAGCAGCATCCAAGAAAGGTCTAGTCCTTTAGGAGCAAAGATGGGCCGAGGATCGCCAGTTTGCCAACAAATACGTGAGAAAATTATTGAAATGTTTAAAAATGTTTTCTTTGTTCCTCAAAGAAAGATAGGAAGAGATTTGGATATTTCACCTTCAACAGTGCATAACATAATTAAAAGATTCAAGGAATCTGGAGGAATTTCAGTGCGTAAAGGACAAGGGCGCAAGCCTAAGCTGAACAACCGTGATCTCCGAGCCCTCAGGCGGCACTGCATCAATAATCGTCATTCATCTATAAGTGATATCACCACATGGGCTCAGGACTACTTTGGCAAACCTTTGTCAAGTACCACAATACGCAGTTACATCCACAAATGTCAGTTAAAACTGTACTGTGCCAAAAGGAAGCCTTATGTTAACAGTGTCCAGAAGCGCCGTCGACTTCTCTGGACTCGGAGGCATCTGGGATGGACCATCACACAGTGGAAACGTGTACTGTGGTCAGATGAATCAGTATTTCAGGTGTTTTTTGGGAGGAATGGACGCCGTGTGCTCCGGACCAAAGAAGAAAAGGATCATCCAGACTGTTACCAGCAACAAGTCCAAAAGCAAGGGTCTGTCATGGTATGGGGTTGTGTCAGTGCCCTTGGCAAAGGTAACTTGCACTTCTGTGATGGCACCATTAATGCTGAAAAGTACATAGAGTTTTTAGAGCACAATATGCTGCCATTCAGAATAAACCACATTCTGCACATATTACAAAGTCCTGGCTGCGGAGGAAGAGGGTACGGGTACTTGACTGGCCTGCCTGCAGTCCCGACCTGTCTCCAATAGAGAATGTGTGGTGCATTTTGAAGCACAAAATGCGACAACGAAGACCCCGTACTGTTGCCCACCTTAAGACTTGTTTGCAGGAAGAATGGGACAAAATTACACCTGAAACACTTCATCACTTGGTGTCTTCAGTCCCTAAACGTCTTTTAAGTGTTGTGAAAAGGAATGGCAACATTACAAAGTGGTAAATGCTTTACTGTCCCAACTTTTTTTGGAATGTGTTGCAGGTCTGAATGACAGGAAAGGATGTATATTTACAAATGACATGAAGTTGACCAGACAAAACATGAACTATTTTGTGTTCATATTGTCTGCAATGAAATACAAGTCAAAGTAAATTTAGAAACCAATAATTTCTTTTTTTATTTGCGTTTTCCATACTGTCCCAACTTTTTTCTGATTTGGGGTTGTACAAGGAACAAAGCCACACAATGTTTTACTTTTTGTCTCTCTGCACCTTGATTGACAGTTGTCTCATCCAATCAGTAGTAAGTATTCCATTCACAAACAATACCTAACTTTTACAGTTTGTCTGACTTATTGTGTTTTCAGACTTTTTTGGGTGATTTTGTTTTTCACTTCACAAATATTTTACAGTGTGTCATATATAATCTTACCACAGTTTCTGCAGTTTACAGTAAGGATTTTGTAGTACATCGGAGAGCAGATTCACTGATTTTCCTAGTTTATTCCCAGACAGATCCAGGTGTCTCAGGTGTGAGGGGTTTGATCTCAGAGCTGAAGCCAGAGCAGCACAACCTTCATCTGTGACGCCACAATCACTCAACCTGTAGAGAACAATGACACACTCTTCACTCTCTCAGATCAGATCAGATCAGTTTAGCAGTGAATCCATTAGTAAATAGAAAGTACAAACACAAATCAACATATTTGATGGATCATTGGATTGAGACCTAAAATGTCAAAAGAGCAAAAAAAAAAAAAAAACTAATCATAGATTATTTAAATTCTCATTCAAGAAAGATAAATACTATTTATTTATTGCACTGTCAAATTGTCTGTCTTATGTAGACAATCATACAAATCTGTTTAATCACACTTCATTATACAACTGAGTTTTATGCTGTTATTTTGATCTGTATTAATATGTACGGAGTAGTGGTGTGTGTGTGTGTGTGTGTGTGTGTCCATCACCCAAGGACAGCAAAACCTGAGATCACCTACACTGTGAGATATTATTTATACTTAGTGTAAATTGTGGCAGATAGTACTTACACCTCAATGTATTGCAGTGCTTTACACAACAGTACATAATAACATATTCTTTATATCAAGTTGAGCTTTATTGTCATTCCGCTACATGTGGGGACATACAGTGGAACGAAATGTCGTGCCTCACAGGTCCCCGGTGCTACATAAATACAGACATACAACAATGAAGTAAAACACTATAAACCTATACACAACTAACCTACTGACAGATTTTGACTAAGTATACTCTATGTAAATGTGTACCCTATACAACTAAAGATAAAGATAGAAAATACAAACTATACAAACTGTTTACCCTAAAAGTTTACCCTATACAACTAAAGATAAAGATAAAATATACAAACTATACAAACTATGCGAATGCTTCACATAAATACTGAACATGTACAGAGAGAAACATTGTGAGTCAGCAGCTGGCTGGGGAACAGTACAAGATGTAGTGCATGAGCATGTAAACATACATATATTGCTGAGTCTTTTGTGGGATTGTGTACACATAGCAGTGTTTGGAAAAGTGTCTACTGCATAGAGGAGAGTGTGTTACTACAGGTGGTTTGTACAGGCCCACTCACCTGTGTGTAGCACACTTGTATTGCACAAAAAATTTCACAGTTTTTTTCTTTGGTGTGGTAAGTTTGGGGGGTGTTTTAGAGAGGGGGGGGGTGGTCCATGTTTCAGGAGGTAGGGGTTTGCATGGGGTTTCAGAGGGGGGCGGGGTGATCTGAGTTCAGGGCTCTCACAGCCTGGGGCAAAAAGCTGTTGAGCAGTCTGGCGGAATGGGCTCTGATGCTCCGGTACCGTCTTCCTGATGGTAGGAGCTGGAAGAGACTGTGGGTGGGGTCCTTCATGATGCTGTTGGTTTTGCTGGAGCATCATGCAAGGAAAATGTCCAGGATGGATGGGAGAGGGGCACCGATGATCTTTGCAGCCGTGTTCACTGTCCGCTGGAGGGTCTTGCGGTCAGCAGCACTGCAGTTCCCGTACCAGACAGTGATGCAGCTGGTCAGCACACTCTCAATGGTGCCCCTGTAGAATGTGGTGAGGATGGGTGTTGGGAGACTTGCTCTTTTCAGCCGGCGGAGAAAGTGTAGGTGCTGTTGTGCCTTCTTGGAGAGTGACATGGTGTTGGTGGTCCAGGTGAGATCCTCCGTGATGTGCACCCCCAGGAATTTAGTGCTGCTGACTCTCTCCACAGTCGAGCTGTCGATGGTCAGTGGGGGGTGGTCAGTGGAGTTCCTCCTCCTGAAGTCCAACACAACCTCCTTTGTCTTCTCCACATTGAGGGACAGATTGTTAGCGCCACACCAATCAGCCAGCTGTGCCACTTACTCTCTGTAGTGCGTTTCATCGTTGTTGCTGATGAGACCTACCACTTTTGTGTCATCAGCAAACTTGATGATGTGGTTGGAGCTGAACTTGGCAGTGCAGTCGTGGGTCAGCAGCGTGAAGAGCAGCGGGCTGAGCACACAGCCTTGTGGGGCACCTGTGCTCAGTGTGGTAGTGCTCGAGGTGTTGTGGCTGACACGGACTGACTGAGGTCTTCCGGTTAAAAAGTCCAGGATCCAATTACAGAGGGAATTGTTAAGGCCCAGCAGATTTAGTTTATTTATGAGCTGTTGTGGGATTATTGTGTTGAATGCCGAGCTGAAGTCAATGAACAGCATTCTAACATAGGAGTCTTTGTTTTCTAAGTGGGTAAGAGCCAGGTGGAGGGTGGAGGAAATTGCATCGTCCGTAGAGTGGTTTGGACGGTATGCAAACTGGAGCGGATCGAGTGTGTTGGGGAGGCTGTTTTTGATTTTTTGCATGACTAACCTCTCAAAGCACTTCATCATGATTGGAGTCAGTGCTATGGGACGGTAGTCGTTTAAACGGGACACAGGTGATTTCTTTGGTACCGGTATGATTGTTGTGGATTTTAGACATGTGGGGACGACTGCTTGGCTCAGCGAGGTGTTGAAGATATCTGTTAGGACATCCGTCAGCTGTGCAGCACAGTCTTTCAGTACACGGCCAGGTATGTTGTCAGGACCCGCAGCCTTTCGTGGGTTAATCCTGGATAGGGTCTTTCTTACGTCGGCTGCAGACAGACAGAGTGCCTGGTCGTTGGGAGGTGTGGGCAGTTTTTGTGCAGGTGTGTCGTTCTGCATTTCAAACCGTGAATAAAAGTGGTTGAGTGTATCAGGGAGGGATGGATCATCATCACAGGCCTGTGGCAGGGGCTTGTAGTCAGTGATGGTCTGTATGGCTTGCCACAGGCTCCGTGTGTCTCTGCTGTCCGTGAAGTGATTGTTGATTTTTTGAGCATTGTTGACCGTTTTGCATTTTTGATGCCACAGGACAGATTGGCTCTTGCTGTTTTGAGGGCTGCTTTATCTCCTGATCTGAATGCTTCGTCTCTGGTCTTTAGCAGCCCATGAACCTCTGCTGTCATCCACGGCTTTTGATTTACACGTGTGGTGATGGTCTTAGTGACTGTCACATCATCCATGAACTTTTTGATGTAAGCAGTCACAGTTTCAGTGTACTCCTGCAAGTCTGTGTGGTTGTTGTAGGTGGCCGCCTCTTTAAACATGTTCCAGCCTGTGCACTGAAAGCAGTCCAGTAGTGTTGAAGTAGCATTCTCTGGCCAAATTGTGATGAGTTTTTGAACCGGTTTGGCGAGTTTCAGAAGTGGTCTATATGCTGGGATTAGCATAACAGAGATGTGGTCCGAGTACCCAAGGAGGGGGCGGGGTACAGCCTTGTAGGCGTTCTTTACTGTTGTGTAAACAAAGTCCAGTATATTATTTCCCCTTGTAGCAAAGTTTACATGTTGGTAGAACTTTGGCAAAACTGTCTTTAAATTTGCGTGGTTGAAGTCACCGGCTATGATGAAAAATCCGTCAGGATTATTTGTTTGTTATTCACTGATGGCGCTATACAGTTCACGAAGCGCGTCCTTAGCGTTTGCTCACGGTGGAATGTAAACTGCGGCAATAACAATGGCCGTGAACTCCCGCGGCAGATAGAACGGTCGACACTTCACAAACATTAACTCCACCAGTGGTGAACAGTGTTTTGATAATACTGCAGCATTGTTACACCATTCTTTGTTGATATACAAAAACAAACCACCACCGCGTGACTTACCAGAAAGTGTTTTGTCTCTGTCTGCTCGATAGCAGGTTAGCTTGTTCAACTGAATGGCAGAGTTTATTTAGGATGTTGTTGTTTAGCCATGTTTCAGTAAAAACAAACACACAACAATCCCTTGCCTCATGCTGTGTGGACCGAGTGAGTTGAATTAAGTCCAGTTTGTTTTCCAGAGAGCGAACGTTTGAGAGCATGAGTGTTGGAAGAGCCGGTCTTGTGGGATTAACTCTTAGCCTAACTCGTATACCTCCGCGCTTACCGCGCTTCTGTCCTCTCTCACACCGCTTGCGACGCCGCCTTGCGCGGATAGCGTCAGTAAGCAAGCCCGCGGTCTCGAGGAGCAGTAAACAAAGGCCTTGTAGCTTCTCAGCAGCCGCCGGTGAGAGTTCGTATTTGTATGCGTTGCCGATATCCAAAAGGCTTTGGTGGTCATAGATGTGTTTCAGAGAGAATTCCTTATGAATTACCGGTAAGTCGACAATATTTTGAGTTGAACAAACAACATTAAAAGACATAAATGCACCGTCTTTGGGACCCGGAGCGGCCGCAGCTTTAGATCGCGCCACCATCTTGGATCAATTTATATGATTCTATTCATAATAAACAGATGCTGTCTTATAGTGTCCTTACTTGTGTCTATTCCTAAAGCCCCCCCTACACCTGCTCCTAATCACACTGAAGCTGCTGATCAGTAAAGCTGTTCTTGAAGCTGCAGGAAGAGACTCACGGTTTTGAGTTTGAGAACAATATGAGCTGCATGTGCTTGATTCACCAGAACATATGATCAACGTGAGGACACCACATATAACTTTAATTATATACATGTTAGACATTTTATTTCCATGTTTTGAATATTTTCTTATGTTTTCTTTAATATAAACACCTCTCTGAGCTAATACACAATGGATAAAATGGAAAAGTAATGCATATTTGTATGCTGGTTGGTCGCATCAAAGGCCCACTGTCCTTACTCTCCCACTTATCTGACTGGTTTATTTAGTAATTTTGTCTGCTAACAGTCAAGCCTTTGCTAACAAGATCAACATCAGGGAGCAGATTCACTCAATCTCCTATTTTATTCCGAAGATTCAGTTGTCTCAGGTGTGAGAGGTTTGATTTCAGAAAAAGTGGAAAATAAGAGGAAAATAAACTCTTACACGGAGATGGGCAGGTGAAGGAGTATTAATCAAACTAGCAGAAGCAACTGAAGCTCCAGTAAATGTTTGGTGGATCAAAAACAGGAGCAGCAGCTCATGTGATGTGATGAAGATTAATGAAATGACATTCATCTTCAGTCATTTGTGCTGATATTTAGTGTGTCTGGTCAGAATTTACATTAAAGGACACATCTTACTTAATACAAAGACATGAGACTATCAGAGAGAATATCTTACATCAGTATCTCCAGTTTACAGTGAGGATCCTCCAGTCCAGCACAGAGACGCTTCACACCCAAATCTCCTAGTTTATTCCGAGACAGATTCAGTTCTCTCATGTGTGAGGGGTTTGATCTCAGAGCTGAAGCCAGAGCAACACAACCTTCATCTGTGACGCCACAATTATACAACCTGTAGAGAACAATGACAATCTAAAATGTCAGAGACATGAGCCTCATTTAAGATAATTTTAAGATAAATAATATTACTTTGTTGCACAATGTCAGTGGTTTAAAGGGGTCATGAACTGAGAAACCAAAATTCCCTTGATCTTTTGACATAAGAGGACATTGTATTATAAAAACATCCTGTAAGTTTCAGAACTCAAAACTTTATCATTAGTCTAAAAACAACTTATATTGAAGCCAAAACGACAGCTTGTGGAATGTTCTACTCTATCATTTAATAGTGTGGATAAGCTCCGCCTCCGCAGAAGAAGATCAACATCACTGCCTGTTTAGCCCCGCCCACCGATTCACACATACAGTGTTTACGAGAGAGAGGCAAACATGCAGGTCTATGCAGAAACCAAACGATAAAGATGCTCTGAAGACAAGAAGATGCTGTTCAGTGCCAAGCTGTGGAAAAAACAGTCTTTTCATTGCCTTGCTTCTGATCCCAATGTTAGGAAAGAGTGAATTAACTTCATTTTTAAAGAAGATCCAGACCACGTCAGTAAGAAATCTGTCTTTTGTTCACTTCATTTTACCGTGGATTCGGTTACAAACAAGGCACAATTTGACGTGGGATTTTCAAAAAGATTGAAACCAAAAGACGATGTTGTGCCGACTATATTGGATCCGATGTGGCACCACACAAGTGTGAGTAACTGTTTTTATTAAATGATCACTATTGCTTTGTCTCTTCTTACAGATCGTTTGATATGTATTGAGTTATTTATGTGTTTTTGACCTAAATCACAGCAGTGTGTGAAGGACGTAGTCTGTCAAACACACAACTATTAGCCAATCACAGCAGTGGGCATTTACTTCTGAGGCTACATCCACACGAAGCCAGAGCTTTCCCTATACAATCTTTTTTTCCCCCTCATCTCAAGAAATATCTGCATCCACACAAAACCACGAAACCGACACAAAACGATGTAGTATACACCAGACCGGCATGTAGCACTGTAATTCTGCCACAGAGATACACTAAAAACGGAGAAGAAGACTTGGACTATGCACATAAACCTTGAGCACGGTATACAAACTAACATGGAATAATACATTTATTATTCTGTGTTAATGTTAGTTAAAAAGACAATTGTTCTGTGTTTGTTCATGTATTTGTTACGTGACGTAGCGGTGTCTGACTAAGGGTGAAACGTGGACTGATGACATCATCGTTTCAGAAAATATACGGATTCGCTGTCCACACGAAAACAATCTACAATCCTCCATGTCTATTAAAAAATAAAAAAACAGAGGCAGTTCACGACCCCTATAAAAAAGACAATTACTTCAATTCCTTTTTTTTTTGCAAATACATTTTTAATTATTGACAAACCCACATAATTTATTCACATGCCACTTCTCTGTCTCTGAATCTAACAGTGTCACTGATATGATATAAAACACAAAATACTGACAACATCTGCAGCACTGAAGATTTATGAGCTTTTAACTTTGATTTTCTTAATGTTTTAACAGTGAAGTGATTGTTCTCAGTGATACTTACTGAACTGATGTGGATTCTTTAATCACAGGCAGCAGCTTCTGAAGAACTTCCATATTTTCAGGCTCATTCTTTCCTCTAACAAATGTATCAAGACAAAACTCATTCAGTTCCTCTTCTGATGTCAACAACACAAAAACTACAGCTGACCACTGAGATGAAGAGAGTTTGGCTTCCTTTATTGTTCCAGATTTCAGATACTGTTGTATTTCCTCCACTAGTGAATGATCACCCAGTTCATTCAGACAGTGGAACAGATTGATGAATTTCCCTGGAGAGTCAATGGTCCTGATCTTCTTCTTGATGTACTCAACTGTTTTTTTATTTCTGTCAGAGCTGCTTCTTTTCAGTGTCATTATTTGTTGTAGGAGAATGTGATGAGACGCCACTGACAAACCCAGAAGGAACCGCAGGAAAAGATCCAGATGTCCATTTTTACTCTGTAGAGCCTCAGCCACAGCTCTCTGATGCAGCTCAGATAATGAAACATGTTTTAACAAGAGTTGAAACCTGTCCTGAATTTTAGTCAGGGAATTTTGTTTGGTGATTGGCTCAAACACATTTCTGTTGTTGTTTGTACAGGAGAGGTGCACATATAGAGCTGCTACATGTTCCTGAATGCTCAGATGAACAAAGCAGAAGACTTTCCCCTGATACAAGCCAAACTCCTCTCTGAAGATCTGAGTGCACAATCCTGAGTACACTGATGCTTCTGTCACATCAATGCCACACTCTCTCAGGTCTTCCTCATAGAAGATCAGGTTGCCTTTCACAAGCTGCTGAAAAGCTACTTTCCCCAGTTTGAGGATCATGTCTTCATCTGTCACCCTCTTCTCATAGTCCTTCTCACGTTTGATGTTGGTCTGAAGTATCAGGAAGCGTGTGTACATTTGAGTGAGAGTCTTGGGAATCTCTCCACTCTCTGCTCGACTCAACATCTTCTCCAGAACAGCGGCTGAGATCCAGCAGAACACTGGGATGTGGCACATGATGTAGAGGCTCCTTGATGACTTCAGGTGTGAGATGATTGTATTGGCCAGACTCTGATCACTGATTCTCTTCCTGAAGTATTCCTCCTTCTGTGGCTCATTGAAGCCTCGTACCTCTGTCACTCGATGGACACACTCAGAGGGGACGAGATCAGCTGCTGCTGGTCTGGAGGTGATCCAGATGAGAGCAGAGGGAAGCAGATTCCCCACAATGAGGTTCATCAGCAGCATGTCCACTGAGTCTGATTCAGATATATTACACAGTTTCACTTTGCTCTTAAAGTCGAGAGACAGACGACACTCATCCAGACCATCAAAGATGAACAACACTTTATATTCATCACTGGATATTTCCATTTCTTTAGTTTCAGGGAAAAAGACATGAAGAAAATCTGAAAGACTGAGTGTTTTGTCCGTCATCAAGTTGATTTCTCTGAAAGGCAGTGGAAATATGAGCTGGACGTCCTGATTCTCTTTCCCTTCAGCCCAGTCTAGGATGAACTTCTGCACAGAGACTGTTTTTCCAATGCCAGCGACTCCTTTTGTTAGCACAGTTCTGATGGCTTTGTCTTGTCCAGGTAAAGGTCTAAAGATGCATTTGATGGCTGTGTCCTCTGTTGCTGCTCTCCTGGATTGTGTCTCAATCTGTCTCACCTCATGCTCATTACTGATCTCTCCACTCTCACTCTCTGTGATGTAGAGCTCTGTGTAGATCTCATTCAGGAGTGTTGGGTTTCCCTGCGTCGCTGTTCCCTCATACAGACGCTCAAACTTCTTCATCAGATTTGATCTAAATTTGGTGAGGACTTCATTTCTGTAAAATTAAAATATTGCATTATTAAATAAGCTAAGCTAATGTATTCTGTATCATAATCAATTAATCTTTTACAGATATATTAGACCTGAGATCAGTCTTTATATCTTCACTCTTAAACTCTATTGGATGATTCACAGACGTGTCACTCCTCATAGACACACAGCTGGACTCTGCTTCTGATCTCTTCTGCTGAACTGAACTATAACAGAGAGATTAAAGTCAATCCTTTAAATTACCATATTTAGCAAAGTACATCCATATCTATTATTTAATAACTTTAAAGAGAATTTCATGATCATTTAATTTACATTATTTTGTTACAAAAGATGTTAAACAGTACTGAGTGCTCTATGTGTTAAATTATCAGATAAAGATAAAAATATCTATTAGCAATGTAGGATAAGAATTTCTCCTATATTGTACAAAATACACTATTTTGATAATATAAAATGACATGCTATAATAATATTTATCTAAAAATGTACCTGAGATCAGTCTTTGTATCTCCACTCTTAAAATTTACTGGATGACCAATAGACTCATCACTCCTCATAGACACACAGCTGGACTCTGCTTCTGATCTCTTCTGCTGAACTGAACTATAACACAACAGATTTAATCCTTTATGATGATAATCATTTGCTTTTAAGGTCTTTAAATATTTTTCATCAAAAACACTCTGTGAGAAGGCTTTTTGACCTTTTTTTAATAAAATCTTAATTTTAACTTAAAAACCTCCAGACACAAAACCTCGATGGAGACTTCCATCTACCATCATTCAAGGTGATTTAATACAGTGTTTATTGAAAGTACCTGCATCCTGGAGAACAATCTTCATCTGTGGATGTTTGTGTGTGATCCATGATGAAACAGGATCTGATCTCCAGCACTGACTCTGAATGAAATGACAAACAAACACAATAATTCATCTGAACGGATCCTGAGAGAAACAGATCATGAGACGCGGCGGCGTTCACTCAGATAAACAACGTTAGTCGTGTGTTAACAAATGATCAAATAAACCACAGACAACACCAAACACCAATCAAACCACCTTCATCTGCTTGAAAAATAAAATATTAAAACACAAAACATACGTCCTTTAGAGTTACGTCACTTAATTTCCAGCGATATTTTAAACTGAACTGAGCTGGACGATGACATGCCTTTAAACATCTATTACGGACTATTTACATACTTTAGTGAATGACATTTGCCATTTGCAAAACTGACATATATAAAACGAATTTCCATGACAGTTAATACATTTCATACCTGGTGAGGGAAGATATTATAGTCAATAAAGACACAGGGCACGGAGCTGCTGCTTCACTTTCTGAGTCTGTGTATTGTTTGAGCAGCACGCACCCCTCCCCCAGCAGGTGAACGAGTCCCAAAGACAAGAGCAATCGATCGTCGAATCAATCTTGGCAGGAAATATTAATCGTTTTCCACAAGGATCATAGTTAATACACAACATAGGTCACACATTAATGACATTTAATTTATTTTCTTATTTGTAACCACTACACTCTCCCCGTCAAAATAAATGTCGTCCCGACATTACCCTTTCATTTATTTTTATTTTTTTAAACCCAACTAAGAAATTTAATTTCTCTTGACAATATCTTGTGATATCAATGCCCTACTGTTTGTATGCAATGTCTCACTGCTTGTGTGTACTGCATGTTATGAATAGAGGCATATATTGGGAACTACATAGTCTTCTTCTTAAATTCCATTCCTTTTCACCATTATCTCAGTTTCTTCAATATACATATGAGTACACTGGCTCATACTGTTGCGCTAGGTAAGTCCATGGAGTTAAATTCTGCATCCCATATGGCATGGATTGAAATGCTATTGTGTTTGTATGACCAACATTATAATATGCCGGAGTACCCAAACAATCATAAGTAAATGTCTTTGGTGGTCTCCTTTCCCTCTGAGGCCATCTGTTTACCTGTCCTTCATCCCTGTCATTCTCACACGGTGTTACATGTTCATCTTCCATGTCATCAGATCTCTCTCCAGATTGTTCCTCCATCACTTCAACTTCCTGTTGAGGTATCTCCTCCTCTTCCATTTGAACTTATTTTCCATTATCCTTTTCTGCCCCTTGGCTAATTTCTCCTCTTTCCTTTTCAGGTTCACTGGACCCGATAAATGGTAAGTCTTCATTTACTAACCCTTTGTATCCTTCCTCAGGTTGTTGAAACTGTATACCCAATAGTAAGAATAACCTTCGTCCTCTTCCTTCTCTTCTTCTTCTGGACCTGGTTCATGTATTTTTACTGGTTTTGATCTTTTCACTAGTCCCTTTGTTCTTCCTTCCTTACCAAGATCAATCTCTAATGGTAGATACTCACAAGGCATCAAGAGGTTACAGTGGAGAACACGTGATCTTCCTTTACCCTGTTCGGGTCTCACTTCTGTTGGATTACAAATTTATAAAATGATAAATCTAGGTTCCAATGTAATAGTATATAAACTGAAACATTGTGTTTTACATTTTGAGGTAAAGATGATGACATTAAGACCAATTCAGGCAGCCCAGGTGTCTGAGACATTAACCTTTTGTCTTTATGCACTTCCTGACCATTGTGCAGGGTCCTAAATTGCCAAAGGTGCCTTTGTCTATATGATAATGTGAAGGTATGGGCAATATTGTCAGGCTGATTGGATTAGCACCTATGCATTTGAATGACACTGTTATGCTGATGAGGTCAGGGCTGGGGAAATTGGGGTAAATGGGCTGATTCCTGTACTGCATTTGCATGCTTTGTTTAGATTGTCTCCACCTCTATGTATCCCTCCCCCTTGAAAGGTATAAACTGTACTGTGCTGAGCTATAGTCAGACTTGGATGACAGCAGCGACGCACAGCGAGTTCTCAATAAAGAGTAACTTCTGCTTGAAAGATATCCCAACGTCTCCTGGTCTCTGCTTCGACGAAGAAAAAGTTTCCTACACTTCATAAATCGGGCCCTCTCCTCCCACTTGACGGACTACTGTATGTACAACATCTTCCCAATGGTTTCGAAGCTTCCCAGTTCCACCTCTAGGTGTCAAGTTCTTCACTAAGATGCGATCCCCAGGACATAACACAGAACCTCGTACTTTTCCATCATAGTTCCTCTTGTTCCTTTCTGCCATTTGCTTTGCAGTCTGTCTGGTGATTTCCAATGCTTCCTGCATCTCTTGTCTCCATCTCTCCACATACTCCTTATAATCAATAGTTTCTGTTTCAGATGTCAAGCTGAACAGTAGGTCAACGGGTAGTCTCGGGGACCTTCCGAACAGTAAGTAGAATGGTGAAAATCCTGTAACTTCACATTTCGTGTTATTGTATGCAAAAATGAGTTTGTTTAAGGATTCCTTCCAATTTGTTTTCTGATTATTAGTCAACGTCTTCAACATCTGAAGTAACGTTCGTTTGAAACGTTCAACCTGCCCATTTCCTTGGGGGAGGTATGGCGTGGTTCTTGATCCAGCAACCCCACAACTCTTCTTCAACTGAGCAACCAGCTGGTTTTCAAACTCTCCTCCTTGGTCATGATGGATTCTCTGCGGGAACCCAAACTTCAGAGCGTAGTCATTAAACAACTTGTCAACAACAGTTTTAGCCGATTTTGAGGTAGTTGCTTAGGCTTGTGCGAATCGTGTGAAGTGGTCAACTACTATTAAGATATACTGATACCCTCCTTTACATTTATCCAGGTGTAAAAAGTCGATGGAAACAAGCTTGAATGGGTGAGTAGTAACAATGTTCTGGAGTGGTGCTCTGGTCTCCTTACCCGGTTTCTTCTGTTTCAGGCAAACACAACTCTTGGTGATGTAGTGATCAACATCATTGTGCATTTGTGGCCAATAGAACCTTTCTCTGATTAAAGACATGGTTCGATCAAGACCTTGATAACCCATGTTATCGTGTAGTTCCCTCAAAACATGCTGCTTGTACTTCGCAGGTAGAACTAGCTGTGTCCGGGTGTTTGTCCTCCTACGGAAGATGCCATCGCCTCCTAGGAAAAGTTTGTCCCAACTACGCAGTAAGCATTTACTTTTGGCACTCATGGTCTTAAACAAATGTCCTGTTGGCTTTTTATCTGAAAGCTTAAACTGTAAGACAGGTCCAATGTGGTGATCATTTTGCTGTGCTTGAGTGATCTCCTCTACAGATAATGGCTCACCTGCATGCTCGGTTGCCACGGTGTCATCAAGAGAAATCACTGCAGTCCAGGACAAGTTGGGATGCGGTACCTCTACCGATTGGATGGTTGCTTCGACACAGTCAGATGGTAATTCCTCTGTGCATTCTTTCATTAGTGTCTCAATATCCAAGGGCATTCTTGATAGGCTGTCTGCATCCACATTTTCTTTGCCGGGCCGGTATTTGATATTAAAATGAAAATCTGCCAGTTCTGCCACCCATCTACATCCTGTCGAATTTAGCTTTGCACTGGTTAAGACGTAAGTGTCACTATACACAGTAAACGTAGGGGCATAGTACAAATAATCCCTAAATTTTTGTGTGACCGCCCACTTCAGGGCAAGAAACTCCAATTTCCCTGAGTGGAGGTGATACTTCTTTTCTGCAGCCGTCAGTGCCCGGGACCCATAAGCAATAACCCTAAGCTTTCTACCTTGCTTCTGATATAGAATTGTCAGCAGCCATATCACCCTGCAGCCCAAGACTGGTTGCCCACTGAAGCTAAGCAGGGTTGAGCCTGGTCAGTACCTGGATGGGAGACCTCCTGGGAAAACTAGGTTGCTGCTGGAAGAGGTGTTAGTGAGGCCAGCAGGGGGTGCTCACCCTGTGGTCTGTGTGGGTCCTAATGCCCCTGTATAGTGACGGGGACACTATACTGTCAACAAGCACCGTCCTTCGGATGAGACGTTAAACCGAGGTCCTGACTCTCTGTGGTCATTAAAAATCCCAGGATGTCTTTCGAAAAGAGTAGAGGTGTGACCTCGGCATCCTGGCCAAATCTGCCCATTGGCCTCTGACCATCATGGCCTCCTAATCATCCCCATACACTGATTGGCTTCATCACTCTCTCTCCTCTCCACCAATAAGCTGGTGTGTGGTGAGCGGTCTGGCGCACTATGGCTGCCGTCGCATCATCCAGGTGGATGCTGCACACTGGTGGTGGACGAGGAGATACCCCCCCCCTCACAATGTAGAGTGCTTTGAGTGCTTAGAAAAAGCAGAAAAGCGCTATATAAATGTAATGAATTATTATTATTATTATTATTAGAATTGCCCCGAGACCTTGATTTGATGCGTCAGTATGGAGCACGAACGGCTGTGAGAAGTCCGGAAATGCAAGTATTGGTGGCTCAACCAAACAATCTATCAGCCCCTCCAATATCTCCTGGTGCTTGTCCGTCCACACTATCGCACTCCCCTTTTCTTTCCTTTAGCCTGTCGGTTTCTTGTCTCCTTACATTCCTCCTTCCCTGTCTCGGTTTCTTTCAGCAGGTTGTACAGCGGACTCGCAATTTTTGAGAAATCTCTTATATACTGTCTATAGTAGCTCAAGAGACCCATGACCGCTCTCAACTGTCCCACTGTGGTTGGTCTTTTGTCTTTCAGATTTCGCACAGCAACTGTATCAGCCGGGTCCATCTTACTACCTTCCACAGAGACAATCCTCCCAAGGTCTCGCACCTCACGTTTAAACAATTCACACTTGCTGGGCTTCAGTTTTATCCCATGTTGTCTCAATCTTTGCAGGATTGTCCTTACATCATCCACATGGTCTTCAAAGGTTCGACTGAAAACTAATGTGTCATCCAGGTAAGGAACGCAGATGGTATCCCTTAGTTTACCAAGACACTCCTCCATGCAACGCTGGAAAGCTGAAGGTGCGTTCATCAGGCCAAACGGTATCCTAATCCACTCGTATAACCCCCAAGGGGTCACAAAGGCTTTTAAGGGTCTGCTCTCCTTGGCCATAAAGCCCTGATGATACGCTTCCCCTTGGTCAAGAACCGTAAACCAGGAATTCCCGCCCAAGCTGTCCATTATGTTTTGCATGCGTGGAATAGGCTGTCTGTCAGGATGCGTTTTCTGGTTCAACTCCCTATAATCTATACACAGGCGCAAACTACCATCTTTTTTCCGAACGCATACAACTGGCGAAGCATATGGCGACTTTGATTTCTGCACCCATCCTTGTGCAATAACATCGTGCAAATAATCTTTCATCTCTTGGTAGAGTGGTTTAGGGACTGATTGGTAAGTTCTTGCAACTGGAATTGTGTCTTTCAATGAAATAGCCAATTGTAGATTCTCTATAAATCCGATGTCATTCTCGGATTTTGAAAATGAAGCTGATTCTTCCTTTAACATTTGTTGCACAATTTGCTTTTCAGGCTCACTGAGATGGCTTAAATCAACTGGCGGAACCCAGGTAGTGTCAGAGGTATGGCTGATATTGGTTTCTACCTTATTAATCCCTGCAGAAGTTAAACCAGGTCCCTCCAGAAAAGCAGCTGGATAGACGGCCTGTACTTTTTGAACTGTGCCAATGACTGTCTTGCCTGTTAACATTAAGTCATGGTCTGTTAGGTTTTGTACACTGACAATTATATGTGGAGAAGTATACGGTCACAGAGTCACAATAGTCTCGCAGAACTCCAATCCCTCTGCCCACTGTGAGGTAATGTCAGGCTCAAAGATAAGCAATGTCTCCTCCTTTGGTCGGTATGACTGCACTCTACATTCCACTTGTACTGATGTATGTTTGGGCACATGAACATTCTCCTTTGTTGTTTTCACTGTATATTCACATGGTGTCTCAGCATGGATTTGTTTGATGAAAGCTTGAACTGTTTCTGCTGCTGGACTAGGACAAGTTGTTCCCTGGAACCCACTTGCCATTGGTTGAGTTATTCCCTTGTCATTCACAATTTGCTCGATCACATTATATCCGATGATCGGATGACGAAGCTGACTACCCCTCATCACCAACACAGGTATGACCAGTTTATTTATTTCCACTTCATTTGAAGCTAAATCAAAAGTCACTTCCATCCATCCTATATATGGTATATTCTGTCCATTCGCTGCCACTAAACGGAGTCTTTCAGGTGCATCAAATACATCAGCCACATTCCTTAGTCTGATATTCGGTAAGTGTTCCCTCTTCCACATTTCATCCACTATACAGACCTGAGATCCTGTATCCCATAATGCATCAACAAGGTGGCCTTGAATGTAACACAGTACAATACACTGTTTTCCTACAAAAGCGGCACATGTAGAATTACCCGATTCCCGTTTCTCTCGGTGTCTTGCTGAATGTGTGCTTACTCCTGCTGTCTGGTTACATTGTTTCTTATGGACTGTCCAGTGATTAGCGTGACATGCTTTCGAACAATATAGTGTTTGTTTATAGGCGGCGCATTGTCGTAGTCTATGGCCAGAGCCTGTGGTACTACACTGTGCGCAGCTGGATGGGGACATCATGGCATAACTGGTCACTCCTCGTCCCGCATTCGTAACCCCGTCTTGTTTAAAGACTGCTCTCTGTACATCGCTGGTCCTCATGCTCTACAGCCAGCCAGAAAACGGTCGCTACTGCCACACTTATAACAGTGAGTACAGTACACATCCAACCCACTTTGCTGGCATGCCAAACATTTCCTCACACGCGTTGATGGTGGGTTGTAGCGCTGCGCCGGGGCCCATTGTTGCCGTTGGAATACTTCCCCTCTACTGCCATACGGCTGCACATAACTTTGAGGTGGGTATGCAGATTGGGATGGTGACATGACGGTCTGATCTCTCACACGAGTAGAGCACTGTGTAGGCATGATCTGTGGTTGTCTAATGGACTCTTTAATCTGAGAAACCTCTACACTAAGATCTTTCAGTAATGCCATTTCTGTTCGCATTTCCTTTAATTCACTCAGAATGTCAGGCTCACGTTTCTGTGTGCTTTTATGACATGACATCTTTTCTTTCTTTTCAACAGCGACTTCACTGACCTGTACTGAATGCAGCTTGGGATGTTGCTTTTGAGCCTGAAGCTTCTTCTTGCTTTGACGCTCTGTTTCATTGGCACAAGCAATATTAAATTTGTCAAAGAGAAGTTCATCACTCACATCGATTTTAGTCAAGTACGGTTGCAAATCACTTCTGATACTGTCGTTTTACAGGCCAGTGAGGACAGTGTGAAGAAACATGCTCTGAACTAAAACTGGGTCGTTCTTCAAGTTGGATTCCACCTCCTGAGATGCAAACAGGATATTTTGCCTCAAGTCAAGACACCGAACAAGGAAACTTTGTGGGGTATCTTTGCTACTTTGTGCCTCAGTGGTAAGCTGTTTGTACAATTCAGCTGCACCTCTTTCTTGCTAATGCGCTCTCAGTATACGTCTCAGAACAGGCAGGGTCAAATTTGGTTTTCCCTCCAAGTAACTACACAGTTGCATGCCGGGTGCAATTGCTCTTATCACTGCGTCCACTATTTCAAGCTCTGAAACTCCCCTACTCAATCCATGTTCGATCTGATGCGCCAAACTTGAGAAGGTGAGCTTATCTCTTTGTCCAGGTTCACCTATCTGTCCTGATATCTTGAATTCTCTGTTCCAGGGGGGCATGACTGGTCTGGGTGTCACTAACCGCAACTGGGAGCTTGTGTCTGGCAGTACATTTGGACTTTGCAAAGGGGAAGGACTTTGTATAGTGCTTAGGTTCTGTTGTGTACCTGCGTGTGATGGTGTGTGGTTAACTGCTCTCTGTTTTTGCTCTATTAACTTCTGCAAAGCTAACTGTAAAGCATCAATTTCTTCTTGCAGTTTATCCTGTTCTGTAGCTTCTGCTACTGGATTTACATTCACTTGCTTAGTGGTCTGTGCTATGTGTTGTTCTTAATCACTGTTTTCATTAATCTTCTGAATTTCACAGATTTTGTCTTTTAGACACAAGAGCTCAGACATACCGGCATCTTCCAATTCCCCCAATGCCTCTCGTTCTACATATCTCACAATTACAGAAACAAGAAATGACTGGCTTTTGCTACTGGCATGTTCACACTCAATCCCTAGGAATGTACAAAGTTCAGTCAATTTTTCTTGTGAGAGAGCATATACTGCTCCATATACTGTATTGTTTTTTTCCTTAATGCAATTATTTCTGCATATTCATGTATCAATGAACATAAAACACAGGAACATCTCCTTAGCAAAAGTCACAATATACAGAACAATCTGAAATTACTTGAATACAGATTCTCATCAGGTTCTGTTTTCCACCAATTAAACATATAATTGTAGTAAACACTTGGAATGCAATGTACATTAGGAATACTAATTAATTTATGGCATACAGTATCCATATGTGACACTCTGCTTAACAGCTTAACGCATGTCTTCAACTCTCTTAAACTACTTAAATGAGCTCTGGAATTATAGCACATATTAGCAAATATAATAATATATTTTTATATACTATTTGCTCGAACACATTCATTACACTTTCTCGTGGAACAACTGATTTCTGTTTTCAACACTTTCACTTGAAACTTATAACTCTTATCTGTTATATTAACTGTCAAAACACATTATATATCTGTAAATTCACTCCATTTTTACATTTCTGTAATCACGTTATCCGCCATTAACTTAGGATTCACACGTGGAGCGCGTGATACACATGTGGTTGAACCGAACTTTTAAACATCGACTATTTACACACTTTAGTGAATTACATTTGCCATTTGCAAAACACTGACATATATAAAACGAATTTCCATGACAGTTCATACATTTCATACCTGGTGAGGGAAGATATTATAGTCTATAAAGACACAGGGCACGGAGCTGCTGCTTCACTTTCTGAGTCTGTGTATTGTTTGAGCAGCATGCACCCCTCCCCCAGCAGGTGAACGAGTCCCAAAGACAAGAGCAATCGATCGTCGAATTAATCTTGGCAGGAAATATTAATCGTTTTCCACAAGGATCATAGTTAATACACAACATAGGTCACACATTAATGACATTTAATTTATTTTCTTATTTGTAACCACTACATAGGCTGGAAAATTGATTTGAGGCAAAACAACAAAGATCTTCTTACTGTTTAAACTAGAAGTCAGAAAGTAAATTGGTGTGTAACCCGCTTAAAATTAACCTAAAGCAGAGTTAAAGGTACATGTAAGACTTTCGTAATACAATATCCAAAAACTACTTGCACAGTGTTATATATTTCATGCAGTTGTGTATTTATGTTATCCCAAAAGTTAATCTAGAGAAATTCCAATTTTAAATAATGACTCATCCCTGGTCATTGTCACCGATCAATGACGTAATATCCGCATATCCCCAGTTTCCGCTTGTAGAAACTATGGCAACACACGGACACAAATGCTGCAGTACAGTTAAACTAAATCAATTACTGCTGTTGCAAATAAAATTAAAATTAAATGAAAAGTGTTTACCGCAGCATTACATTTAGATCTGCCATGATTTTTTTAAATGCGATTTTATAGTGTTGCACCAATCACACTGTTGAGCTTATGAATACAATGGCCAATCAGATGCGTTCAGATGAGTTTTTTGTTCACTGCACGCTGACTGAATTCAGCTCTCACGCAAATTCTCTCTTTGTAGACAACAAAGTGTAGATGTACGTATGATGTAAGAGATTCATATATAAAACCGTGTATAGACATCTTTACTGAGTATAAGGGGAGTTTTTTGAGAGTGCTTAAACTCGCGCTACACTTAAGTCAGTCATAATGTTCTTTGACAATGTAAGTTCTTTGCTCACATTCTCTGTATTCACTGTTTAAAATAACTGTGGAAGGTACAGGTAATAAAAAAAAATATCCATTACCTCATCTGTGAACATCCTCTTCATAGCGTCATCAAGCTTCACCTTTGATATTGTTTTGAAAATGCGACCTCTAGTGGCGAAAACGTACATATTGTACCTTTAAGAGATTTTTAGTTTTATCTAATATTTAGGTTATTTTCAGTTATATGTCTTAACTGCATATCATTATTGTCCAGCAGATGGCAGCAGTGGCGCTGCAGAGAGTTGAAACCAAAATAGTTTTCAGTAATGAGAAGAGGGAAAAAACGTGACCAAACGGTAGTGAGCTGAGCTCCTCACGAGGAAAGAACCACACTGAGTTAAATTTAAAACATAAGGTTTAGAGCTATTTTGCTAGTTTCTACTTAGAAATCATCTGAAAGGGGTCAGTAAAAATGTTAGGGTGGCACTGCCACAATACAAATAAAAGTTGCATGTCTAAATCTCATGGCAGACAATATTTTTTGATGTTACCATTAATTATTTCTGGGAGGATATAAAGTTATAGGCTTCAAAACTTCAGTATTACTATTCTCTGTATAGAGCAAAACAGAAAAAAGTCGCTCTGCAATTTAACTGCAAGTACCCTCATGTTTATTTGGAGTGCAAATTCATTTCAAATGAGAGAAATAGTAAACAAGAACACATAGATGTTTAAGCCATCACTTCATCAAAACAATTGTTACACTGTAAAGTCAAAAGAAAACTGATTAAAAAGAAAATTAACTATACACATGAATCCATGGACAAATTACAGTTAACAAAGAAACAACAACACAACAGCATAATATATTGCATAATATAACAGCATAATATATTGGAAATCCAAGATGGCACTGCTTTGTTCGGCCACCGTCCGGGTCGCTCCGCTAAGACTATGCTTTTATTTACTTTTTTACTTACTTTTGATTTCTATTTTTACACACATAACGTCGGCACTGATCACCTACGACAAAAGTACACTCTTGGACATTGGAAACCGCTTCACTAACCTGGTTCAGGACACCTACTCTCATTTCACTGCTGGTTATACAATCTCTGTATAGTCGTGTATGTGACAAATAAAACTTGAAACTTGAAACTGAAACTTAGTTTCACATCATAAAACTAGGTTTCACAACCTTTGAAAATAACATTAGTAATTATTATACTGCTGCTGTAAAACCTATTATGTACTTGGTCACATATTTATACTACAACACAAAAGAATATTACCACTGTACCATTTAAAATACTGTATTCTTGCTGTTTCTGTGTCAAGTGTTTTAAAAAGGCATCTCTATAAAGTACATTTTCCATCAAACCTGACTGAAAAGATGTACAGGTCCGTTAAGATACAATCAAAAACAGAGCAAGAAGATATACTAATTCATATTGAGATGTGTGCATAGGGTGTAAGAAGGAATAGGTTATATAAGTGCATTTTATATGTGCAACAACCTATAATATTCAAAATACATATACAGCACATCAGCTACTTTGTCTATTATCCATTTCCTTTGTCTGTAGTCACTGCCTAGAGTCCTGTTCTTCTTTTTTCAACCCCAAATTATCATTCTTGCTACAGTACATGTCAATTTGACAAATGTGACAAAACATTGACTTTTTTTTCAAGAAAAGGGCAAGTGTCTAATTAAAAAAAAAAAAATTATCATGGATACACAATTTAGTATTAACGTAGGAACATCACACAATAATTATTATATTGCAGTTTCACATGAAAACCTAACGTTGATAACAATAGTAACTATTATTATTGTATTCTGTACTTGTTCACATATTTGCACTACAACACAGCTCAAGCTCAAAACAGCTTTATTCTCCTGTTGCCATGTCTTTTTGCAAATACATCAATAAAATCTTCCAGGTTAATGGCCCAAGCTCTTTCTGACTCTACACTCAAAACTCCTAAATTACTCAGTCTTTCATCACTCATGACGTGCTTCTTAGGTAGGTCTTAGTTCGCTTAAGCACAGAAAAACTACGCTCACAAGCTGCTGTGCTGACAGGCAAGGCAAGTGCAATTTTACACAGTTTAAAAAAACTCATTAAACACCTCTTTGAAAGGCTCAATAAACACTGTCATTTCTAGCAGATTTTCTGGTGTTTTTAATCCATTTTTCTTCTTTCTCATAATCAGTCTTTTTAGCTGATGAACCTCAGATATCAGGTCATCAATGCTGCAGTTGTAATTGGAGGCAAACACAGAAATAGCATCTTCATCACAGAATGTTGGGCTGGAAGGTTTACAGCCTGTATTCCAATCAGTGTGTCACAATTGTTTTTAGAAAATCTTCTCTTTCATTCACAGAGCACAACATCAAGGATGGGTATGAATGTGGATGTATGAAAGGTGTCTTTGTCCATTTCCATTTGTTTTTTTACTATTGGAGAGGTAAGATAATGTCCGTCTAGTCTGGAGCTGACTTTTACTTCACGCTTTGGACTTAAAGGTGAAATGTTGCACTGTTGGGCAAGATTCATACTATTGTCCCAGTCCCAGTCCTCTGTCTAGCCATTAAAAGTCTCAATAAGAGAACCAACAAGGGCAACTGCAGTG
Source organism: Aspiorhynchus laticeps (assembly GCA_023376895.1). Classification (NCBI taxonomy): domain Eukaryota; kingdom Metazoa; phylum Chordata; class Actinopteri; order Cypriniformes; family Cyprinidae; genus Aspiorhynchus; species Aspiorhynchus laticeps. The sequence continues at coordinate 2,456,069 of CM041799.1, forward strand.
CTTAAGTTGTGGGGACTGTAAAACATCGGACAAGTGTTTTGCATCTCCAAAAACTTGAGTGAAGATTACAAGCAGTCCAACAAACTTCAAATCAGTTTGAGCTAATAGGCCACGAGACTCAACAGCCCTCTCTCCATTGGGTTCCTGTCAAATTTCTTCAGGTACTTTGATGATAGCCGGTAGTCTGTCTTTCACAGTTTTACAGGCAAGATATCTACAAGCCCATCGAGTGTCTGATAGTCGTTGCATTTCACGAGATGTCCCCTCATACATTTGCTTCTGAACATCTAACCACTTTTGGTGGACATAAGACCCTGATATAAAGACATACAGCTTTTGAAGGAGTGAAAAGAAACAATGCACATCAGGGACTGTTTTAACAGGGTCCACAAGTACAAGATTTAGGCAGTGTGCATTGCAGTGCACATAGAATGCCAAAGGAGCTTCCTTTCTAATCCATGCTTGTACCCAGAGTTTTTCCCACTCATTACTGAGGCACCATCGTATTCTTGGCCAACTAAATTATTTTTGTAATCAAGGCTATAATGCTGAAGCTTTTGAATGATTTTCTCTGTTAGAGCCGCAGCATCCAAGTGTTGCGCAGCCTCAAAATGTAGTAAGCTTTCACATACGGTGCTCCTGTAGTAATATCTTAACACCATCGACATTTGCTCCTTCTTACTCACATCTTTTGTCTCATCAACCATGATACTGAAACACTCACTTTCTTTAACCTCCCTAATTATAGATGAACGGACCATTTCAGCAAGACAATCCAAAATTTAATTTTGTGTCCCGTGACCTGTGTATGTTGCATTGTGCTGTTTTGACATCTTTCTTTTAACAGTTCCATCATGTTTAGCGATCAATTCCATTATATCAAGGAAATTACCCTTATTACCATCATCATCCATATCTCTGTGGCCTCGCTGAGCTATATTCTGTGTTGCTGTAAGTAGCAATATGTCAGCAACTGTCTTTATATATTCACGATTTGCCTTGACCAATTTATCATATTCATTACTTAAAGAGTTTAGCAGAGAAGAGCTGGTTGTAGCTGATCTTTTATACTCTGTCCATGCAAGCATTGAATTGATGTGAGATTCTGATTTTGTGTGAGCTGCAAACCCTCCGTCTTTGTAAGTGACCTTTTTCCAGTTTTGAAAACCCTCAACAGATGTAAAGACTGAATCAGCAGAGTTCAGAAGACTAAAGTGTCTGCAGGTGTAGCATTAAGCAGAGTCCTTGCTCTGAGAGTATTCCAGACATTTGTGATTCTTAAACCATTCTGCTTTAAAACAGTGTCTTCTATCACCTGGGTGGTTTTTGGAAAGAGCTTTAGATGGGGCTGTTTAGGATCCTCATCTCTTGATTTTGATATCTATAATGAAGCTAAAACAGTATTAATAGTGCAATTCATTAAGCATATGTCCATTCATTATATGATTTATTGCTTATGTTTTAGGTAGATACATCTCCCCAGTTTACTTAACATATTACTTTACAAATGAAACAGCTGAACAATTTTGAAGTCTAAACTAGTGCTTCTCAATCTTTTTTAATTCAAGATACATACTTCAACAATATTTGAAGCCCCCAATTACAATTTCTACTCAATATATTCTACAGCTTGATATAACTACAAAGATGTTATAAAAAAAAAGCCAAATCCGTACCTGATGGGTCACAGTCTGTGTGCAGTTGTCTCTTCAGCTGCTGTCTGTCACATTCTATACTCTCTTACACTCGGTCCTCCACCCTAACTGCCTCATCAGCTTTCTCAGAATTTACAGACCTTTTGCTGAAGAAGGTGGATACAGTATGTCGAATGCCTTCCTCTTCATTTAGATTATTTATCAAAAACCCTGCATTTGTGTGGAAATATGCTGTCAGTGCTTAATTTACATATTTTCTGTTTCTGTTGTCAGACATAAATTAATAAAATAGTACTTGTCTGTCTGGGTAACAAAAACTATGTCTATATTCATGTTAATATATCTAAACAGTAACAGTGACAAAATAAATAAAAGCTGTTTCTGATGAACAAGTCAGCAAACGCCGCATCACTGGTTTGTGTGCACGCCTCTGTGTGTGAGACGAATTAAATGGAAGAATTATATGGCGGACGGGTCACCATATCTAATCAATGAATGGGAAACTCTGGCTAACTGTTCTACATATGTGACTTTAAGCCAAGAGCCAATGATAGTGTATTAAATGTTGCCCAAATCTGCACTAATTTACAGATCAACTGATGGAGCAATATTAATCTACCAAAAACTTAAAGTGTTTGATCCACATGTGAGCAACAGAAATAGTTCAATTCCTAATTAATGGCTTGGTGACGACTAGTCTAAGTTAGCCAAACAGTATTGTATTATGTGAGTTTGACACAATAAATTAAGTTTTATATAACATACAAAAACTAAGTTTTACTTGCATTGTAGATTTCCTCTCCCAATATGCTTTGCTGTTGTGCGGCTGCGATTACAGATATTATTTTACTATAGGGAGATGAGAGGGTCTGTATTACTTACTATTGGAGAAGGCATAACGGCTATCTTAGATCACGTGTCCCTTAATAACCAAACATATTACAGCCTTGACGTCATTGAATTTCAGTCAGAGTTGTGCGACACTCAATCACCGTTTACGGATCCCATAGGAATGAATGAGAATTGCCGTAAGCTGAATCCCACCTGCAAAAAGTCAGTGACTTCTCTTATAAAATGGCATTTTTTTGTGGTAAATTCTAAAAATAGTTAAATCCAAAAGTATTGTTTAGTGTAAAACATGTCGAAGATTAGCAGATAGGCTGTCGATTCGTTAAATGCTAAAAGCTGTTTATTCAGCGTAGTGGAGCCTCTCCTTCATTGACATCCATTAAAAAAATTAAACGGACTCTGGTCTCCTTTCCCACGTACTGCCAGACCAGAAGCGTTAGCTTTAGCCGTTACGCTTTTTCGGCTAATGGTAGCAGGCTTGCCTTCTTGTGGCTTTGGCGCAAAGCACGTAAAGAGGGCGAGGGGTTAAGAGAGTATTTTACAAATCATACAAGTTTATTATATTTATTTCAATATAGTGTTTCGTCAATGTCCATGTTAATTTATAAAATTAGTTACCACACATTCATTCATTCATTCATTCATTTTAAACACTGGAATAAGCAGCAGGGCTCGGAATAAGAGCACCAATGCACACAAACAAGTCAAGTCACATTTATTTATATAGCACTTTTAACAATACAGATTGTGTCAAGGCAAATTTACAATATCAAACTAGGAAAATAGTCTGTCAGTAGTGTAAAATTACAAGATTAAACACTCAATTTTCAGTTAAAGGCATTTCATTATTTCATTACATAAACAATACAAATTAGCCATGGATTACTATAAATAAAACCAAAAATTGCAATTTGAAGTTAAACCATATAACCACAAGGTAACTCGGGTTTTACTACACTGACCATAGTTTAACTATGCTAGGCTATTTTTGTAGTAAAAGTGTTGTTATACAAATGGTAAAAATATGGCACTTTTACTATAGTAAAACCATGGTTTTTCGTAAGGGTGTTTATCAGTCAAAGTAATTTATCACTGTACATTCAACAGATATTTAATGTTTAATATATTCTGACGTTTCATCATATTTTGTTGTTTTTGATTCTTTTGAATGAGTTTGGAAACAACTGTTTGGTAATGTTTTCAGGGAAATCTAGGTTGAATAATTTGACGTCACAATAAGACGTCCTGCAGTGAAAGACTCTCAAGACGTGGTTTTGTTTTTTGCAGAATTACATATGATCACCGCGCACATCATTAAAACAATTACGATATTATAGTAGATGACAAACATCACTCTTAGCTGTTTTACTTTTTTCATCCTAAGTGACCAGTGCGTCTCATTGTGCCGTTTATATTGCAAACTTTTACCACAACCACGGGTCATGATTAAACACCGGTCTGAGTTGACCTCAAAGAACATACCTTTCTTTCCATTTCTCCTCAAATATCCACCCTTACAGCTCAAACTTCTTCTTTTGGACATGTTTAAAATCACAAGCTGACACACAAGCATCAGTTACAACACAGCTATCATCAATTAGATCCTGCTCCAGATTCTGGTGCTGCTTGATCCATTTCACACATGTTAGTGTCTCAAGGCCAGTGTTGGACAAGCTACTTGGAAAATGTAGTGAGCTAAGCTAACAGTTACTCCTCATTAATTTAAGCTACAGCCCTGGGAAATGTAGCAAGCTAAGCTACAGTAACATGGCAAAAGTAGTTTACTACAACTAAGCAATTTTAAAAAAAAAAAAACATTTTTATACTGAACCAACATCATATCAAGTCAATGCTCTCTCAGTGATCAATAAAACTGTCAGTCAAGCAGTTAGATAGGTATAATAGTTCAGTTTAATTGTTTATTCAACAACTGTTCCAAACCAATTTGTCAGCAAAAATCAGTATCAAATACAGGGCCGGATTTACCTCATATTGTGACATAGGCAAAATACATTTTTGCTGTCGGCTGGAAACCTCCTATTGGTAGCTGGTATTATGGCTTTATTGTAGGCTATACAGACACATTTATACAAAGGGTAACACTTAACAATAAGGCCCATTAATTAACATTAGTTAACTAGTGTAGTTAACATGAGCAATACTTCTGCAGCATTTTTTAATCTTAATGTTAATTTCAACAATTACTAATGCATTATTAAACTCAAAAGTTGTGTTTGTTAACTGTAGTTAATGCACTGTGAACTAACGTGAACTACCAATGAACGACTGTATTTTCATTAACTAACATTAACAAAGATCAGTAAATACTGTAATAAATGTATTGTCCATTGTTCACTCATGTTAGTTAATACATTAATGAAATCTTATTGTATAGTGTTAGCCTACCATATAAATGTATAAGCCTACAGATAGGCTACGTTTATTTGCATCGTTACATGTGTCATTATATTAACATTTCACCAAAATTAAGTTCAAATACTAAGTTTTTGACCAGCGAATGTTTTTTTTCCCCGTCATTACCGCCACATCAGAGGCAGTATGTGCATCGCATTTACGTTTTCATGAATATTCAGGTTATGCAGTTTTCTGTCATTATATGGGCGCTCAGTTTTTTCTGTTATTTGGCCAAAATATCATATTATAAAAGATTCAGCGCTTCGCACAAGCTATTTGGCTGTGACTCGACAACAAATGCTCCATAAAAACAAAAAACACCTTAGACTTTATAAATATAGTGTTTCTTGGCCAGAGGAGAACTGCCCCCCGACTGAGCATGGGTTCTCCCAAGGTTTTTTTCTCCATTCTGTCACAGAGGGAGTTTTGGTTCCTTGCCGCTGTCGCCTCTGTCTTGCTCTGTTGGGGGCACTTAATTTCTAGCGATTATTGTCAATTGGATTTCACAGATACTATTTAAAATATACTGAGCAAGACAATGACATCTCCGAATTCAATAATGCCCTTAACTGAAAATTGAGTGTTTAATCTTATTATTATACATTACTGACACTCTATCCTCCAACTTGATACTGTTAAGTGCTTTGACACAATCTGTATTGTTAAAAGTGCTATATAAATAAAGGTGACTTAACTTGACTTGACTTGAGGAAAGAATCAGACTGCAGACTGCAGACAAACTGAGATGCTCTAAACTGCACGCCGCACTTCATTCACGAGAGAGAGGTGGGAGAAATAATGAGGTTTGACCAATAGTTTGAGGAGCCAATGGCATTACGAGCTTTAGTGGTGGTGGCGTCACTTACTGATCCAGGATCAGTGATCCGTAGTCGTTATTTTTCTGATTTGAGCTTGAGTTTCAGAAATGCTTTGGAAAATGTAACGTTAGCTTTTGTTGACGCTACCGCACTACTTGATCAAAAATAGAGCTTCGATACTTCGCAATGCAAATGAGCAAAATAAAAAATGCAGTTGGTTCCAGTTTAAATTAAAAATAAAATATTGTAGTGAATTTCACACCTGCCATTTCCCTTGCTATCTCTGCCTATATAAGCCCTGTGTTTTCACTCTCTCATTGTGAGTCTTGTTTGTGTTACGCTGCATTTCTGAGTGCTCTCTCTGGTTACTCGTGTTATGGTTTTGATCTTGTTCCTGGTTTCCTGGATTTCCATTTGCCTGTGCTTTGGTTTCTGTTGTTTGGATTGTCTGACTTGTGATTTTGACCCTTTGCCTGGTATTTTCATTACAATTGTGGATTACTCTCATTAAAGCTGCATTTGGATCTTCAGCCCAAGTCTTGAATCCATTTGTAATACAAATACACTCTTTAATTTTCAAAATAATGTGTTATTATATTTGCATCTTTGTTGGCCATATGTTTGACACCCCTGATGTACATTGTATATATATATATATATAGTAGCCCTTTATTGTCACTAGTCACAAGTACCAGCGAAATTAGCCATCAACCTGTCCATACACAACATACATATACGACAATGGGGTAGACACGACAGGAAGACAGGGAATTTAAGAAAAATACAGCAAACAAGAGGAATGTAAGGAGAAAAAAAATAACCCCCAGACTATGCTCCTTGGGGAGTACAGTGTGAGAACAGGAAAAACACCTCAGCAACAAAAGCACATAATACACCATAGACACATGACTTTGCAACAGGGGAGGTAATCCAGCTCTGGCAATCAGCCATCCAGACATGCAGCCATTTCCCGGCGCTAGTCACAGACCCGCTTGTCAGGCTGGCGGTTCAAAGCGACGGAGGTGAGGGATCGGGGGTGGGGAGGTGATCTGTAATAGTTTTTTGTGTATGTGTGTGTATGTGTAATCAGCAGCTGTCTTTAGAGTTGGGGGAGGAACGCAAGAGCGTCACACTGCAGTGCTCTTTCCAGGGTTGATTTTCCAGCAGCGGCCTTGGCCGAAGCCAGTGCTGGTTCGGGGGAGCCGAAAAGATAAGATTGCGATTGTTTAGTCTTGGGGCGAGTAACCGCATTCCAATTCCATGGCTACTCTCTTTGTCCATTCTGGTCTCCGATGCAAAGCAGTGAGCTTCTCCATGATAGAATCCATATTGCGGTTAATAGTCTCAGTCTCAATGCTGACCGCTCTTCCCACTGCTTCAATCATGACGGGCAGCCTTGTGAGGCTTTGGACAGCTGTTCCCGTTTTCTGAATTCTTTGATAACCCAGGGCAAAGCCTAATCCGATCAGCAAAAGACCTGTTATCATGGTTCCAAATAGGTAGATATCTTCAGCTTCTCGTCGAGAAGATGGTGTCAATTGCGTTGAGAGACCAGTTGATCAAATCCATATTTTTTTCAGTTTGAAGAGCAATGCAGAGAGAGTCTCTCAATAGATGAGACGTGACAAGACAAGAGAGCAAGCAGGGAAAATAAGGGAGAGGACGGGAGGAAAAAAATGCGACCGCCTCTGTTGAGCGCCAAAGAGGAAGACAATATCTGGTGAACATTGTAGACAATATCTGGTGAATCGAAATTGATTCTGCACTCAGATTCATGGGCCATTACCTATAAAACAAGACAGTGAAAGACGACACACATGACAGTGTGATGCTGTGTGTCTTCAGTCTCTGTTGATTGTGTGACTGATAACGTCTCTGTAGCGGCTCCTTATTCATCATCAGCTGATCCTGAGGAAACTGGACTGACGTCTAAATACTGAGAGTCCTACAATAAAACACACAGACAGCCACATATGAGTATGAGACATTACTGCTGTCACATCACATCAGCAGATCCAGTTCAGAAAAACACAGTATATTCATATTACAGCCAGAGATATGAATGAACAACTGATCATAGATTAATAACAGTGAATGATCAACAACTCTCTCTTTATCATTTACACACAGAGACACTGGAAGAGATAAAAATATTCATATATTCATAGATCACAGAATTAAACACAGTTTAATGTACTGGGACTAAAGTGAAGCTGAATTATTATATTCTCCAAGTACACACATATGAGGCCTGTTACTCACCGTTGGCCATTTTAAAAGATTTAAATAATAATATACTCACAATAGTATATTGTCTCCAGTTTATAATGTGGATCATGTTTCAGATCAGAGAGTAACTTCACTCCTGAATCTAGTTTATTCTCAATCAGATTCAGTTCTGTCAGGTGTGAGGGGTTTGATCTCAGAGCTGAAGCCAGAGCAGCACAACCTTCTTCTGTGATGCCACAATCACTCAACCTGTAGAGAACAATGACACAATGTGAATTGTAGTTCAAGTGTCTGTAGTTTGCTATTGACTCTGGTCTCAGAGCAGGAGAGGAGATATAATGACAAGCATTGCCACAAACTGCTGCTGATAGAATGAGATTTATGCATTGATGCTCAATGGTTCTGTTTGAAACTGTCATGTGCTTCAGGACTGAACAGACACACAAAGCTGAATGTGAGATATTGTTTCATAGTCATATAAGGACGGATCTGTCTGGAGAAACAGTCACTTGCTCCTCTACTAAACACCTACAGGAGGACATTTGCTTCACAAGAGCCACGTGTTCTCCATTACATCTCATTTATTAACTCTTGTGATCAAACACATCTTTGTGTCATGTTTGGCAGCTTATAAACTGAACAGAAATCACTAAATCACACATTAATATCTGAACATTCAGGTTAAAACTTTATGACATCTACGAGAACATAATGAGCTCATGGGATTTCAGAAAAAGTGGAAAGAGGAAAATAAACTCTTACACAGAGATGGGCAGGTGAAGGAGTATTAATAAAACTAGCAGAAGCAACTGAAGCTCCAGTAAATGTTTGGTGGATCAAAAACAGGAGCAAGAGCTCATGTTGTGATGAAGATGAATGAAATTAACTTCATCTTCAGTCATTTGTGCTGAGATTTAGTGTCTAGTCAGAATTTACATTAAAGGACACATCTTACTTAAGACAAAGACATGAGACTATCAGAGAGATGATCTTACCGCAGTATCTCCAGTTTACAGTGAGGATCCTTCAGTACAGAACAGAGACGCTTCACACCCAAATCTCTTATTTTATTCCCAGACAGACTCAGTTCTCTCAGGTGTGAGGGGTTTGATCTCAGAGCTGAAGCCAGAGCAGCACAACCTTCATCTGTGACGCCACAATATCTCAACCTGTAGAGAACAATGACACACTCTTTACTCTCTCAGATCAGATCAGTTTAGCTGTGAATCCATTAATAAAGAGAAAGTACAAATCAATGTGTGATGCATCATTGGACTGAGATTTAAAAGGACAAAGAACAAAAAAATGATCATAAATCATTTAAAGCCTCATTCAAGAAATATAAATAATATTTATTTATTGCACTGTCAGTATTTTTAACCAAATTGTCTGTCTTATGTAGACATTCATACAAATCTGTTTAATCACACTATTCATTACACAGCTGAGTTTTATACTGTTATTTTGATCTGTAATAATATGTTTGGAGTAGTGGAGCGTGTGTGTGTGTGTGTGTGTGTTTCTCCTCCATCACCCAAGGACAGCAAAACCTGAGATCACCTACACTGTGAGATATTATTTATACTTAGTGTAAATTGTGGCAGATAGTACTTACACCTCAATGTATTGCAGCAGGGGCGTAGGCAGCGGACGGGCCTGACGGGCACAGGCCCGCCCACTCGAATGAAAGGCCCCCCCAGTTTATTATACAAATATAATATTTGTTAAATATTTTTTTTAATCTATTTGAACACAATTAGAGAACTAATATAACATCTCAAATAACTGAAATAAAATATTTGCATAATTCTTAATAAGTTGACGCCAATTGTTATTCAGGCTGTTTCGGGGATGTCCCGCATGTAAATTTGTGCGTGTTCACCTATTCAGTTGGACTGTAATTTGCAGCTGTGTTAGAAAATGTTTGAAAAACAGCAGCAATGCACATAATTCTGTAAAAAAAGACTTTTAAAAACTCGCATTGACGAGGGAGTCCATCCATCAGCCCGCAAGTAATGTTAAGACTTTCAGTTCCACACGCAAATCGGTTCATTATGGTCTTTTGAAGCCGGGAAACACTACTATCAGGCCGATTATGAATGTCATTTGCGCTTAGTCAGTGTTTTCAGTCAGTCTTCAAAATCGTTTGGTATGCTATGCAGTGTCTAAAGAATTTAAGATGAGCTGTTGCCAGTCGTCCTCACAAAGATCAGCCTATTTTTTTATATATATACATTTTGTGACTGACGCCACGATTAACTGCACCTGTTTCCTTATTTGTAGGCCTATTAATTTAAATAACGAATTAACAAATAAAAAAAATAAAAAAGACATTTCTGAATAAAATAATTTATACACTTTAGCTATATCTAATTTGGCATTTACAATTAACATAGGCCTGTTACATACTTCTTATTAGCCTATTAGGCCTATTATTATTAAGTTACTTTTATTATTAAATTAATATTACAATTAATTTGCCCCGCAATAATTTCATAGCGCATCACGCATAACTGACGTGCTGCGAGGATAAAGATTAGGCTAGATTACTCCTCATGGAAAATGTTTTTAAACAGGTCTTTCAAAACAGGTTTATTATACAATGAAATATAGGCCTATAATTAAAATTATTAACACTGCAGTCATCAATGAAAAAGCTTTATTTCAAGCATCGTCTTTTAAAAAAACAACAACAACCTGTTTAACACGAAATACGTTTCCTCTCTCTCTCTTTATTTATTTATTTATTTTTTCCACTATGTTCGGGCCACAAGAGAAATATTATGGGAGTAAATTAAATCATTTAGCTATATAGGCTACCATTATCAGCATATGAAGTAGATACGTCGCTCGTCGTCTCTGAAAGAATATGCCCAGTTAATGCAGCGTCAGATGCCAAAAGCACCATCAGTTTTTACTTTAACTTTCTAGTGAATCGACTGAGATTAAGAGTTTCACGCATAACTCTTGCGCAAAGTTTGTGGCTCGCCTCGCCTTCCTGGTTTAAAACAAATATTTTAAATATTGTGACGTATAACCAGCCCCTCAACCCACCGACCGCTGAGTTCACGGTTGGGGGCCACCGATTTGCGCACTGGGCTACTTCAGTTAGTTAGCCTAGTGCCCGCTCACTTTTGCCCAGGCCCGCCCAAAAATAGATGCACTAGATGCAAATATTTCGTCTCACGCAGTGCGTCGAAATGAGAACGGTGGCGGTGTGTCTGGGTGTATGATTACTGATGCGATCATATCAGATCAAGAGGTTGTTGTAAAACATCTAAAGATGCTTCTGGGTTTGTGACTCATTTGCAATCTAATGAGTTTTTGAGGGGGTCTGGCATCGTAAACTTTGTTAGAATGCTAGGTAAAAAGTTAATTGATCAAAACAGATCATCTTTCTAAGATGTTCAGTGATCAAAGGACATCCGTGTTAACCATTTTATGGCGTGGACCTGCGGTTGTGAACTGTCATAAGGTTTCCTGACTGGTCAAAGGATGCGTAGCCTTTTGAACCCTTTTACGTATGAGGCATGGTGAAGTTAAAAATTAGGTAAAGTTTAAGGAATAAAATATTTTTCCAAAGAAAAAAAAAAGGATGTTTATAGTGTAGATCTGGTGAATTTGGCTTCAAACTGATGTTCAGGACGAGATGATATAGATAAAGAAGTCGATAACAACAAATTTAAATAAATAGATGTCTCCAAAGCTGCTTGTTTTAATAAGATGGTATAATAACATGGTCTATTTAATAACATGGTCTATGGTGTTGGAAAAACTTGTTTAATTTAATTAATTTTACTTAGTTTTGTTATTTCTATTTTCACTCATATATTTTTCAAGCTTCAACACAAACACAAACACTCAAACATGCCGACAAGCATAAACAAAAACTTACAGGTGCATCTTAATAAATTAGAATGTCGTGGAAAAGTTAATTTATTTCACTAATTCAACTCAAATTGTGAAACTCGTGTATTAAATAAATTCAATGCACACAGACTGAAGTAGTTTAAGTCTTTGGTTCTTTTAATTGTTATGATTTAGGCTCACATTTAACAAAAACCCACCAATTAATCTCAACAAATTAGAATACTTCATAAGACCAATAAAATTTTTTTTTAGTGAATTGTTGGCCTTCTGGAAAGTATGTTCATTTACTGTATATGTACTCAATACTTGCGTACAAGCTTGCGGTCATCCCTGTTGCTTATGCACCTTTTCCTACCCAAATTCTTCCTTCCAGTCAACTTTGCATTTAATATGCTTTGATACAGCACTCTGTAAACAGTCACACCTTTCAGTAATGACCCTCTGTGAGTTAACCTCTTTATGGAGGGCGTCATTGTTCATTTTCTGGACCATTGCCAAGTCAGCAGTCTTCCCCATTATTGTGGTTTCAAAGAACAAGAGATACCCAGAATTTATACTGTAGGGATGGTCATTTATTGAAACTCAAATGTAAATATTCTAATATTTTGAGATACTGATTTTTTGACTTTCATGAGCTGTAAGCTCTAATCCTCAAAATTAAAACATTTTTTTTAAATGTTTTACTTTACATGTAATGAATCTAACCCTCTGGTTGTGTTCGGGTCAAATTGACCCGAAAAAGATTTTCTTTTTCCCGAAAATACTAGTTAACATTATCGCACTGGACTCAAATTTACTGACTTTGTTCACATAGGGTATAAGTACTTCTCATACATTTTTTTAGAATTTTCTTAATTTTTTGTGGGTTTTATTTCACCTAGTCACACTTGTTGTGTTCCCGGTCAAAAATGACCGGACTCCAAACAACTGCTTATAAATCTGTCATTATGCTATATACTAAATATTGGATTCATTCTTTTTGTCAACTTGTTTACTTTCATTTAGGACTGGTTTTGTGTTTATATTTGCATCTGACTAATCGTAGGCCTCATTTATCTTAGAGTAGGCTTCTCTTTTTTTGAGTGAAAAAAATCTTTTTTTATGAATAATTTTCACAATATTAAACAAAAAATTATAAAAATTTGCTCTCTTTCTCACACTAGTGTACTTTAATGATTAATCAGGAAGTTTGCTTTTAAATGCTTTTATTTTGTATAAAATTGCAAAAAGTCACACTTGTGGTGTTCCCGGTCAAAAATGACCGGACTCTGATCAATTGCTTATAAATCTGTCATTATGCTATATTATCACCAAATATTGGATTCAATCTTTTTGTCAACTTGTTTTCTTTCATTTAGGACTGGTTTTGTGTTTCTATTTGCATCTGATTAATCGTAGGCCTCATTTATCTGAAAGTAGGAACCTCATTGTTTGAGTGAAAAAAGCATTTTTTTATGAATAATTTTTACAATATGAGATAAAAAAATATGAAAATTTGCACTGTTTCTCACACTAGTGTACTTTAATGATTAATTAAGAAGTTTGCTTTTAAATGCTTTTATTTTGTACAAAATTGCACAAAGTCACACTTGTCAAAAATGGCCGGCCATTGAAAGTGAATGGGGAAGGATGAAAGTAAGAGAAACAACTAGTGTTCAGGAGAATGTTGTGCTTGCAAACATAAATGCCTTGGACCTGTGCGTGTGTGGATGCATGTATACTCACGCTATCACACTCACACACACACACACACACACACACACGTTCAAACTGCCTTGTCTTTGGCCTGCATTGACTTCAAAATAATTTTTTTTTTTCCATCCTTCGACCAGAACATTACATCAACTTCAGCTGGGTCCTCAAAATCAGAAGATTGCTCCGCTTCAGTTGTTGCAAGGTTTTCAGCTTGTTCAGTGATGTTTTCCTCTTCCAATATATTTTGCAATGCATCTTCTTTGTTAAATTTATCCTTAGTTGATTAAATTCATACGATTTTTGCTAAATTGTACGTATTTTACGCGTTGCCAATTTGTATGAATTTGTACGAATGACCTACACCTAACTCTGCCGCTAAACCTACCCATCACTGGGGTTTAGACAAATTGTACTAAATCGTACTAAATCGTACGAGTGAGGTCATACGAATTAGCCACCTCGTAAAATATGTACGAATTGCCGTGAGATAGCGTTGGTAATTCCAGCCCGATCTCACGGCAATTCGTATATATTTTACGAGGTGGCTAATTCGTAGGAATTCATACGATTTCTGCTAAATCGTACGTATTTTACGAGTTGCCAATTCGTATGAATTAGTACGAATGACCTACACCTAACCCCGCCCCTAAACCTACCCGTCAGTGGGGTTTAGACAAATCGTACTAAATCGTACGAGTGAGGTCGTACGAATTAGCCACCTCGTAAAATACGTACGAATTGGCGTGGGATAGCGTTGGTAATTCTCACAATAGTTTGTATGCATAGATGTTTGTGTGTGTGTGTGTGAGAGATAGCATGAGTATACATGCATCCACATACGCACAGGTCCAAGGCCTTTATGTTTGCAAGCACAACATTCTCCTGAACACTAGTTGTTTCTCTTACTTTCATTCTTCCCCATTCACTTTCAATGGCCGGCCATTTTTGACAAGTGTGACTTTGTGCAATTTTGTACAAAATAAAAGCATTTAGAAGCAAACTTCCTGATTAATCATTAAAGTGCACTAGTGTGAGAAACAGTGCAAATTTTTATAATTTTTTGTTTAATATCGTGAAAATTATTCATAAAAAATGCTTTTTTCACTCAAAATATGAGGTGCCTACTTTCGGATAAATGAGGCTTACGATTGATCAGATGCAAATAAAAACACAAAACCAGTCCTAAATGAAAGAAAACAAGTTGACAAAAAGATTGAATCCAATATTTAGTGATAATATAGCATAATGACAGATTTATAAGCAGTTGTTTGAGAGTCCGGTCATTTTTGACCGGGAACACAACAAGAGTGACAGGAGTCCGAACACAACCAGAGGGCTAAAATATATGAAAGTTTCACTTTTTGATATAAGTTACAAGAAAAAATGAACTTTTTCACGACATTCTAATTTATTGAGATGCACCTGTATATACATTCAATCAACACAAACACTCAAACAAACAACCCTACAATTAAATATTTAGACTTTTATGATTTGTCATACAAACCTTTTACAAATAAAAGCTTTTAGAATCACACTGGGTATCTCTACAATATGATAAAAAGCAGTATGATTAAACAATGATATAACTTTTGTTTTAACATAACATGTGTATGATGGTTTGTGACAAATATCTTACTGATACAAATGCGTAAGATGTTATGTATGTGTAAAATACGTGTAAAGTTCAATATTACTGTCAAAAATAGTTTAATAAAGCACAAGCACTCACATAAAAAAACAAGCACACACACACACACACACACTCAACACGAACATGCACATACACATAAACAACCTTACATTTAAACATTTAGACTTGTACGATGTCTCATACAAACCTTTACAAATAAAAAACTTCTTAGAATCACACCCGGTATCTTATAAGGTGATGAAAAGCAGTATGATTAAACAATGATATAACTTTTGTTTTAACAAATACGTTTTTAGATCTTTCAAACCTAAAACCATGATGCTCTAAAGCAAGGATCAGAAACAGTCAAATGATCATCTGATGAATGCAAGGCTGTTACAGAGATTTTGTTTATGAATTAGAGCTAAATTAGACAAAAAAATAGTTGTCATAAGGTTGTTTGCAACAAAAGTAATTCCTATAAACAAATTGCTACAAATGTCTCACAGAATCTTTACAACAGATTAGACATTCTTTCTCACTTTAAAATTGTATTATTAACCGTGTGTTTAAATGCAGCATGTTTATTTTTCACAGTATAACATTTTATTTATTAAAATAAAAACAACTGGTCTATATAGGTTTATTTTGACTAAGAATTGATCAAATAATTGACAGAGGAAATAATTCAAATAATCGATTAGTCCAACTTATCAACCCCGCACAACGGTTTGTGACAAATATCTTACTGATACAGACGTGTTAAGATGTTAAGTATGTGTAAAACATGTGTAAAGTTCAATATTACTGTTAAAAATAGTATAATAAAACACAAACACTCACATAAAAACAAACAAACACACACACACACACACACACGCACACTAAAACAACCCCTATTCAGTTAAACATTTAGATTTTTATGATGTCTCATACAAAGCTTTTACAAATAAAAAACTTCTTAGAATCACACTGGGTATCTCTACAAGATGATGAAAAACAGTATGATTAAACATTGATATAACTTTTGTTTTAACAAATAAGTTGTTAGATCTTTCAAACCTAAAACCATGATGCTCTAAAGCAAGGATTAGAAGCAGTCAAATGATCCCTTGTTGAATGCATAATTGATATAAGAAACATGCAAATTCTTTAAGTCCATTTTATCACCCTCAAACTGATGTGTCTGACGGTTTGTGATGACATAAGTATCTTACTGATACAGATGTAAAGGATCTGTAAAAATTGTTTAAGGCTTTTCTCTTTAATATATTTGTAATGACAGACTAAAATTGTTATATTGATTAAAACAATTGAGTGTACGCATTTCTCTTGAATATGTATACAGTAACCAGTGAGTACATGAACCAATATAAATACATAACCTCATAAATTCAGCCTGATTCTATCATATTAATCAATAATTAAAAAAAATATTGAATTAATATACCATATCTGACTTTCTCTTCAAAACACAATAAACTTTCTCATGACTTTTTAAATGTGTTGAACATAGTGAATAGTGAATATAGTTGAATATAGTGTTGTGTTTCTAAGTTAGGATGCTTGTAGTTAATCACGTCTTTAACCTAAAACATTTTTTATTCAAACTCTCTCATGCACGCACATAGCAAATTGCCAACAACACTCTAAGTTTGTTTTAACATTCAGCTGTAGCTGAAACAATATAATGGTGTTATTTTATGCATTATTACAACTTTAGATACTGAAAGAGCTCATTAATTTTTAACTCTAAAAATGTGAACAATAGCACTTAAGACTAGTTTGATAAACAAGGGTACGCTCATAAAACAAGTCTGGAACTGAGCTAGACAATGACATTTCTGATGAAAATTTAATGTTTAATCTTATCATTAAACACTCTTTCAGACACTCTATCCTCCAATTTGATACTGTTAAGTGCTTTGACACAATCTGTATTGATAAAAGCGCTATATAAATAAAGTTGACTTGACTTGGAACCAATTTGAAGCATTCTAATAACAAGTACAACCACTGTAGAAAATGTATTATAGCACCGCAGTAAAACTCTGGATGTGTGATCGACCAACTTATCAGATGTTCAACATATTATTACAAGTACCTGCTTATAGTTTATGATTAAACTAGAAAAATATAAGAATCCTAATGCTATTTCACGAAATAACACAACAATGGGTGGTCCATTTCGATATATACATGTCAAGTCAGTTTTACCGTAAAGAATTCTTCTATATATATATATATATATATATATATATATATTAGGGTTGCACCGACTAATTGACTAGTTGACTTTAATGCTCTGCCGCGACGCTTTAAACATGACGTTGACTAGTCGCTGGTCCTATAGAGGGCACAACAGGATAAGAAACATCTGAAGGTCTTCCATATGCTCCGTTTCCAAACAGTTAGGGTGAATCCCATTTCTCTGTCTTACCCCTTCCCCTTACCCCTTCCCCTTAGTTTTGCGCGTTCACGTGAGAGTAAGGGCTGTCCCAATTCTCGTTTTGATCGAGGGGTAGGGCTAAGGGCAAGGGGTAGATACCCCTTAAAACCAAGCATTTTCGCGAGCTTACTTGAAACCAAGGGGTACCCAGAACACACTGCGCAACCGGCAACAATGTCGGCTAGATCATCCAGAGAGTCCCATTTTCGGCTTAAATAATTGATTTAAAAATTACGACAGTCTTATTTTGTGCTCTACACAGTCCCGTACATATATATTTGCAACCATGTTCTTAATTGAAACGTTTTAAAAATCGCTAGTTTGCTACACTAACGTTACATCGCTGATTTGCACAACAATCGCAAAAACATCACTAATAAAACCCACGCGATCGATATACACACACTTGCAGACGGCATCTTGGAAATTTGTGATCCACACTTGTCGATTCTGGTGATGTAGCAGCCAGCTAGAGACGATGTACGATGACGTAACCGTAACCAAGTGGTGTCTCATTTCATAGGGGTATGTTTTCACCCCTAGCGCTTACCACTCGGTTTCGAGGGACAAGGGCTAGGGGTAAGACGAAGGGGTAGGGGAAGGGGAAGGGGTAAGACAGAGAAATGGGATTCACCCTTAAAATGACAAATAAATGCATACTCTGAAAGCTCTCCACAAGACATGTGTGATTATATTACTGGATGCTCGAAATTGAACGGGAGAATGCACATTTTAAACAGCTTATTGTACAAGTCAGTTAATTACGTTCTAATCTAATGCGCTGCTGCTCTGTTACGCACACACATAGGCTACATACAGTTGCGTGTACATCACATGCAGATGGCGCGCACATAATCATTCAGCGTGGAAATGTATTGTCAACACTGTTATGTGATTTCTCAATAAAATAGCTTAGAAACTGAAAAGTTCAAGCATATATTTCTTAAAAACTCTGCGGACCCAAAATACGGGTCCAAAATCGCGGAAAAAAATGTGTATGCTTCATTTACATAGCCTTCCTTATATGGTATCAGCCCATGAAGCATAGAGCCTCTTCTTTACAAAGAATACCATATCTTTTGGTTTTATGATACATAAAGTAGTAAAATTAAGCTCAGAAATGTATTCATCCCACACACGAATTTTCACCTAACGATTGCGAACAAATGTGTATTTTTTATATTTTTCACAATACAGTCAAGTCATATATCAAAAGAAATCTCTTATTCTCAGGAATCTGACTATATAAATTATTTAATTGTGTGACAACAACAGATTGCATAATCTTCAATAGAATTGCGATGTCAAATTGATCAGCTTTTCACAAACTTTGTTTTTGTAATTTTCCTACTCTTACTACTGCTTCAGTCAGCCGCAAACAGCCACAAACACTATATTATCTATTAGGATCACTTCTTTCAAACAAGACCATTTTCACGTTTCTGCATGCTTCCAAAGCTGAGAAATCGTTGTGTGACCCAGACGCGCTCCAGAGGAGAAAGACACACTTTTTTTTCCCAGCCGTAAGATGTCCAACTCATAAGCGCGCTCGTCAATGCGCTCTTATGTCTTACAAATCTGTGCTTTTTAGAGGCTACTATAGGTCAGATTAGATGTCAGTCTACATTCAGTACCCAGTGAGAGGTGTGAAACATCACACCTCTGGGTTCGAAGGGGGTGGAAGCTCGTAGAGTGTCCGGGTGCGCGCTGATGGTGTTGCACCCTGGGAAATGTAGTTTTTGGATTGTTTTGAAGACGGGAATGACGCACTGGAAGGCTAACACATCCGCGTCGTGGATAAAGCAATCTTTGGACATAAAAATATAAGTTATAGATGAGGAAGAGCGCTTAGCCGCCCCGTGGATAGGAGAAGACGCGCTTCTGGTTAGTGTTTGTATGCGCTTTGAACGTGTTTGCTCCGGTCTTTTGATCAAATCGTTACGGCGTGAACGCCATGAAACAGCTAATGCTCTTCTGAATCAATAACAATAGAAAAGTGTAATATAGTATGCATTTCGGTGAAGTGCAGTGTGGCTGAACATGTATGTTTGTTTGTTTGATGGTCTGAAGGGCAGAGAACCGTGACAGGCAGCTCGAGCAGCACGGAGTAGCCATTAGCTTGTGTCCAAGGGAAACAGATGCAGATGCAGAGCTGATGCTGGGCACATCTAAAGCAGGTGAGCGAATGCTCCAAACATTATACAATACAGAATGCACATAAATGGACATTTACATTTACATTTAATCGTTTAGCAGACCCTTTTATCCAAAGCGACGTACAAATGAGGAGAACAATAGAAGCAATCAGACCATCGAGACAGCAACAGTATACAAGTGCCATGACAAGTCTCAGTTAGTCTAGCACAGTACACGTAGCTTTACACGTAGAAAAACATTTTTTTTTCTTTTTTCTTTTTTTCTTTTATTAAATAGAATAGGTAAGTGTTAGTAATAGTTAGTCAGGTGCTGGCGAAAAAGATGTGGCTTTAGATGTTTTTTGAAAATGGCTAAAGACTCAGCTGTTCGAATTGAGATCGGGAGGTCATTCCACCAGCTGGGCACAGTCCAGGAAAAGGTCCGTGAGAGTGATTTGGTACCTCTTTGTGATGGCACCACAAGGCGTCGTTCACTTGCAGAAAGCAAGCTTCTGGAGTGCGCATAAGTTTGAACTAGCAAGTTTAGGTATATTGGTGCAGTGCCAGTTGTGGTCTTGTAGGCAAACATCCTTGAATTTGATGCGAGCGGCTATTGGTAGCCAGTGTAACCTGATGAAGAGAGGGGTAACGTGTTTTTTTTCGGCTCATTAAAGACCACTCTGGCTGCCGCATTCTGGATCAGTTGCAGAGGCTTGATAGTACATGTGGGAAGGCCCGCCAAGGGAGCATTACAATAGTCCAGTCTGGAGAGAACAAGAGCTTGGACAAGGAGTTGTGCGGCTTGCTCTGACAGGAAGGGCCTAGTCTTCCTAATGTTGTATAAGGCAAATCTGCAGGACCAGGCCATTGTAGCAATATGGTCTGTGAAGCTTAACTGATCATCGATAACAACTCCAAGGTTCCTGGCTGTCCTGGAAGGAGTTATGGTTGACGAACCCAGCTGTATAGAGAAGTTGTGGTGAAGTGATTGGTTGGCTGAGACCACGAGCAGTTCTGTCTTAGCAAGATTGAGCTGAAGGTGATGGTCCATCATCCAGCTAGAAATGTCACTCAGACAGGTTGCAATGCGAGCAGTTACCATCGGATCATCTGGTTGGAATGAGAAGTAGAGTCGAGTGTCATCAGCATAGCAGTGGTAAGAAAAGCCATGTTTCTGAATGACCGATCCTAATGATGACATGTAGATGGAGAAGAGAAGTGGTCCAAGCACTGAGCCTTGAGGAACTCCAGTAGCAAGAAGTTGTGACTTTGAAACCTCACCCCTCCAAGACACCCTGAAGGACCTATCTGAGAGGTAAGACTCGAACCACAGGAGGGCGGTTCCTGAGATGCCCATCTTTCTGAGGATGGACAGGAGGATCTGGTGGTTAACTGTGTCAAAGGCAGCAGACAGATCCAGCAAGATGAGTACAAAGGATTTGGAAGCTGCTCTTGCCAGTCTCAGGGCCTCTGTAACCGAGAGTAGGGCAGTCTCAGTTGAGTGGCCACTTCTGAATCCAGATTGGTTGTTGTCCAGAATGTTGTTCTGTGCAAGAAACAGAGAGAGTTGGTTGAACACAACTCGCTCAAGTGTCTTTGCAATGAATGGAAGAAGGGATACCGGTCTGTAGTTTTCTAAAAGTGCAGGATTTAGAGCAGGTTTTTTAAGCAGTGGGCTTACCCGAGCCTGCTTAAATGCTGTGGGAAATGTACCAGTGTGAAGCGAGGTGTTGATAATGTGAGTAAGCGCAGGTATGACTGAAGAAGAAATGGCTTGAAGGAGGTGAGTGGGGATAGGATCTAGCGGACAAGTAGTGGGATGATTGGAAAGGATGAGTTTGGAAACCTCCGTCTCCGAGAGAGGAGAAAAGGAGGTGAGAGATTGTGTATTTGTGAGTTATTATTAGTTTGTGGTGTGAGGAATTGGTCATTGATGGTTCTTGTTTTATTTGTGAAGAAAGTTGCAAAGTCATCAGCTGTAAGAGTTGATGAAGGAGGATAGCGAGGAGAACAGAGAAGAGAAAGTTTTGAAGAGTGCGCGAGAGTCGGAACAGTTGTTAATTTTGTTGTGGTAGTATGTCATTTTAGCAGTGGAGACATTTGCAGAGAAGGAAGAGAGGTGTGACTGATGCACACTAAGGTCGGTAGAGTTTTTGGATTTGTGCCATTTCCTCTCTGCAGCCCTTAGTTTAGCACAATGTTCACGGAGAACATCGGACAACCAGGGGGCAGAGGGGGTAGCGCGTGCTGGTCTGGATGAAAGGGGGCAAAAGTTGTCTAAGTAAGATGTTAGAGTGAAGCAAAGAGTGTCAGTAGCACTGTTTGTGTCGAGTGCTGAAAACTGAGAGGGTGAAGGTAGTGCGGATGAAACCATTGAGGATAGGCGAGAGGGAGAGAGCTAGCGTAGGTTACGCCAAAAGGTGACCTGCGGAGGAGCGTGTGCTATGTCAGGAGTTAGTGTGAGGTTAGAAGTGATGAGGAAGTGGTCTGAGGTGTGCAGTGGAGTTACTAATGTGTTGTCAGTGGAGCAGTAGTGTGTGTAGATGAGGTCCAGTTGGTTACCTGATTTGTGAGTGGCCGTAGTAGACACTCGTTTGAGGTCAAATGAAGTGAGAAGAGTGTTGAAGTCAGTAGCCTGGGGTTTTTCTAGGTGGATGTTGAAGTCGCCGAGCAGTAACAGAGGAGTACCATCCTCAGGAAAGTTTGACAGTAACACATCCAACTCCTCCAAGAAGTTACCCAGTTGACCTGGGGGATGATACACAACTACAAAGTGGATTTTAGCAGGGTGGGTAATAGTAATTGCATGAGATTCAAATGAACTGTTGCCTGTAGGAGATGGTAGAAGATAAAATTTCCATTCATTTGACATAAGGAGACCAGTGCCTCCACCCCTCCCAATCGTGCGAGGGGTGTGGGAAAAAGTGAAATTAGTGGAGAGGGCTGCAGGAGTGGCAGTGTCCTCAGGTTTGATCCAAGTCTCAGTTAGGGCCATGAGGTTGAGACAGGAATGAGTAGCAATAGAAGGAATAAAATCTGCTTTGTTTACAGCAGACTGGCAGTTCCAAAGACCAATTGGAACAGAGAGTAAAGTAGTAGAGGACAGAGGGACCGTTCGTAGATTATTAGGATTGGCCTGCCTCCAACGTACAGTGCGTGCTCTCCGAGTGTTAGTAGTAATAGTACAGATTTGAAAGCACATAGTGAGTACAATTGACTAAACAAGTAGATGAGAACAAGTTAGACAAAAAGTAAAGAAAGGGGAGAAAGCAATACTCAAGTGCCTTGTCGGTGTCCTTGCTCGGTGGAGTCGTTCAAGGTAGAGTCGATCGTCTTTACACTCGTCGGTCTTCACACGAGGGCTGCCGCTACCGCTGCCGCTGTGTACAAATCAGTTTTATACTTGCCTAATTACTCGTTCCTGAAGTAGAGGTCTGCACAGGCTTTAAACTGAAGCCCGAACCCGGCCCGTACCCGAGATCGTCTGACCCGACCCGACCCGACCCGAGCGGCACAGTTAAATTTAGAGCCCGAACCCGACCCGAACCCGAAGTCTTTTTTCTTTTTTTTACAACGAATAGCCAATTTAAAATAAATAACTAAAGATGCTGTATTGCATGATTGCATGCAAGGGCAGTAAACAAATACATGTAAAGAAACAGATTCATCAAGGCTCGGCCAGTTCACAAGGCAAAAGAAAAAACACTTACCAGTTATCAAAGTTTAAGAACATCAGGTGCAGCGGTCACATAAATTCTGGCGAGTTTTTCAATGGTTGTATACAACAAGACGATAATTCTTCCACCATGCAAATTATGGTAATTTTCGTCAGTTAAGGCTCGTTAGCATTCGGCCTGCTTTAAATCAGACACAGGGATGTAGTGCGGTAAGATCGTATTTATTTGAATTAGCGAGAGACAGAGAGAGAGAGAGGGATGAAAGTTGCGTGTGTGAACCTAACGTTACGTCTGCGCATCTCTCCCTACAAGCAATGAAGCTTAGTTACGTCAAAAACTACGATTTTACCCCCTCATTGCAGAGAAATATAACGTTGCGAGTCAGTAGCCTATCGAAGCTATTTTACTAATAAAAGTTTCCATGCTGTGCATTCGCTGCGCGATCTCTCTGATATCTGTGTGCAATAGGCTAATGTGTGTGTGTGTGTGTGCGTCTATGAAAGCAGTGTAGCCTACATATAGCAACAAGCCGACCGAGGCTATTCATTAAACATTAACCCGAACCCGACCCGAAACCCGAAAGTATTTCGGGACCCGTCGGGCTCGGGTTGGGTAGCAGACCTCTACCCTGAAGTCACCTGACCACGCCTTCCTACTTTGCAAACCGAAACTGGGAACTCCCGCGATATGCACGAGAACAAACGTGACTTGCGAACGCATTGACCAGGTAAAACACAGTATGCAAAACAATGTTTCCTAGCAACGACAACTGAGCTGAAATCTAATGAGAAAACAAGACAAAACACTTACAAACTGCTGTTCTCTTCTGCTGTTCAACTGCTTCTTCTTCAAATGTAATGATATAAAGCTGGAGGATGTGGATTCTATTTTAGATTGTGATAGACTAGATATATTTTATAATTTATACAGTCTTGTGTCTCCTGAAAGAATAAAACACAGAATGTGAAATTTGCTCCACTCCGCTTATGCAATTTTGTATTTTCACTACTTAGAAAAACATAAAAATGACACATAATTCAATCATTAATCAAGAAAAGTGCTTATGGCACATAGTAAAATAGGATTCTTGGTGTAATTTGTTTTATATACCTGTTTTTGCAAAGGAAACTCAAAATGACACTTGTAGGTGCAAAATAGGATAATTTCACTTGCTTCATTTATGATGCAGTAACTCCTGTTTGGAAGCTGTTATTTGAAAAATTATTTTTTTCTGGTACATTTTGGCATCTAGTGGCATCAAACTAAGTAAGTTGCAAAGAGCAAGCCCTAATAGAACATGAATTACAGCTTTTCAAAAAAATGTTTTTACAAAAAGTCAAAAAGCGCCTGTTTTTTTTAGTGTTTATTGTAATATTTGAAACACAAATAATGTTATTTATAAAAAAAATTACACCCATATGTTATAGTTCAAAGGGTTTTCTTTACAACGAATCAATGGTTTTCTTTTTATTTCCTCCATTGTATGTGTGTAGGGTAAACATTTGAATTTGAGTGTGAAAATTTAGGCGAAAATTCCAAAAAACGCTCCTGAGCTTAAGTGGTTTTAATAACTAAATCCCACAGCTTCCCTACTAGTAGAGAGATGCTGCCAGGTAGAATTAATTCACACATGCAATCGCTCTCACTAATGCATTCTTATGAGTGTAATCTTTACTATGCTACTTATCTGTATCTGTGCTTTACTGTGCTACTTATCTGTATAGACGAAAGAACTGATAAATATAAGCTGTTATAGGAGCAATAGCCATGTGGGCAGTGCGGTGTCATATGCCATAACTGTGCACAAGGTGTTTGTCTCAGCTCCAGACTTATTTGTGCATTAATGACGGCATCAGCGACTAGTCGACTTCGACTCAACTTTCATCACATAAAAGTCGACTTTAAAAAATAAGAAGTCGTTCAACCCCTAATATATATATATATATATATATATATATATATATATATATATTTGTTTAGGCTAAATACGTTTTAACAATTCTTTGTTGTTTTTGTTTTTACAAAGATGTTAAATGGAACGCGCGTAACTAATACCTCATTCAAACGTTGCGGCCTTTCAGGTCAGCAAACTACAATACGCAGCATACACCTCAGACGACAAACATGGCCGTCGGGGATCCATATCCCAAAATGCTGACAGCGCTCTAAATCGTCGGACTTCTGATTATACGCGCGCTCAGATGCCCTATATAAAAAGACATGCATTTCAACACTTTTTGTGAAGTATACGCACCTTCTGTGTTGTGATGATACAAACCTTTTTTGTGATCTCTGTTAGTGATGCGAAGCCCGATTCATTTCTGCAAATCGATTCTTTCCCACAGTTCGGTTCAACGAACCGATTCATTGTCTCCTTAAGTCATCTCGCTGTGATGTCGGTATACATTTCTTTTCGAACAACTCAGGGTCGTTTTATATCAGCGAAACATTCAAATAAATTTAATTGTGTGAAGGCGTATTTTGTTTATTTATCCTACGTTTGTGGTTGCGGTTTCATTCATTGATCCTTCGTGATGGATACGAGTCACGACTGACCAATATCGAGCAGCCTACACATAAACGCGGATATGTTCTACATGTCTAAAGTATAAGCCTGTAGAAAGAATAAACCAGTCTTATAAGCTCATTGATTTGTTTTAACAACTTTAATATATAATCTGCACGAGTGATATGCTCTTAAAATCGATAGTGCGCAAAACATATGTAAAAGGACAGATAACATATTAACATGATGTTTTGGTTCGTGTCTTACACAACTGCGCATTACTTAACATTTTTATTAAGTTTTAATATAAAAGATAATAGTCTGTTAACAATTTAGATGCTTTTATTATGAAATCACACAAAGAAACTCTGAAGTACGTACCGTTTGTTAACACGGAATTAATTGAAATAATAGCCTACCATGAGCTTATTTAACCGCTTTATTTACAGTATGCTGAATGCAGAAACATTAAAACATTTCAAACTTGTCAAACAACCGCTTCAATACATTCCTCTTATGAAAACGTTTCAAATAGAATACTGTCAAACAGAACGTTGTCTGCAAGATCCCAACGTGTAAATTACCAACAAGTTCTCAAAGAGAAACATACTTATACCGAGCTTGAAAATATGTTCAAAACACATAAATAGCCATCGCGCATATAGTTCCTGCGTCGATCTAACACATTCTGTACATTCAATCAAAAACCTAACCAAAAGACAGACAGACAGACAAAACCTCAACAATAGCTGAGATGGATCGGGAGGGAGGACAAAATTATTATTCTTCGCCACAATAACATACCGGGTCCGAGAAATTTGATACCCTTATTGCAGATTTTTCTCAATATTCTTTATTCTAGTTGTTATTTTCCTCTTATTCAATCGGAAACTGCAAGAGTCACAGAAAATTCCTTAATTTAAATTTTAACAAATTCTCTAAGTGAAAAAATGAAATCCGGTGTTTTATGTTCAGATTTGTCTGATCGTTTTCCGATATTGCATTATTCTGTAATTAGGGTTAACAGGGTCAAATTCTCAAAAGAAATACAACAACAATTAAATGACAGTCCTTCTACATGACGCTGCTTAAGACTAAACAAATTATATTTCTTTTAGGACATCTTTCTGGTCTGTCTACGATGTGTGCGTTCACAAGACAAACCGAGCATGAAAAGCGGGTGTTTGTGTCTTTCTGTTACCTACATATAACTATTTCACTTCAAACTTTTCTAACTATTACGCTTGAAGCTATGCATTTCACAGTACATACACAGATACGTGTTTCTTTTGCATATGTCTCTAAACAATAGTTAGGTAAATGACTTACAGTTGATATGTCATTTTAAGTGAAAGGTGGGACGATTCATGTCTTTTTTATTTTGTCCACACCAATGCTTTGATACCCACGTTTTAGACGTCTGTCTTTTAAGTCTGACCCAGAAAACAGATGTCTCAATATTTTGCTCTTCTTTTTATGAAAATGTGGGCTAAGCGGTTTTTGTCCTCATCTGCAGTAAACCGACGCATTTTAACATGTCATAAATTCCAATAGTTAGTTAGCAAATGCGACTGTTTATTACTGAGGTAAGTCGGATAGGAGGACCCTTCAAATTTTGTAACAGTACACCTTTATGGCACAATTTTAATTTTGTATGCAGAAATCGTCCATTTGTCCAACCCTCTTGGTCTTCTTTAGGTGTAAACACGTGTGGTGATATATATGATAACCAGGGCCTCTGTTCATTTCAGACATTAAGAACCAAATTTTGTCTACCAGCATCTGCATATTTTGTCTTTCTTCAATTGCGTTCTGCTCTCAAAGCATATGGCGTTCCGTGGGCATCTTCCATTTCCTCTCATCCTATACAGAACTGGATTGCACCATCTGCTGTTCCTCCATCTGTTTCCTTAATATATAATACAATTATTGATTTAATTACAAAACCTCTTTCTATTAAAACTATTTGGAATAGGGAATTATCTGACCTTAATTAACATCTAAAAATGTGGCTCATCATCTTATTCACTTCAAAGTCATTCATAGAGCATACATAACTCCTTACAAAAGATTTAAAATGAAACTACAATCAAATTTTAACTGCCATATATGTAATACTGCATCATCAGGCACTTTTCTTCATATGTTTTGGGAATGTCCTATCGTCATTAGTCTAAGGACACATGTAAACCTGGTTTTGTCATCCTTACTGCAAATTGATTGGTTTGTTAACCCAAGTTTGTGTCTTTTTAATGATGATTCTGGTCTCTGTATAAGTTCAATGCAAAAGAGAATGTTGTTTGCTGGTTTTACAGCTGCGAAGAAGACAATAATACAGAACTGGTTTACACCGCACATGTGTGGAAAAACATATTGGATCTGTAGCCTCCTGCAAATAGTGACTTGTGAATGTGCAACGGCACGAGTCGGTGGGGCCAGGCCTTTGACCATTGATGCTTGGCAATGTTTTCTGTTTGAAATACGTGATTGTATAAAGGAGTGACTTTTGTGTTTTTATTGCCCTTCCCTCTCTCCCTCCCTTTTGACTGGACTTTGATATGTTGAGTATGTGTCTGTTGTTTTGTTTTGTTTTGTTTTGTTATATTTTGGATGTTGCGTTGTGTTATGTGTGAAAAAATAAAAAAAATGTTGATAAAAATAAAATAAAAAGTATGCCACTTAATAGCCTACTTTTTAAGACTTTGAATGTTAAAGTGCAAATTAACACCTGACCACTCTTGTAAGTTTGCAACTGTTACAATTAAAAATCACAGAAGGGTAAAAACATGCCAGGCAGACAATGGTGTGATGTAAGCAACACAGCTACAACAAACAAAACAGATAATGGGTGTGTTAGATTTATAGTGTGTGAATAATCAATTTGGCAATAACCAGTCATACTGGTGGCACCGAGGGAACCCCAAATAAAATTCTGCTTAGGGCCCCATTAAGGCTTGGGCCGGCCCTAACCTTGATTGACAGTTGTCTCATCCAATCAGTAGTAAGTATTCCATTCACAAACAATACCTAATTTTTACATTTTGACTGACTTGTCATTGTGTTTTCAGACTTTTTTGGGCGATTTGTTTTTCACTTCACAAATATTTTTGCAGTGTGTCATATGTAATCTTACCACAGTATCTCCAGTTTACAGTGAGGATTTTGTAGTACATCAGAGAGCAGATTCACTGAATCTCCTAGTTTATTCCCAGACAGATACAGTTCTCTCAGGTGTGAGGGGTTTGATCTCAGAGCTGAAGCCAGAGCAGCACAACCTTCATCTGTGACGCCACAATTATACAACCTGTAGAGAACAATGATACACTCATCACTCTCTCAGATCAGATCAGTTTAGCTGTTAATCCATTAATAAAGAGAAAGTACAAACACAAATCAACATGTTTGATGGATCATTGGATTGAGATCTAAAATCTCAAAAGAGCAAAAAAAAAAACTAATCATGAATCATTTAAATTCTCTTTAAAGAAAAAAAAATGTTTTGTTTGTTATCCACTCCAGGTGTGTGTGTGTGTGTGTGTGTGTGTTTGTCCACCATCACCCAAGGATAGCATAACCTGAGATCACCTACACTGTGAGATATTATTATTATTATTATTATTATTTGTCACATACACGATTATATAGAGAGTATACTGTATAACCAGCAGTGAAATGTATTCTATGCATTTAACCCATCCTAAGTGAACACACACCCGGAGCAGTGGGCAGCCATGTTACGGCGCCCAGGGAGCAGTTGGGGGTTCGGTGCCTTGCTCAAGGACACCTTAGTCGTGGTATTGAAGGAGGAGAGAGCGCTGGTTATTCACTCCCCCACCAACAATCCCTGCCTGACCTGAGATTCAAACCCACAACCTTTGGATTACAAGTCCGACTCTCTAACCATTAGGCCACGACTTCCCCTATTTATAGGGGAAGTAATACTTTACACTATTTATACTTGGTGTAAATTGTGGCAGATAGTACTTACACCTCAGTGTATTGCAGTGCTTTACAAAACAGTACATAATAACATATTCTTTATATGATTCTCTTCATTATAAACAGATGCTGTCTTATAGTGTCCTTACTTGTGTCTATTCCTAAAGCCACCCCTACACCTGCTCCTAATCACACTGAAGCTGCTGATCAGAAAAGCTGTTCTTGAAGCAGCAGGAAGAGACTCACGCTTTTGAGTTTGGGAACAATATCATCGCGGGGGGGGGGGGGGGGGGGTCAGAGTTCAGTGGTGCGTGGTGTAAGAGAGGGGAGGGGGGGCAAGGATGGGAGGGAGTTCAGCTTCCTGACAGCCTGATGGATGAAGATGTCCTTCAGTCTGTTGGTCCTGGCCTGGAGACTCCACATTCTCCTCCCTGATGGTAGCAGACTGAAGAAGCTGTGTGTCGGGTGGGTGGGATCACCTGCAATGCTGAGGGCTTTGCGGGTGAGACGGGTGCTGTAGATGTCCTGTAGGGAGGGGAGAGAGACACCAACGATCTTCTCAGCTGCTCTCATTATCCGTTGAAGGGACTTGCGGCAGGACGCGTTGCAGGCGCCATACCACACAGTGATGCAGCTAGTCAGAATGCTCTCGATAGTGCCTCTGTAGAAGGTGCACATGATGGGGGCCAGGGCTCTGGCTCTTCTGAGTTTGCAGAAGAAGTAGAGACGCTATTTGAACAAGAGCTGATCAAATGTAAAACTGTAACTTGAATGCAATGTAAGTCGCTTTGGATAAAAGCGTCTGCTAAATGCATAAATGTAAATGTAAATGTTGTGCTTTCTTGGCCAGTGCTGCAGTGTTGTTGGTCCAGGAGAGGTCCTCTGTGATGTGTACACCCAGGAACTTGGTGCTGCTCACTCTCTCCACGGTCGCACCATTGGTGGTCAGAGGAGCATGCAGAGAGTGCACTCTCCTGAAGTCAACGACAATCTCCTTCGTCTTCTCCACATTCAGAGACAGATTGTTATTACTGCACCACCCGGCCAGGTGACTCACCCCGCTCCTGTAGTTTGTCTCATCTCTGTTGCTGATGAGACCCACCACAGTCATGTCAACCGCAAATTTAATGAAGAGGTTAGAGTTACATTTACATTTACATTTAGTCATTTGGCAGATGCTTTTATCCAAAGCGACTTACAATTGGGGAGTACATAAAGCGATTCATCTTGAAGAGGCAATCACACAGAGGAAGTGCTCGTAACACCAAGTCTCAGTCATTGTTCAAATAAGTACAAGCTAGCAAGGGAAGGAGAGAAAGATAAAGGGAAAGGTTGTTTTTTTGTTTGTTTTGTTTTTTAAGAACAAGTTTAGGATGAAGTCAAGTAGTGCCGAAAGAGATGAGTCTTCAGTTGTTGCTTGAAGATTGACAGGGATCCAGCATTCCGGATAGGGGTGGGAAGATTATTCCACCATCCAGGAATGGTGAATGAGAATGTTCTGGAGAGTGATTTTGAGCATCTCTGTGATGGTACCACAAGGTGTCGCTCACTAGCAGATCTCAGACTTCTGGAGGGGATGTAGATTCGTAATAGTGAGTGGAAGTAGGAGGGTGCTGAGCCTGTGGTCGTTCTGTATGCAAGCATCAGTGTCTTGAACTTGATGCGAGCTGCCACTGGTAGCCAGTGCAGTGAGATGAAGAGAGGTGTAACATGGGTTCTTTTGGGCTCATTGAAGACCAGTCGTGCCGCTGCATTCTGAATCATTTGTAGAGGTTTGATTGTGTTTGATGGAAGACCAGCCAGAAGAGCATTGCAGTAGTCCAGCCTAGAAACGACAAGGGCCTGGACAAGAAGTTGCGCAGCATGCTCTGTCAGGAAGGGCCTGATTTTTCTGATGTTGTGTAGCGCAAACCTGCAAGATCGAGCAGTCTTTGCAATGTGCTCTTTGAAGGTCAGCTGGTCATCAAAGATTACACCAAGATTTCTGACCGAAGTTGATGGGGTAATTATTGATGTGCCTAATTGAATCGAGAAGTCATGCTGTAGGGTCGGAGTGGCAGGGACGACAAGAAGCTCAGTCTTTGCCAGGTTGAGCTGTAGGTGATGTTCTTTCATCCATGCCGAGATGTCCGCCAGGCAGCCTGAGATCCGTGCAGCTACCGTTGGATCATCAGGTTGAAAAGAGAGATAGAGCTGTGTGTCATCGGCGTAGCAATGGTAGGAGAAGCCATGTGCCTGTATGATGGGTCCCAGTGATGTAGTGTATGAGGAGAAGAGGAGGGGTCCAAGAACCGATCCCTGAGCAACCCCAGTGACCAGTTGATGTGCTTTGGATACCTCCCCACCCCAGGCAACCCTGAAGGACCTACCGGTGAGATAGGATTCAAACCAGCGAAGTTGAATCCCAGTGATGCCCAGCGATGAGAGGGTGGACAGGAGGATCTGATGATTGACAGTGTCAAAAGCAGCAGAGAGATCGAGCAGAATGAGGACTGATGATTTGGAATCGGCCTTTGCGACTCGCAGTGCTTCAGTGACTGAGAGTAGCGCAGTCTCTGTTGAATGGCCACTCCTGAAACCTGACTGTTTAGCATCCAGTTTGTTGTACTGTGAAAGAAACAGTGAGAGCTGGTTGAAGACAACTCATTCGAGTGTTTTCGCTACGAATGGAAGGAGAGAGACAGGTCTGTAGTTTTCTAAAAGAGAAGTGTTTAATGTAGTTTTTTTGAGCAGTGGGGTTACCCGGGCCTGCTTGAACGCTGTGGGGAAGATGCCAGTGTGGAGAGATGTGTTGATAATGTGTGTGAGTGCCGGTAAGAGTGTGGGAGAGATTGCTTGGAGAAGGTGAGAGGGGTGGGAGAGAGTTGTGTGATGGTGTGCAGTCGTGGGTCAGCAGAGTGAAGAGGAGGGGGCTCAGCACACATCCCTGGGGAGCCCCTGTGTTCAGTGTGATGGTGCTGGAAACGTTACTGCCGACCCGTACTGCCTGAGGTCTCCCGGTCAGAAAGTCCAACAGCTAGTTGCACAGTGACGTATTGAGCCATAGCTGGACCAGTTTATGAATGAGCTGTTGAGGGATGATTGTGTTGAATGCTGAACTGAAGTCTATGAACAGCAATCTGACATACGTGTCCGTTTTGTCCAGATGTGTGAGGGCTGGGTGGAAGGCAGTGGCGATGGCATCATCGGTTGAGCGATTGGACCTATATGCAAACTGGAAGGGGTCCAGGGAGGGGGGAGGACAGATTTGATGTGTTGCATGACTAGCCGTTCAAAGAACTTCATGAGAATAGGAGTGAGTGCTACTGGACGGTAGTCATTGAAGCAGGATGGAGATGACTTCTTCGGGACTGGAATGATGGTGGTAGCTTTGAAGCATGTGGGGACAATAGCCTGGCTTAGTGAGATGTTGAAAATGTCTGTGAAGACATCAGTGAGTTACACTGCACAGTCTCTCAATACACGCCCAGGAATGTTGTCAGGACCCGGAGCTTTGCGTGCATTGATCCTGCTGAGGGATCTCCTCACGCTGTCCGGGGACATCGTCATCACCTGGTCGCTGGGAGGAGGTGGAGTCTTCTGTGCAGTGGTGCTGTTTTGTGCCTCAAAGCGAGCAAAGAAGGCATTCAGCTCATTCAGCAGGGGGATGGTGCTGTCACAGGTCTGTGGTGGGGCTTGTAGTCCGTAATGGTCTGAATCCCCTGCCACAGGCTCCAAGTGTTTCTGCTGTCGCTGAAACGATGGGCTATCCTCCTGGAGTACTGTCTCTTGGCCTCTCTGATGCCGCGGGATAGGTTGGCCCTAGCTGTCTTCAGGCCCTCCTCATCTCTAGCTCTAAAGGCAGCGTTCCGAGCCTTCAGAAGTCTGTAGACCTCCCCTGTCAGCCACGGCTTCTGGTTGGCCCGGACAGTGATAGTCTTTGTGACCTTTACATCATCAATACACTTGAAAAGCACTGTCCTTACTCTCACACTTATCTGACTGGTTTCTTTAGTAATTTTGTCTGCTAACAGTCAAGCCTTTGCTAACAAGACGGGATATTAGCACTTAGTGTAAACAGACAATACATTTAAAAGTTTTGCTAATGCAAAAACAGGTTTAACATGAACGCAGAAGTCCACACATGTACAAGAAACAAAGTCACACAATGTTTTCTTTCTGTATCTCTGTATCTTGATTGACAGTTGTCTCATCCAATCAGTAGTAAGTATTTCATTCACAAACGATACATAATTTTTACCTTTTGTCTGACTTGTCATTGTGTTTTCAGACTTTTTTGGGTGATTTGTCTTTCACTTCACAAATATTTTACAGTGTGTCATGTATAATCTTACCACAGTATCTCCAGTTTACAGTGAGGATTCTGTAGTACATCAGAGAGCAGATTCACTGATTTTCCTACTTTATTCAGAGACAGATTCAGTTCCCTCAGATGTGAGGGGTTTGATCTCAGAGCTGAAGCCAGAGCAGCACAACCTTCATCTGTGACACCACAATCTCTCAACCTGTAGAGAACAATGACACACTCTTCACTCTCAGATCAGATCAGTTTAGCTGTGAATACATTAATAAAGAGACAGTACAAACACAACTTACAAAACACAAATAAACATGTTTGATGGATCATTGGACTGAAATATAAAATGTCACAGAACAAAAACATGAGCCTCATTTAAGATAATCTTAAGATAAATAATATTACTTTACTTACATAAGAGGACAAAACTTTGTTGTTAGTCTAAAAACAGCTTATATTGAAGCCAAAACAACAGCTTGTGGAATGTTCTACTCTATGATGTCAGTGGTTCTCTACCAGGGGGGCGCGAGATAACTTATAACTAAAATATAATATATTCACTAATGTTATGACTGATATGTTAAATAATGTATAAATATATATAATTAAATAACAGCACAACCTCTATACGTAATGTGTGATGTTCTGTGTTTCGGAGCAGCAAGCCATTTCTCATCACGCTGTGTACGGCGGCTCAAAACTGCTGTATGAGCATATGATATGCAAACTACAGCTCTCGGCTGGATAAAGATTTGATGGATGACGATTGTAATCAAGGTAAAGATGATTACACTGACATACAGTACAGGATCGTGCATTAGGTGCGTGTGCGCTGTGTCGGTTATAATTGATGCGCAAACGAAAATGTATGTGCGCTCTCGTACATATTTCTGCTTGAATACAGCTCAGTATATTCACGTAGTTGAATATAGCAAGTGTTTTATAACAGGTGCTTGCGTGTTTTGGAGACGTTTGTGAGGAACAGTGGTGTTTATGTCCAAATGGGCATCAGACGCCCCAAACAGCTTGTTCTGACAGACGTACGAGCCGCCTTCAGATCACTGAGTTCAGAATGGTTTAATTTTTCATTTGTATTTTGGTGTGTTTAGTGATTCTGAATGGACCCGTATAG
This sequence comes from Aspiorhynchus laticeps, assembly GCA_023376895.1. NCBI lineage: Eukaryota > Metazoa > Chordata > Actinopteri > Cypriniformes > Cyprinidae > Aspiorhynchus > Aspiorhynchus laticeps. Next base: position 2,491,368 of record CM041799.1, read on the forward strand.
TAGTTTATATGCAGTCCTTTGGCATCTCCCTGTGGTATGGTTTGGTATGGCAGGTTGACTTGTGCTTATATGTTAAAATTACTGTATAATTGAGCTTTACATACTTTTGAGTTGGTAAACACAACTTGACGATACTTTTACGTTTTGTTCTACAATGTAAACTGCACCCACTCACAGCCCAAACGTTCTTATCTATTTACTTATTAAAAACATACATTTTCAAAAATGATCATAACTGCTTCAAATTTTTAGTTTTGGGTATGGATGTGTGTAATTTACGTTGTAGAACAAAACGTAAAAGTATCGTCAAGTTGTGTTTACCACAGGCTTTATTTTACTCATAAATTGAAAAACCCCATTATAAAACCCCATAGGAAAATCTCAAAGGAACCCGCGACGAATTACTCTTCCGGGTTCTGACATCATAGTTCCCCCACTCTATTGGATCCGATGTGGCACCACACAAGTGTGAGTAACTGTTTTTATTACGTGATCACTATTGTCTCTTCTTAAGGTGCGTTCACACCAGACGCGGGTGCGAATTGAGCGTTTCGGCGTTTGACGCGCGTAACGCGTTAACCAATCAGTAGCTTGCTCTAGTAGTGACATGACTACGACGTAGCGAGCGGAGGGAATCCGAAACAACAATGGAGGACAAAATAATCATTGCTGTATGTGGACACCTGGAGCTGTATGATACATCTTCATACTTTTACAGAAACATGAATAAAAAGGATTTTGCTTGGAAGAAAGTGAGTGAACAAGATATTGCTGTGATCTAAAGCTCTGTGTATTAAATGCCGCTCCATCTGAAAGCACGTGATGGAGATCACAGAACCTGCTTTACTGACGAGATGCGCATGACTGTCAGGGTTCTGTCACTTCGGTCTAGTGTTATTCATGGTTTTGTGACAGAGCTCTGACACTCCCTTCATGTCCTGTTTTTATGTGAGTGCGCGGCTTCGAGTGTGCTCGAGCCGCGCGCTCTCTTGTCTGCGTGCCTTGTTTTGTGTTGGAGCGTGGTGTTCGGATCCCGGCACTCATGTCTTGAGTTTCGGTTTCGTGTCGGGGTTCGGACACTCGTGCTCCATGTTCTGTCTCATTGTGTGAGCGTGCAGCTCGAGTTTGCTCGGCCGCGCGCTCTCTTGTCCACATGTGTTGTGTGTGTGTGTGTGTGTGTGGTGTTGCACGCAGTTCTTGTTTTTATCGGCTGCATGCATTCATGTTATGTCTTGTGCTGTGTGGCACGCATCTCATGTATTTCATTGGCTGCGTGCCTTTCATGTTGTCATGTTTTGTGTGAACACGCGGCTTATGAGTGTTCTCATTAGCTGCGTGTTCGTGTCCTGTTTTGCACATGGCTGGTGATTTGTTTTGCTGGCCATGTGCTTGTGTTTTTGTTTTGTGTGAGCACATGGCTTTTGTCTTAGTTTTCTGTGTGCCATGTGCTCTCATGTCAATTGTCTTGACCCCACCCATCTTGTTACCTGATTATTGGTTAATTTGCCCCACCTGTGTTTATCTCATTACCCTCCTCATTTGCTCCCTTTATAATCTCCTTGTGTTTGCAGTCCCGTGCCAGTTCGTCATCTATGTTACAGTTGAGTCTTCGCTGTTACCCTTGCCTTGCCTTGCCTTGCCTTGCCTTGCCTTGCCTTGCCTTGCCTTGCCTTGCCGCCAGCCGTGTTTTTCCCCCACGGGGTAGTTTTGGTTGTTTGTTTTGTTTTATTTTTAATCAAATAAAAGCCCATTCTCCTGCACCACTGAGTCCTCGCCTCATCCCTTTACCCAACCCTGACAGTGACAATCACATGCGATTTATCGTGCAGCCCTAATTTTAGTTTGTTTGTTGATCACAAAGTACAAAGTAGATGAGGAAAACTAGGGTGCCAGTTGTATTCAAAGCGCCCCATTACCGATACTGTTTATAGTGGCAGAAGCCCCTCCCATGACATGAATTCGCATCTGTTGTGAAGTGAATTTCACGTGTGAATGAAGCGAATATCATTCGCGAATGAAGCGAGTAGACTCAAAATGTTCGAGCGTCCATCTACGCGCGAATAGCGCGATTTATTCGTGCAAGTCGCATCTGGTGTGAACGCACAGTTACAGATAGTTTGATATGTATTGAGTTATTTATGTGTTTTTGACCTAAATCACAGCAGTGTCCATCTGTGAAGGACATAGACTGTCAAACACACAACTATTAGCCAATCACAGCAGGGGGCGTTTACTTCTGACTCTACAATCCTCAACGCCTTCAAACAGTGCGTTCTGATGAGGGGGTCAAAAACAGGACAGAAAATAGCTTATTACTTCTAAATTATGTTTTTTGATGTAAAAAACATTACAAGTCGACCTCAGAGAACAGTACAAAATAAAAACAGAGGCAGTTCATGACCCTTTAAAAATTACAATTACTTAAATTCCTTTTTTTGCAAAGAAATTTTTAATTATTGACAAACCCAAATAATTTATTCATATGACACTTCTCTGTCTCCGAATCTTACAGTGTCACTGATTTGATATAAAACACATCAAAATACTGACTGAGCACTAACCTCTGCAGCTCTTAAGATTTATGAGCTTTTAACTTTGATTTTCTTAATGTTTTAACAGTGAAGTGATTGTTCTCAGTGATACTTACTGAACTGATCTGGATTCTTTAATCACAGGCAGCAGCTTCTGAAGAACGTACATATTTTCAGCCTCATTCTTTCCTTTAACAAATTTATCAAGACGAAACTCATTCAGTTCCTCTTCTGATGTCAACAACACAAAAACTACAGCTGACCACTGAGATGAAGAGAGTTTGGCTTCCTTTATTCTTCCAGATTTCAGATACTGTTGTATTTCCTCCACTAGTGAACGATCACCCAGTTCATTCAGACAGTGGAACAGATTGATGGATTGCTCTGGAGAGTCAATGGTCCTGATCTTCTTCTTGATGTACTCAACTGTTTTCTTTTTGCTGTCAGATCTGCTTCTTTTCAGTGTCATTATTTGTTGTAGGAGAATCTGATGAGACTCCACTGACAAACCCAGAAGGAACCGCAGGAAAAGATCCAGATGTCCATTTTTACTCTGTAGAGCCTCATCCACAGCTCTCTGATGCAGCTCAGATAATGAAACATGTTCTGATGAACTGAGTTGAAACCAGTCCTTCACTTTAGACCACAAACTCTGTTCGGTGATTGGCTCAAACACATTTCTGTTGTGGTTTGTACAGGAGAGGTACACATATAGAGCTGCTAGATGTTCCTGAATGCTCAGATGAACAAAGCAGAAGACTTTCCCCTGATACAAGCCAAACTCCTCTCTGAAGATCTGAGTGCACAATCCTGAGTACACTGATGCTTCTGTCACATCAATGCCACACTCTCTCAGGTCTTCCTCATAGAAGATCAGGTTGCCTTTCACAAGCTGCTGAAAAGCCACTTTCCCCAGTTTGAGGATCATGTCTTCATCTGTCACCTTCTTCTCATAGTCCTTCTCATGTTTGATGTCGGTCTGAAGGATCAGGAAGCGTGTGTACATTTGAGTGAGAGTCTTGGGAATCTCTCCACTCTCTGCTCGACTCAACATCTTCTCCAGAACAGCGGCTGAGATCCAGCAGAACACTGGGATGTGGCACATGATGTAGAGGCTCCTTGATGACTTCAGGTGTGAGATGATTGTATTGGCCAGACACTGATCACTGATTCTCTTCCTGAAGTATTCCTGCTTCTGTGGCTCATTGAAGCCTCGTACCTCTGTCACTCGATGGACACACTCAGAGGGGACGAGATCAGCTGCTGCTGGTCTGGAGGTGATCCAGATGAGAGCAGAGGGAAGCAGATTCCCCACAATGAGGTTCATCAGCAGCACGTCCACTGAGGCTGATTCACTTACATCACACAACCTCTCAGCGCTCTGAAAATCCAGAGACAGACGACACTCATCCAGACCATCAAAGATGAACAACACTTTATATTCATCACTGGATATTTCCATTTCTTTAGTTTCAGGGAAAAACACATGAAGAAGATCTGAAAGACTGAGTGTTTTGTCCTTCATCAAGTTGATTTCTCTGAAAGGCAGTGGAAATATGAGCTGGACGTCCTGATTCTCTTTCCCTTCAGCCCAGTCCAGGATGAACTTCTGCACAGAGACTGTTTTTCCAATGCCAGCGACTCCCTTTGTCAGCACAGTTCTGATGGCTTTGTCTTGTCCAGGTAAAGGTGTAAAGATGCCATTGCATTTGATGGCTGTGTCCTCTGTTGCTGCTCTCCTGGATTGTGTCTCAATCTGTCTCACCTCATGCTCATTACTGATCTCTCCACTCTCACTCTCTGTGATGTAGAGCTCTGTGTAGATCTCATTCAGGAGTGTTGGGTTTCCCTGCGTCGCTGTTCCCTCATACAGATGCTCAAACTTCTTCAGCAGATTTGATCTAAACGTGTTGAGGACTTCATGCCTGTAAATTAAAATACTGCATTAATAATAAGCTAAGCTAATGTATTCTGTATCATAATCAAACAATATTTTACATAAATATTAGACCTGAGATCAGTCTTTCTATCTTCACTCTTTAACTCTATTGCCTGATTCATAGACCCGTCACTCCTCATAGACACACAGCTGGACTCTGCTTCTGATCTCTTCTGCTGAACTGAACTATAACAGAGAGAGAATAAAGTGAATCCTTTACCATACTCAACAAAGTACATGCTCATATATTATTTAAACAATCACTTTAAAGAACACTTAATGATAATTTCATTTACAATATTTTATTACAAAAGATGGTAAATAGAACAGTGCTTTCACAAATGCATCTCTCTGTGTAACACTATGTTAAAATTTCAGATAAAGATAAAGATAACACTAGGTTGATAATATAAAATTACATGCTATTAGTGCTGGACAATGATTAATCGTGATTAATCGTTGCCCAGCACTAAACACAAAAACGTACCTGAGATCAGTCTTTGTATCTCCACTCTTAAAATATATTGGAGGACTCATAGACCCGTCACTCCTCATAGACACACAGCTGGACTCTGCTTCTGATCTCTTCTGATGAACTGAACTATAACAAAACAGATTTAATCCTTTATGATGATAATATCTTTCTTTTCAGGTCTACTATGTATTTCATCAAAAATACTGCAATGAGGAGGCTTTTTGACCTTACAATTATTTTAATCATAATCTTCATTTTAACGTAAAAGCATCCAGACAATAAAAAATAAATAAATAAAAACCTTGATGGAGACTCCCATCTCCCATCATTCAAGGTGATTTAATACAGTGTTTATTCAAAGTACCTGCATCCTGGAGAAAAATCTTCATCTATGGATGTTTGTGTGTGATCCATGATGAAACAAATCTGATTATACTACAACACTAATTTTGTAAAAATATAATAATTTCTTTTACACATTTTTTATGATTTTTTAATCATGAAAAACGATTAATAACTTCATTGTAACACACTGTACTATGTGAACTGAACAGTGAACAGTGATGTGTGTTACAGTAAAGTTATTAACTATTTTTTCATAATAAATAATCATAAAAATATGGAAAACCAATTTTTTTCAAAATAAGTGTTGTAGTAGTATAAACAGCAGGAGGTCAGTGATGTGCGTTACTGTGAAGTTGAGTATTTTATTAGTAACATGTTTCGTGTTTCGCTCTTTGCAGACGGTCCCTTAGGACTTGTCTCTCAATGTATTTTGTACAGAGCAGAGGAAAGCTCGTTTTCAGAATAAAATCGCTTGTAGCTCGTTTACTACATCACTACGAAAGAAAAGAGGCGTCATTTGTGTAGTATTTTTTTTTTCTCATGAGTTATTGATCCGGAAAAGTCGAATCTGTGAATATCTTACCAACTTTAACGAATTGATGGAGACTCCCATCTACCATCATTCAAGGTGATTTAATACAGTGTTTATTGAAAGTACCTGCATCCTGGAGAACAATCTTCATCTGTGGATGTTTGTGTGTGATCCATGATGAAACAGAATCTGATCTCCAGCACTGACAATGTAGCACAATGTTAGTCGTGAGCAGGGCCAGATTTATGCACGTGCCTATGCTTGCTCGTCCAACAAACCCAATGAAGAAAGAGATATATCATATTTTTTTGTTATAGTATGGGCTATCTCAGGGCCGTAGCTAGAGGATTGGGGGCCCCCTGAAAAAATATTGATGTGGGCCCCCCCACACACACATATCATATACTGTACAATATACAAGCATGGAACCAAATTGCATGCTTTTTTGTGGTTTTCATAATATCTCAGTTATACAACTAATAAAATATTAGAATTATTCACAGAACATGAGCCTATATAGTATAATTCCTGGATTAAGTGGGGCCCCCTGGGCGGTGGGGGCGCCTAGAATTGTCCCCACCTTTCACCCCAGTAGCAACGGCCCTGGGCTATCTACAACAGTAAAAGAATCAAAACCCCAGAAGACATTGAGCAAATAAATATAACAAACAATAGGGTAAAAAATGACAAACTATTTCCATGTCTTCCACCTTTTTTATGTAGGCTACGGAAATCACGCTTTCTTTCTCCCGTTCTCTCTCACAGACGCACACACACAGATACGCACTCGCGCGCGCGCACACACACACGCGCACACACACACGCGCACACACACACACACACACACACACGCACTCGCACACACACACACACACACACACGCACTCGCGCACACACACACACGCGCACACACACACACACACACACACACACAGACACGCACTCGCACACACACACACACACACACACAGAGACACGCACTCGCGCACACACACACACACACACACAGACACACACTCGCGCACACACACACACAGACACGCACTCGCGCACACACACACACAGACACGCACTCGCGCGCACACACAGACAGACACGCACTCGCGCACACACACAGACAGACACGCACTCGCGCACACACAGACAGACACGCACTCGCGCACACACACACACAGACACGCACTCGCGCACACACACACAGACAGACACACTCGCGCACACACAGACAGACACGCACTCGCGCACACACACAGACAGACACGCACTCGCGCACACACACAGACAGACACGCACTCGCGCACACACACAGACAGACACGCACTCGCGCACACACAGACAGACACGCACTCGCGCACACACACAGACAGACACGCACTCGCGCACACACAGACAGACACGCACTCGCGCACACACACAGACAGACACGCACTCGCGCACACACACAGACAGACACGCACTCGCGCACACACAGACAGACACGCACTCGCGCACACACACAGACAGACACGCACTCGCGCACACACGCGGAGACGTGGACAGAAACGTGTTGCCAGAGCTGCGGCTGCCCAGCCAATGTATCAATAAAATAGTTTCGCAGCTGAAAAGCTACATGACATTTCTCAATAGCGAGGTTCTTGAAGCAGTTTAACTTAAAGAATCGCTATTAGTAGACGCTGCTGCTGAAAACTGTTGAGAGATGCACAGACGCTGGTATCTCTCTCTCGCTCTAATAAGTGCGTCAGACTGCATTAATAACTGTGTTAACCTGCCTATCAATGGCTCAAGCCTCTGTTATTAGTTCTAAAATTACGTTTTGGAATTTGCAATGGAAAAAAAATAGTTCAACACACACGAGATTTCAGGACGGAAACTTGTCAAATTGTCTTGAAATAAATCATCTGAACAATGTCTTGATGTGTGGTTGTGACTCCAGGCCGTTCAAATTATTAGAGAAATAATGCACTCCTGAAGTGGTTATGTGTTTAAAGAATCTTTCTCAGTTCTCAAACTAATTAAGAACTACATTCGATTTTTATTGACTAACAAGCGCTTATTGCGATAGAAAACACTGTAACGGTGTCCACTGATTAAGAAATATTTTGTTTGCTTTGGTGGTAGCTAATGTTAGGCCTATTATATTAATAGGGAAGGGAGGCCCAAAAATAGTTTTGCCTGTGTCACGAAAAGAGGTAAATCCAGCCCTGGTCGTGTGTTAACAAATGATCAAATAAACCACAGACAACACCAAACACCAATCAAACCACGTTCATTTGCTTGAAAAAGAAAATATTAAAACATAAAATATACGTCCTGTAGAGGAAATATGAATGCGGAAGTCACTGTAAAGCTGAGCATCAGCACTCACCTTATTTACACAGATTCACAAAATCCACCGTCTTTCTATGAAGCAGCTGCACTTAAATCATGACTTAGCTTTGATAAAGGTTCCTATGAAACACTGATATTCCGTATAGAATCGATTCTGGCTGTTTAAATGGAGAAACATCAACTCTGAACATTTACTTTCACTTTTTGTTACGTGAAAAACAAAGATGACGTCACTGCACTCACCTGTAGTGTTTAAGGGAGCGTCTGTAAACTACAAACTACAAAACACACTTAACACAGACAGAGACAGAACAAATCAACTCAGGAAACATAAGAGTATAAATACTAAACCAAACCAGTACGAAACATTTTATTTTTTTATTATTAAATATATATTTTTTAAACTTGCAATGCAATTGTATATTAGATAATATTTTTCTGTCTTCATTTTTTATAATTCATTCAAACAATTTTTTTTATTATTATTATTATTAATCGTTATTTTGTCAATGATGTAAACACTTTAAATATTTTATTCTGAATCCCCATGTAATGTTCCTTCACAAAATGCACAGAAAAACAAAGACAAATTGGTAAGGTTGTAATTTCAGTAAATGGTCATGAATTCAGAAATTAGAGCTTTGCCATGTTGCAGTTATGTCTCAAACATACTAAAATGTATTAATAAATGATGCAACTGGCCCTTGTGTCTTGTGTCCATTAAATGGGATTTGATGGTGCTGCTGTGCAGTCAGACTCGGACACGCGTGTCTCTTTTTTTTTAATTATTATTATTTTTTTTTATTAATCATAATGCATGTAGTGATTCATTAAATCTTTCACTATCAACTGCAGCCAAAGTATGCATTATAATATTTGCAGATTCCTTGTTACATCTGAAACTGGTTGTTTGTCTTGTTTTTATGCATTTTACTTTCTAAATGTGTAACAATGAATAGATATGTATTATAATGTATTATAAAAGTGCTTGCAATTATTTATGAGATCATTTGGTATGGGATCAGATTCCCGCCAAAAGTATTGCAGTCATGGATAAAAAAATAACAAGCGTGAAAACAAAATTTAAAAACGCAAGTAAAAATATATTGCACAAGATTTAAAAAAACAACAACAATAACATCACCACTTTAATATGTCTTGCAATACAGTATATCTGTGCGTGCAAAGGTTCTGCGCGATTGTTTAATATTTTCGGGGTCTGGATTGATATGGCAATATTGAGGAACTTGCTGTTCTGGCAAGGGGCGGGGCTGTACTGAAACACTGTCTAAGCTGTTCTCCAATCACAACACACTGGAACAGCTAACCAAATCACAACACATTTAGTTTTTCGGAAGGCGGCCTTCATTAAACCCGGAACTAATCTATGGGATCATTTTCTCGCCAAAAGTATTGCAGTCACGGATAAAAAAAATAACAAGCGTGAAAACAAAATTTAAAAACGCAAGTAAAAATATATTGCACAAGATTTTAAAATGAAAGCAAAGTTTTCAGAATAGCAAGCAATGGTCACGAATCGAAAAATAATAAGCGTAAATAAAAAAATGAATAACGCATTTTTAAAACTAATAAGCATGAATCAAAACTTTAAACACATTTAAAATCATATTGCACAAAATTAAAATATTAATGCAAAATTATCTGACTTTCGTACATAATCTTGTTTTCCTTGGTTATATTTCTCAGTTTTTTCTGCTCTCATAAATTTTCTGCTCATATTTGTATTTTTTGTATGCTTATGCTGTTTTCCCTTCGTGCTTGTTTCCATGTTCTGCACTTGCTTTCCCAAATGTTGCGGTTAGAGTTTCATGTAAATCAGCGCGGGCTCAAGCGTCTTCATTGGTCCACTAGTTCTCGATTGACAGCTCCTCCTCAGCCAATCAGTGGAAGAGGGGCGGTGACGTCACTCCAGTGCTCTCTTTAGCTGCCGATGCTCAGTGTTCTGTTCACTTGTTCAGGTGAAAATGGATTCCTGTCAGCTGGGAAACATGTTTCTGTACAGGACACTGTTATATGTGTCTGTCTGTCACTGCTGTACACCTGCCTGGCGATCCGTTAACGTTAAATGAGCCGAATAAATTTATTTATAATATTTATTTATAAATTTATTTGTAATATTATAAATAATATTACAGTGTAATATTCACAAAAAGTGAAAAAGCATAATAGGACCCCTTTAAACACCGGACTGAGTCGACCTCAAAGAACATGCCTTTCTGCAAGTGAGCAAAAAAAAATATTGCAATTGGTTCCAGTTTAAATTAAAAATAATATATTGTAGTACATTTTCACACCTGCCATTTCCCTTGCTAGCTCTGCCTATATAAGCCCTGTGTTTTCACTCTCTCATTGTGAGTCTTGTTTGTGTTACGCTGCATTTCTGAGTGCTCTCTCTGGTTACTCGTGTTATGGTTTTGATCTTGTGCCTGATTTCCTGGATTTCCCTGTTTGTCTGTGCTTTGGTTTCTGTTCTTTGGATTGTTTGCCCTGTGATTTTGACCCTTTGCCTGGTATTTTCATTACAATTGTGGATTACTCTTATTAAAGCTACATTTGGATCTTCAGCCCAAGTCTTGGAGCAGTTCGTAACACAAATAAACTTTATTTAATTTTCAAAATAATGTGTTATTTATTTACATCTTTGTGAGCTGTATGTTTGACACCCCTGAACTACATTGTAGACAATATCTGGTGAATCGAAATTGATTCTGCATTCAGATTCATGGTCCATTACCAATAAAACAAGACAGTGAAAGACGACACACATGACAGTGTGATGCTGTGTGTCTCTGTGTCTTCAGTCTCTGTTGATTGTGTGACTGTGACGTCTCTGTAGCGGCTCCTTATTCACCATCAGCTGATCCTGAGGAACCTGGACTGACGTCTAGAATAAAACACACAGACAGTCACATATGAGTATGAGACATTATAGACAAGAGAGTATGAGACAAGAGAGTAACGCAATTTCAATTCTCTGTATGTATGTACGGTACATGTGGCAGAATTGAAAATAAAGCAGACTTTGACTTTTGACTGTCACATCACATCAGCAGATCCATTTCAGAATAAACACAGTATATTCACATTACAGCCAGAGATATGAATGAACAACTGATCATAGATTAATAACAGTGATGATCAACCAATATTCATAGATCACAGAATTAAACAGTTTCATGTACTGGGACTAAACTGAAACTGAATAATTATCTTATATTCTCCAATTACACACATATGAGCCTGTTACTCACCTTTGGACATTTTAAAAGATTTAAATAATAATATACTCACAATAGTCTAATGTCTCCAGTTTATAATGTGGATCATCTTTCAGATCAGAGAGTAACTTCACTCCTGATTTTCCTAGTTTATTCTCAGACAGACTCAGATATCTCAGGTGTGAGGAGTTTGATCTCAGAGCTGAAGCCAGAGCAGCACAACCTTCATCTGTGACACCACAATTATTCAACCTGTAGAGAACAATGACAGAATGTGAATTATAGTTCAAGTGTCTGTAGTTTGTTATTGACTCTGGTCTCAGAGCAGGAGAGGAGATATAATGACAAGCACTACAACAAACTGCTGCTGATAGAATGAGATTTATGCATGTTGATGCTCAATGGTGCTGTTTGAAACGGTCGTGTGCTTCAGGACTGAACAGACACACAGAGCTGAATGTGAGATATTGTTTCATAGTGATATAAGGACGCATCTGTCTGGAGAAACAGTCACTTGTTTCCTCTAATAAACACCTACAGGAGGACATTTGCTTCACATGAGCCACATGTTCCCCATTACATCTCATTTATTAACTCTTGTAATCAAACACATCATTGTGTCATGTTTGACAGCTTATGAACTGAACAGAAATCACTAAATCATACATTAATATCTGAACATTCAGGTTAAATCTTTATGACATCTGTAAGAACACAATGAGCTCACGTGATTTAAGAAAAAGTGGAAAATAAGAGGAAAATAAACTCTTACACAGAGATGAAGGAGGTGAAGGAGTATTAATCAAACTAGCAGAAGCAACTGAAGCTCCTGTAAATGTTTGGTGGATCAAAAACAGGAGCAAGAGCTCATGTGATGTGATGAAGATGAATGAAATGAACTTCATCTTCAGTCATTTGTGCTGAGATTTAGTGTCTAGTCAGAATTTACATTAAAGGACACAACTTACTTAAGACAAAGTCATGAGACTATCAGAGAGATGATCTTACCACAGTATCTCCAGTTTACAGTGAGGATCCTTCAGTCCAGCACAGAGACGCTTCACACCTAAATCTCTTATTTTATTCCCAGACAGATACAGTTCTCTCAGGTGTGAAGGGTTTGATCTCAGAGCTGAAGCCAGAGCAGCACAACCTTTATCTGTGACGCCACAATAACTCAACCTGTAGAGAACAATGACACAGTGTGAATTGTAGTTGAAGTGTGTGTTGTTTGTTATTGACTCTGGTCTCAGAGCAGGAGAGGAGATATAATGACAAGCATTGCCACAAACTGCTGCTGATAGAATGAGATTTATGCATGTTGATGCTCAATGGTGCTGTTTGAGACTGTTGTGTGCTTCAGGACTGAACTGACACACAGAGCTGAATGTGAGATATTGTTTCATAGTGACAAAGTCCCTTTAAGGCAAGTAATTTCACTCAGCGGCCATCTTTGAATGTATAATTGTGTAATTTATACTATTTACAGATTCTGATAATCTACACATACATCTGTACATGAGATTACGCATTACAGCAGCGCAGGTTGGCACACCAGCACTGACAAACATTTGTCTTGCACTCCTCCATCGTGGCACCTTGAGTAGCAATCGCATACCATCATTATAAGCTACATTAAGTCTCTGCATGCTGTGCTTTCTATAATGCCGCCACAAATGGGCAGTATAGGGGTACAGTATGCTTTAAAAAGTGTTGTCTTCACAGCACATACCAAATTTGCGAATCAACATATTGGCCAGTGCATACAGCGTACAACACTGTCTATACATCTCCCTATCATCAGACAGGTCATCAGTTATATAATGCCCTAAGTATTTAGCCTCATTACAAACTTTAAGGACACTCCCAGACAGAGAGAAGTCAGGAAATGTCAATTTCCTGTCCTCCCTACTACTATAATCATAATATTACTCTTTTTGGCATTATATTTAATATCAAAATCTGAACCATATCAAGAGCAAATCCTCAGTAACCGTTGAAGACCAGCACTATATGGGCAAAAGATCACCAAATCATCTGCATACATCAATTTGTTTATGATAGTATGACCAACCATACAACCTGTTCTACAACCATTTAACTGCTGTGATAAATCATCCATATAAACATTAAATAAAAAGGGAGACAATATGCTTCCCTGTCTGACACCATTACATACGCTGAAGGAGCAGACACACAATTACCCCATTTTACATACATTAATTGATGAGCATACCAAAAAGCCAAGATTCTCACTATAAATTTGGGAACTCTATTATATAACTTAAAAAATATTTTTTCATGATTTACACGATCAAGGGCTTTAGAAGCATCAATAAAACACATAAAATTGTGGAATTATTTACAACCCCAAATCAGAAAAAGTTGAGACAGTATGGAAAACGCAAATAAAAAAATAAAGTAGTGATTTCTAAATTTACTTTGACTTGTATTTCATTGCAGACAATATGAACACAAAATATTTCATGTTTTGTCTGGTCAACTTCATGTCATTTGTAAATATACATCCTTTCCTGTCATTCAGACCTGCAACACATTCCAAAAAAAGTTGGGACAGTAAAGCATTTACCACTTTGTAATGTTGCCATTCCTTTTCACAACACTTAAAAGACGTTTAGGAACTGAAGACACCAAGTGATGAAGTGTTTCAGGTGTAATTTTGTCCCATTCTTCCTGCAAACAAGTCTTAAGGTGGGCAACAGTACGGGGTCTTCGTTGTCGCATTTTGCGCTTCAAAATGCGCCACACATTCTCTATTGGAGACAGGTCGGGACTGCAGGCAGGCCAGTCAAGTACCCGTACCCTCGTCCTCCGCAGCCAGGACTTTGTAATGTGTGCAGAATGTAGTTTTGCATTGTCTTGTTGAAATATGCATGGACGTCCCTGGAAAAGATGTCTTCTTGAAGGCAGCATATTGTGCTCCAAAATCTCTATGTACTTTTCAGCATTAATGGTGCCATCACAGAAGTGCAAGTTACCTTTGCCAAGGGCACTGACACAACCCCATACCATGACAGACCCTGGCTTTTGGACTTGTTGCTGGTAACAGTCTGGATGATCCCTTTCTTCTTTGGTCCGGAGCACACAGCGTCCATTCCTCCCAAAAAATACCTGAAATACTGATTCATCTGACCACAGTACACGTTTCCACTGTGTGATGGTCCATCCCAGATGCCTCCGAGCCCAGAGAAGTCGACGGCGCTTCTGGACACTGTTAACATAGGGCTTCCTTTTGGCAAAGTACAGTTTTAACTGGCATTTGTGGATGTAACTACGTATTGTGGTACTTGACAAAGGTTTGCCAAAGTAGTCCTGAGCCCATGTGGTGATATTGCTAATAGATGAATGACGATTCTAGATGCAGTGCCGCCTGAGGGATCGGATATCAAGGTTGTTCAGCTTAGGCTTGCGCCCTTGTCCTTTCCGCACTGATATTCCTCCAGATTCCTTGAATCTTTTAATTATGTTATGCACTGTTGAAGGTGAAATATCCAAATCTCTTCCTATCTTTCTTTGAGGAACATTGTTTTTAAACATTTCAATAATTTTCTCACGTATTTTTTGGCAAACTGGCGATCCTCGGCCCATCTTTTAGACCTTTCTTGGATGCTGCTTTTGTACCAAATCATAATTACAATCACCTGTTGACATCAACTGTTTCAAATCACATCATTATTTAACCAATTTACCTAATTACTAGCCCTAAATTGCTCCTTTTTTGGAATGTGTTGCAGGTCTGAATGATAGGAAAGGATGTATATTTACAAATGACATGAAGTTGACCAGACAAAACATGAAATATTTTGTGTTCATATTGTCTGCAATGAAATACAAGTCAAAGTAAATTTAGAAATCACTACTTTCTTTTTTTATTTGCGTTTTCCATACTGTCCCAACTTTTTCTGATTTGGGGTTGTATAAAAAAATATATTAAGTTATAAAAATTTAAAATCTCATTTAGAGCAAAAATACACACATCAGTGCCATGTTTAAGTTTAAAACCAAACTGGTTATCAGAAGTCAGGACAAAATGTTCCATCTTATTCAATAAAATCCTTTCAATAACCTTGGATAAAGTATTGGCCAAGGCTATAGGCCGGCAATTATCCATGCTATTTATTTTACCAGCTCTGTCTTTACTAATAGGCACTAACATAACAGATAAAATAGAATCTGGTAAAATACCATTTACTAAAAACCCAGTAAAACAAATAGCGAGCAAAGGATATAATTTTCTACTTGCAAATTTTAAATGTTCAGTAGATATCTTATCCATACTATATGCCTTATTACCTTTTAGCATCATAACTGCATCATAAACTTCTTGCGGAGAGACATTCACAACTTCAATGTGAAATCAATGTTGCCCGTTACAAAACAGTTACTCTTAACACAGTTAAACCGCTCATAATAATGCTTTTGCCACATTTGAGTAATCTCCTCTGACCCGCTTACCCCACTTATATTTGTTGGTAAAGATGTTTTACAGTTGTTCATTCATTTGATTTCTTTCCAAAAATAATTTAAATTATTATTTTGCAGTTTCTTTGCAAGAGAGTCAGATCTCGTATTTTCATTCCTCTTGTTGAAACGTAATGCATACTTAAAATTTGCATTTGCCTATTTTTTGTATTCAAATAAAGGACCATATTTATGTCTCCCTGACTCAACCCAAGCTTTAAAAGCCTTTCTAGCCTCAGCATGAAACTATTTTACGTATTCATTCCAACCTGGCTTAGAGTTATACATCTTAGTATTATGCAGAGACCTGCTTGAAGTAAGAAGATACTCCACAATATTATCATAAAACAGACATAACTCAATACCATGTTGCGGATTCTTACAATTTATATCACAGCATATAGCTGCGTCTTTAGGTAAATCAATATTACTCAACATGTCAGACTGAAAACAATATCCTTTAAGTTTCTCCTCAGTCAAGTTAAACCAATCTAATTTCCCTACCTGCATGTTGTTATTCATAGACAACAGTGTAGGTAAATTGCCCAGATTTATAGACATAGAAAAAGGCACATGATCAGTAGTGGCAAACTCATAATTAATTCTCATGGACTCTAAGGAATCATGTGCATCAGTTGTGCAGATGCAATGATCTAACCATGAGGTTGTGTGCCATGCATCACTGATATACTGTATGTGTATTTTTTAGCAGGTGAATGTTCTGGAGAGGACCAAACCATTATCAGAGCAGAACTGAATTAAATGATTGTCAAATAAAGAGCTACCATCTCCACCGATAGCATGGCGATATTGAGCGTTGCATTTTTCCACATTCAAGCAGCACATGCAAAGCATGCAATGACTGTGGCAACTTTAACATTTCCATAGTATCCTTTCAAAAGTTATTGCATTCCTTATTCAAACTGATTTTTTGTTCTTCATGAATATATGGTTGACCCGAAGAATGAAAGCTATATCATACACTTGGAAAAATGATGAGCTATATCACTGCTTATCAGAGATGGGGGACTCGAGTCACATGACTTGACTCGAGTCTGACTCAAGTCGCAAATGTAAGGACATGTGAATTGCTTGACTAAATAAAGAAAATGACTTGACTTGACATGGACTTGAGATCCAGTGACTTGAGACTTGACTTGACTTGACCTTCATGACTCGGCAGGACTTGACTTTATAACAACTCTAATTATTATAAATCATTGCGACATAATTTGGTAAACAAAACGCAAGCCACTGAACCAGCAGCAGAAGTGATCCGGGTCTGCGCAGTTCATGACACTGCACGAGCACAGGAACACAGCGCGCCAAATACAGGGAGCAAGAGAATCTCCCGAGATGTTTGGATTAACACTTCCACACTGTATGCATTTGCAAAGCCAGGACGTCACCACTTCATAAAGGAAAGGTATGTAAGCTTGTTCGTTAGTTGAAAACAGCATTGGTCTTAAAATTCAGCTTAGGTCTGTCATTAAATTAAAGCGATTATAAATTATTAATCTCGTGTTTGTAATTAACGACGTCAAACTTTAATTTCGCTGGCGTTTGCCTCTCAGAACAGTGCTTTAGTGTCGAGTATCCCGCGTTGTAAATCAATATATGGAATTGTACCACGGAAACCACAGTGTTTTATCGATTAGTGATATTTCTCTTGAACCCAAAATCCAAGACATGTTGTCAAAATGGCCCTAGTATGAGTTTTTATATTTATAACATACGATATTTAGTCATATTTTCAGCACGGCTGCCAACAGTTCCGTTCAGCCCACAGCTAGAGTTAAGCGTGTCTCTAAGCAACACACTGTATCTCATAAGTGTCATAATATATTCCAACAAAGTGCAATCATAAAAATAAGAACAGAAAACAAATATTCTGGATTCGCGTGCGTCAAATTATGGTATTATCTACACATACAAGTACAAAAATAAAATTACATCCTTTTAGAAAAGTTGTCATAATACATAAAAAATGTGGCACTCTTTTTGTTATTTGTAAGTCTAAGAGATGAAACAAGAGAGTCCAATTAAACAAGAAAAAGGGGGAAAGACAAAGGAGATTTTTGCTTATGAATGAAGAATTTTGCATTCAGTATAATAAAATTAACAACATATTCAGCAGATAAAAGCTCTGGATTTTCATAATAAAAAATAACATCTTTGAGGACGAAGGCATGGGTTACATTTGTAAGATTAGAAACATAGGTGCTTAAGTCCCCCCATAATTTTTGGGCAACATCACAATCAAAAAAACAAATGGGCAGCTGTTTCCTCAACAAAACCACAAAAGAGCAATTCTCATCAACATCAGAATATTTAGAAATAGACAAATTAACGGGATACATTTTATGAAGGATTTTTTAATGAATCTCCTTAACCTTGTTAGATATGCTAAATTTACTTGGCAAAATCCAGACCTTTCTCCAATTTATAGTTGTTATAAAGGAACCCCAGTAGAATTTTCCTCTTGGAGTAATCTTTCTCTTTGTCTGAAATATTTTCCGAATATGTCTGTTATTGCATTTCCAATCTAAAATATCGATACCACCCAATCATAAAGCCGGATAAACACTGTTGCCTTTCCTGAATTTAAGGTGACTTTTAATTAACTGGGTTAAGCCTACTGGGATGGCTCTCATCAAAGTATTATATTCCTTTGGTGGGACTGGAAAATTATAGAGATTCATAAATTGTTCATATGTTAAAATATTACCAAACTCATCAAACACAGACAGAATACAGTTCAAGTTGTTGTTAAACCATCTAGGGGAAAAAAGAGACTTATTTCTAACAGCTATATCAGCATTATTCCAAAGGAGAACTTTGTGAGGGGGAGAAACCATGGACAAAACACAATTTCCACGAAAGAAGACATTGCTGATGGAAGTTAGATAAGGAAATAGGGAACTTGCCATGCAAGAAATTACACTTTAGTAAGAAAGACAGGCCACCAAGTTGGTCAAATATCTTATTTGGAATATAAAAAAAACAAACATTGACATTGGTTTCTTAAGCCAACTTCTCAGCCAGTTTAATTTAAAGGTGTTTACAGTATCTGCGAAGTCCCAAAAAATCAAGGCCACCTTCGCTTCTGGAATTAGCAAGCACTTCTCTTTTTAATTTGTAAGGTCTATTTTTCCAAATAAAATCCAAAAATATTTTATTAATTTCCTTTATAGCTTTATCATTGACAAAGAAAGAGCAAAATATACAAAGTGAGAGAGCCCTTCAACTTCAGATAAAAGAACTCTGCTGTATAAGAAAGATTTCTCTGAAGCCAGATATTAAAGATCTGTTTTGTTTTTATCATTGTATGAGAAAAGTTTAAATGATGTCTACTGATTGAATTTTTAGAGACATGAATTCCTAAATATTGTAAACTTTTTTTTTTTAACTAGGATACCTCCTAAGAGTATATCATCTAACCCGTTTCCCCTGAGTGAATTTCTTGAAGAAAGATAAGATCAGCTGCACTTTTACAAAATAAAAAAAATAGCTTTTCTTTTCAAACTGTCCCAAACCTCGAACATTCAACGTTACAACAGACAAAGATTTGAACTTGTACTCCATAAGAACCACCACACAATTTAAACAAAAACAACAAAAGAATAGCTTTCTTTAGCTTTACCCTAAATGTAAGGGAGAGGTGGTTAATAACCTAGTAAAATATATTGGCTTCAAGGTGAAAAACAGTTAAAGAAAAAAAAAAGTCAAGATTAATATTAAGGATAACAACAATTAAGGAGGATCAAAATAATAACTTCCATGTTACACACAACTTAAAAGAGTTTGTATGCCGATAGTGTTGTTACCCGTTTCACGTGTTTTAGAATACTGCATGAGAAAGGCAGCCAGTGCAGTCAGTAACTTAGCTTAGGTAACATCCGAATAGAAGACTTGCTTCCCATCGATCAAAGCAAAAAAACTGACATTTTTTTGTGACATTTCACTTTACAGCATGATTAAACAAGGTTTAAATCCATTACATTTTAATATTTGGCCATATGCAAACTCAGAAACTTTTATTTTGAAATCGCGATGTACAATACATGGCATATTTAGAAATAGGTTGATGTATTCTCCTGTGTTGGCAAAGGTTTATAAATGATAATCTCGTGTTTATAAGAGCAAAAAAAATTGATTGGCTAGTAATGTTAGTTTGGTTGAGAGTGAAATGTGTGCTCCTCTCATATCATTGGTAGGTGAACTCATGGACTCGAAAGTGATATCAACAAGGTTTTTTGTTTTTTTTTATATAAATATAGGATTCTTTTTTTCCGCAGCCAAAGGCTTCATGCTGGAGAACTTTAAACCCTGTATTTGCTGCACAGGAGCCACGTGTTCCCCATTACATCTCATTTATTAATGAGATAAATGAGATTTATATATATTAATAGACCTTGTGATCAAACACATCATTTCATGTTTGACAGCTTATAAACTGAAGAAATCACTAAATCCCACATTAATATCTGAACATTCAGGTTAAATATTTATGACATCTCTGAGAACACAATGAGCTCATGGGATTTCAGAAAAAGTAGAAAATAAGAGGAAAATGAACTCTTACACAGAGATGGGCAGGTGAAGGAGTATTAATCAAACTAGCAGAAGCAACTGAAGCTCCAGTAAATGTTTGGTGGCCAGAAACAGGAGCAAGAGCTCATGATGTGATGAAGATGAATGAAATGACCTTCATCTTCAGTCATTTGTGCTGAGATTTAGTGTCTAGTCAGAATTTATATTAAAGAACTCAGCTTACTTAAGACAAAGACATGAGACTATCAGAGAGATGAGCTTACCACAGTATCTCCAGTTTACAGTGAGGATCCTCCAGTACAACACAGAGAAGCTTCACACACAAATCTCTTATTTTATTCCCGGACAGATTCAGTTCTCTCAGGTGTGAGGGGTTTGATCTCAGAGCTGAAGCCAGAGCAGCACAACCTTCATCTGTGACGCCACAATCAACCAACCTGTAGAGAACAATGACACACTCTTCACTCTCTCAGATCAGATCAGTTTAGCTGTGAATACATTAGTAAAGAGAAAGTACAAATCAATGTGTGATGCATCATTGGTCTGAGATTTAAAAGGACAAAGAACAAATAAACATGATCATAAATCATTTAAAGCCTCATTCAAGAAAAATATGTACTATTTCTTTATTGCACTGTCAGTATTTTTAAACAAATTGTCTGTCTTATTTAGACATTCATTCAGATC
The DNA here is from genome assembly GCA_023376895.1 of Aspiorhynchus laticeps. NCBI lineage: Eukaryota > Metazoa > Chordata > Actinopteri > Cypriniformes > Cyprinidae > Aspiorhynchus > Aspiorhynchus laticeps. Next base: position 2,512,480 of record CM041799.1, read on the forward strand.
TGTTTAATCACACTATTCATTACACAGCTGAGCTTTAGACTGTTATTTTCATCTGTATTAATATGTATGGAGTGGCATGTATATGTGTGTGTGTGTCACAAATCCAAGCCATGAACTTCCAATCCTTCACCACTAGAGGTCACTCACCCTTCACATGGACTTTCACACCACCCAGTCAGTCACAGATCACACCTAGGACTACATTTCCCATCATCCACTGCACCCACACAGCTGTTCACCATTTATCACGCACGCACCTGTTAACAATCTCACAATCACCATCACCCAATCACACACACACTCACACACCATATATACCTTGGACATTCTCTCACACTCTGCCGAGTATTGTTAGCCAGTCTACTTACCAAGCGTTTTCCCAGTTTCCTAGTTTCCCGAGTTTGATTTCCTGTTTCCTGATTCCTGCCCGTGTTCCTGGTTTCTTCTCTCTGCCTAGCCCTCTGGATACTGTTCGCCGATCGCCGACCCACGCTTGCCCACGGATTATTCTCTGCCCTGTCTTCATCGTACCTGTTTGCTCCTGTCTGACCCTGCCTGTGTGACCATGTTTAATAATAAAGCCTTGCGAATGGATCCACCTGTCTCACGTCTCGTCAAACCCATAACAGAATACTCGGCCAAACAAGGATCCAGCGGCTTTTCACATGGATATTGGCCAGGTATGGACATTGCACGAATGCTTTTGCACCTCGAGCAGGGCTCGCTACCACTCGAGGATTATGTACAGGACTATTTAGATCTCGCCCATCTCTCTGATCTGCCAGACTGTGTACTCATAGACTTCTTTTGTGACGGCATTAACCAGCCGCTCAAGTCACAGCTAATCCGTGAGGGTCCCCGTTCATCTCTCAGTCAGTTCTTGGACTATGCTTTGCTATGTGTTGGCTCTTCGTTCACTGTGGGGATCGCGGAGGAACGAGACACCGCACCCAATTGTGTGGACACAGCCACGCTAGATCACGCTCACAAAATGGCGGCAACAACAACACCCCATAGCGTCATTGCTGCCAATCACAAGCCAAGCCAAGCCACCTGTGATCTCCGTGAGTCAAGTCAAACCACAGTTGATCGTCACGAGTCACACCACGTCTCAGCTCTCCAGCCAGAGTCACGCCATGCCTCAGCTCTCCAGCCAGAGTCACGCCATGCCTCAGCTCTCCAGCCAGAGTCACGCCATGCCTCAGCTCTCCAGCCAGAGTCACGCCATGCCTCAGCTCTCCAGCCAGAGTCACGCCATGCCTCAGCTCTCCAGCCAGAGTCACGCCATGCCTCAGCTCTCCAGCCAGAGTCACATCACGCCTCAGCTCAACAACCAGATCCACAACACGCCTCAGATCATCAGCCAGAGTCACGCCACGTCGCATCTGACCAGCCAGAGTCACGCCACGTCGCATCTGACCAGCCAGAGTCACGCCACGTCGCATCTGACCAGCCAGAGTCACGCCACGTCGCATCTGACCAGCCAGAGTCACGCCACGTCGCATCTGACCAGCCAGAGTCACGCCACGTCGCATCTGACCAGCCAGAGTCACGCCACGTCACCGCTGACCAACCAGAGTCACGCCACGTCACAGCTGATCAGCCAGAACCTCTTCACGTCTCAGCTCCTCAGCCAGAACCTATTCCACCCAGAGACTCAAGGTCAGTCCTTCAAGTTCCCCGGTTGATATCCAGCGTAAGGGATGCACAGCTGGTATCTGTACGCACTGCTGGTATCCCCAAATCCACTCACTCTGACCCTCCTGTCTATGAACTGATTACCCTGTCTGAAGCGCTTCCCAGGGTGGGGATAGCACTATGTTGCATTTGGGCCACGTACACCACCACGGTACTGCCCCAGGGGAAGGCATCGGCCGCAGAACCTCCCCAAGCGGTGGTGCTCGCCTCAGCCCCTGGTAAGGTGGTGGCGCCCAGCAATAGACTCTCACCCGGTCCTGGTATCACCGTGGGACCTCCAGAGGTGGCGGCGTTAGCTGCAGAACCTCCAGAGGTGTCGGTGGTATCCATCCATGAACTCTCACCCTGTCATGTCACGGCTATAAAGGCCGTCATTGAGCTCTCACCCTGTCCTGTCACGGCTATGGAGGCCGTCTGTGAACTCTTGCCCTGTCCTGTCACGGCTATGGAGGCCGTCTGTGAACTCTTGCCCTGTCCTGTCACGGCTAAGAAGGCCGTCTGTGAGCTCTCATCCTGTCCTGTCACGGCTATGGAGGCCGTCTGTGAACTCTTGCCCTGTCCTGTCACGGCTATGGAGGCCGTCTATGAGCTCTCATCCTGTCCTGTCACGGCTAAGGAGGCCGTCTGTGAGCTCTCATCCTGTCCTGTCACGGCTATGGAGGCCGTCTGTGAGCTCTCATCCTGTCCTGTCTCGGCCATGGAGGCCATCTATGAACTCACGCCCTGTCCTGCCCCGGCCACGGAGGCCATCTATGAACTCTCGCCCTGTCCTGTCCCGGCCACGGAGGCCGTCTGGGATTTCCTGTCCTGCCCTGGCACGGCTATGGAGACCGCCTGTGATTCCCAGATCTGCTCTGCCACGGCTCCTGAGACTAGGAAGGCTCTCCCTGTCTTGTCTATCTCTGTTCTCCCAGTGTTGTCTGTCTCTGCTCTCCCTGTGTTGTTTGTCCTTGTGCTCCTCTACTTCCAGGTGCTGTCAGGGCTACCTGCCCAGTTTGCTTCCCTGCGGTGGTCTCTGGTCCTGTCTGTTCCGCCCTGGTGGGTTCCGGGTCCATCTGCTCCGCTCTGGTGGGTCCTGGTCCCGTCTGTTCCGCTCGGGTGGGTTCCGGGTCTGTCTGCCCTATCCTGGGGGGCTCTGTTCCTGTCCGCTCCGCCCCGTTGGGCTCCAGGTCCGTCCGCTCCGCCCCGTTGGGCTCCAGGTCCGTCCGCTCCGCCCCGGTGGGCTCCAGGTCCGTCCGCTCCGCCCCGGTGGGCCCCAGGTCCGTCCGCTCCGCCCTGGTGGGCTCCTGCTCCGCCCGCTCCACCCTGGATCTTTTAGGAGCTTCTGGAAGCCGCTCCTTGGGGGGGGGCTATGTCACAAATCCAAGCCATGAACTTCCAATCCTTCACCACTAGAGGTCACTCACCCTTCACATGGACTTTCACACCACCCAGTCAGTCACAGATCACACCTAGGACTACATTTCCCATCATCCACTGCACCCACACAGCTGTTCACCATTTATCACGCACGCACCTGTTAACAATCTCACAATCACCATCACCCAATCACACACACACTCACACACCATATATACCTTGGACATTCTCTCACACTCTGCCGAGTATTGTTAGCCAGTCTACTTACCAAGCGTTTTCCCAGTTTCCTAGTTTCCCGAGTTTGATTTCCTGTTTCCTGATTCCTGCCCGTGTTCCTGGTTTCTTCTCTCTGCCTAGCCCTCTGGATACTGTTCGCCGATCGCCGACCCACGCTTGCCCACGGATTATTCTCTGCCCTGTCTTCATCGTACCTGTTTGCTCCTGTCTGACCCTGCCTGTGTGACCATGTTTAATAATAAAGCCTTGCGAATGGATCCACCTGTCTCACGTCTCGTCAAACCCATAACAGTGTGTGTGTGTGTGTGTGTGTGTGTGTGTGTGTGTTTCGCCTCCATCACCCAAGGACAGCAAAACCTGAGATCACCTACACTGTGAGATATTATTTATACTTCGTGTAAATTGTGGAAGATAGTACTTACACCTCAATGTATTGCAGTTCTTTACAGAACAGTACGTGATAACATATTCTTTATATGATTCTCTTCATTATAAACAGATGCTGCCTTATAGTGTCCTTACTTGTATCTATTCCTAAATCCCCCCCTACACCTGCTCCTAATCACACTGAAGCTGCTGATCAGTAAAGCTGTTCTTGAAGCTGCAGGAAGAGACTCACGGTTTTGAGTTTGAGAACAATATGAGCTGCATGTGTTTGATTCACCAGAACATCTGATCAACGTGAGGACACCACATATAACTTTTAATTATATACATATTAGATATTTTATTTCAATGTTTTGAATATTTTCTTAGTTTTCTTTAGGGCTGAAACAATTCCTCGAGTAACTCGATTACAAAAAATCATCTCGAGGCTTTGTTTAGTCCATTTACTGTAACTACACACAGAACACTGTGTTTCTCCACGGACCATTATTACTGACGCACTGATATTAGTCATGTTCAATACTATTTAGGGCAGATAGGGTTGATAGTATGCACATTGGCACGCAGGGATATTTAAAACTGTAAATCAATATGGTGGCTAGTTATGATGTCCCTAAGTTAGCTATGTTTTGTGAAAGACTAAGCGCCATTCATGCTGATTGTCTTATTCTCTCTCTCTTACACACACACACACACACACACACACACACACACACAGTTATGCATAAAAATACCACAGAAAGAAAGTTAGTCAATATCACAAGATTGCCAGTTTTTACCTCTAAAAGTCAGCATGATTACAAATGTGATACTGATTTTATGCAACAGTTCAATAAACAAGAAGTTAATATTAAGATACTTACGCTTTAGACACCATATTGCCTGTTTTTGCTCTATTTCAGCAACAAAAAAAATGATCCCAAACACAGTCACAGCACTGTTTTGCGTCTCTGAGCAACATGACGGTGTTTCGTTCCTGAATGAATCAACCATTTAAATGAATCGGTTCAATCACAATGAATCACTTATTAACAGTGACTTGCTGCCACCTACTGGCGGTTTTAATTTCACATTTAAAGTATCTTTTCATTTTAAAAATAATTGTAAATATCAGTATTCAATGTTTTATGTTTAAAATAACAAAATATTATTTATGCATTTGTAACTGCAGGTTAAATGCATTCATGTCCCTCTGAGCTGAATTAATAGTGTGTAAATAGGTCCACATCTAAACACCTCTTCAGATGCAGCTTCTGTGTTTGCTCTGCATTGCAAAGATGAATACTGATATCATTTGTTTGGTAACAGCCCAAATGTCTTATTATTCTAACTGACTGATTAAATGTAATAATTTGACTCAAATGATGATGCACACTTTTAGAAAAAAAAAAGGCTTTATAAAAGGTAAAAATGCCCATAAAATGTAAAAATCAATTTAAACTTATTCATTTCTAACACTGCTGTGAACTGACCAGCACACAGAATATGAAGGATATCAAAAACAAGTTTCACACACACACAGCAGTACGTAGAGAGACATTTAAGAGGGTTTATTCTCCAAATAACTAATTTCATGTTGTAGAAAAATGTGTTTATAAATTGTTTATGGACTCTTGTTCTTGTTCCAAGTTATCTTCCTGTCCACTGATTTATGCCTCTCACAAAAGCCACAAAGCCTTCCAAGAAGACAGTAAAGGCTTATGTCATGCTTGAGCTTTAGTTAGGATCAAACTTGAAAGTTAATTTGCACGACACAAATGCAATATTTAGGTATTATTATTTTTATTACAATTATTTAGATTTATGCCTTAGTTTTAGTTTCTACCTTTTTACCTTTTTTAAAGTAATGTGAAATTGATTTTTATATTTTTATTTATTTAATTTATTATTATTTTTATATTTTTATTTATTTAATTTATTATTATTTTTTTATATATATATTTGTATTTCCATTTTGAATGTAATTTGGCAATTAAATGCATTAAATAGGTTTAATTTTAAAGGTAATTAATGTATGCAATTTCAGCAGTACAAATATTTCTTTTTCTAAAAAGGCAACAAATTAGTTGTTTATTTTAAGAGACCCATCTTATTTTCTCTTGTATATCTAGTATTGCTCTTTAATAAAGAACAATTACATCTTATCTGATTACTCGATTAATCGATGGAATAATCAGTAGAATACTTGATTAATAAAATAATCGATAGCTACAGCCCTAGTTTTCTTTAATAAAAACACCTCTCTGAGCTAATATACAATGGAATAAATGAGAAGAAATGCAGATTTGTTCTCGGGTTGGTCGTCTCAAAAGCACACTGTCCTTACTCTCCCACTTATCTGACTGGTTTCTTTAGTAATTTTGGCTGCTAACAGTCAAGCCTTTGCTAACAAGACGGGCTATTATATGAAGTCATCTCCATCCTGCTTCAATGACTACCGTCCAGTAGCACTCACTCCTATACTCATGAAGTGCTTTGAACGGCTAGCCATGCACCACATCAAGACTGTCCTCCCCCCCTCCCTGGACCCCTTCCAGCTTGCATATAGGTCCAACCACTCGACCGATGATGCCATCGCCACTGCCCTCCACCCAGCACTCACACATCTGGACAAAAAAGACTCGTATGCCAGAATGCTGTTCATAGACTTCAGTTCAGCATTCAACACAATCATCCCTCAACAGCTCATTCATAAATTGGTCCAGCTGGGGCTCAATACGTTGCTGTGCAACTGGCTGTTGGACTTTCTGACAGGGAGACCTCAGGCAGTACGGGTCGGCAGTAACACATCCAGCACCATCACACTGAACACAAGGATGTGTGCTGAGCCCCCTCCTCTTTACTCTGCTGACCCATGACTGCACACCGTCAAACAACTCCAACCTCTTCATTAAATTTGCGGTTGACACGACTGCGGTGGGTCTCATCAGCAACAGAGATGAGAAACTACAGGAGCGAGGTGAGCCGCCTGGCTGGGTGGTGCAGTGACAACACTCTCTCTCTGAATGTGGAGAAGACGAAGGAGATTGTTGTTGACTTCAGGAGAGTGCACTCTCTGCATGCTCCTCTGACCATCAATGGTGCGACTGTGGAGAGAGTGAGCAGCACCAAGTTCCTGGGTGTACACATCACAGAGGACCTCTCCTGGACTAACAACACTGCAGCACTAGCCAAGAAAGCACAGCAGCATCTCTACTTCCTCCGCAAACTCAGAAGAGCCAGAGCCCCGGCCTCCATCATGTGCACCTTCTACAGAGGCACCATCGAGAGCATTCTGACTAGCTGCATAACTGTGTGGTATGGTGCCTGCAACGCGTCCTGCCGCAAGTCCCTTCAACGGATAGTGAGAGCAGCTGAGAAAATTGTTGGTGTCTCTCTGCCCTCCCTCCAGGACATCTACAGCACCCGTCTCACCCGCAAAGCCCTCTGCATTGCAGGTGATCCCACCCACCCGACACACAGCTTCTTCAGTCTGCTGCCATCAGGGAGGAGACTGCGGAGTCTCCAGACGAGGACCAGCAGACTAAAGGACAGCTTCATACATCAGGCTGTCAGGAAACTCAACTCTCTCCCATCTCTCCCCCCCCCCTCCTCTCTTTTGCCCCATGCACCATTGAACTCTGACCCTCTGACTCCCCACCCACACACATACACACTCTGTGACCAGCACCAGTCACTTGTACAGCATTGGACTGACCTCATTCAACTACCTCTTCTGACAGTTTGAATAAAGACTGCTCTCTGAGCTTTTTGTCACTTTAAATAGACTGATAAGCTCTTTTGCACTACACCATTTATATCTGCACTGTTTGTTTATTTCACTGGTTTGCACTCTATCTACCATGTGCCTTATGCTACTTTATCTATATTTTATTATTATTATTATTTTAATTTTTTACATTTTTTACAACCTTATTTGTATATTTGTAATAGTTGCATTTTATATATATATACAGTATATATATATATATATATATATATATATATATATATATATATATATATATATACAAATTCCTTGTATGCACAAGCATACTTGGCAATAAAATCTCTTTCTGATTTCCTGATTTCTAAAGGGTTTGCTAATGCAAAAAAATGGTTTAACATGAACACAGAAGTCCACACATGTACAAGAAACGAAGCCACACAATGTTTTACTTTCTGTATCTCTGTATCTTGATTGACAGTTGTCTCTTCCAATCAGTAGTAAGTATGCCATTCACAAACAATACCTAATTTTTACATTTTGTCTGACTTGTCATTGTGTTTTTTTAGACTTTTTAGGGTGATTTGTTTTCACAAATATTTTACAGTGTATCATATATAATCTTACCATAGTATCTCCAGTTTACAGTGAGGATTTCGTAGTACATCAGAGAGCGGATTCACTGATTTTCCCAGTTTATTCCCAGACAGATCCAGGTCTCTCAGGTGTGAGGGGTTTGATCTCAGAGCTGAAGCCAGAGCAGCACAACCTTCATCTGTGACGCCACAATCACTCAACCTGTAGAGAACAAAGACAAGCTAAAACGTCACAGAACAAAAACATGAGACTCATTTAAGATAATGTTAAGATAAATAATATTACTTTGTTGCACGATGTCAGTGGTTTAAAGGGGTCATGAACTGAGAAACCAAAATTCCCTTGATCTTTTGACACAAGAGGACATTGTACTATAAAAACATCCTGTAAGTTTCAGATCTCAAAACTTTGTTGTTAGTCTAAAAACAGCTTATATTGAAGCCAAAACAACAGCTTGTGGAATGTTCTACTCTATGATGTAATAGTGTGGATAAGCTCCGCCTCCCCAGAAGATGATCAACATCACTGCCTGTTTAGCCCCACCCACCGATTCACACACAGTGTTTATGAGAGAGAGGCAAACATGCCGATCTATGCAGAAACCAAATGATAAAGATGCTCTGAAGACAAGAAGATGCTGTTCAGTGCCAAGCTGTGGAGAAAACAGTCTTTGCTTTGCCTTCCTTCTGATCCCAATGTTAGGAAAGAGTGAATGAACTTTATTTTTAATGAAGATCCAGACCGCGTCAGTAAGAAATCTGTCTTTTGTTCACTTCATTTTACCGCAGATTCGTTTACAAACAAGGCACAATTTGACTTGGGATTTTTGAAAAGATTGAAATTAAAAGACGATGTTGTGTCGACTATATTGGATCCGATGTGGCACCAGACAAGTGTGAGTAACTGTTTTTATTACGTGATCACTATTGCTTTGTCTCTTCAGGTCGTTTGATATGTATTGAGTTATTTATGTGTTTTTAACCTAAATCACAGCAGCATCCATCTGTGAAGGACATAGTCTATCAAACACACAACTATTAGCCAATCACAGCAGGGGGCGTTTACTTCTGAGTCTACAATCCTGCACATCTATTCAAACAGAGCGTTCTGATGAGGGGCTTATGTGTAATTTACATTCTACATTGTGTTTTGATGTAAAAATCTTGACAACATTATAAGTGGATCTCAGAGAACAGTACAAAATAAAAAACAAAGGCAGTTCATGACCCCTTTAAAAATTAGAATTACTTAAATTACTTTTTTCTGCAAAGACATTTTTAATTATTGACAAACCCAAATCATTTATTCATCTTCCACTTCTCTGTCTCTGAATCTTACAGTGTCACTGATTTGATAAAAACACAGCAAAATACTGACCACTAAACTCTGGACAACATCTGCAGCACTGAAGATTTATGAGCTTTTAACTTTGATTTTCTTAATGTTTTAACAGTGAAGTGATTGTTCTCAGTGATACTTACTGAACTGATCTGGATTCTTTAATCACAGGCAGCAGCTTCTGAAGAACTTTCATATTTTCAGGATTATTCTTTCCTTTAACAAATTTATCAAGACAAAACTCATTCAGTTTTACTTCTGATGTCAACAACACAAAAACTAAAGCTGACCACTGAGATGAAGAGAGTTTGGCTTCCTTTATTCTTCCAGATTTCAGATACTGTTGTATTTCCTCCACTAGTGAACGATCACCCAGTTCATTCAGACAGTGGAACAGATTGATGAATTTCTCTGGAGAGTCAATGGTCCTGATCTTCTTCTTGATGTACTCAGCTGTTTTCTCATTGCTGTCAGATCTGCTTCTTTTCAGTGTCATTATTTGTTGTAGGAGAATCTGATGAGACTCTACTGACGAACCCAGAAGGAGCCGCAGGAAAAGATCCAGATGTCCATTTTTACTCTGTAGAGCCTCTTTCACAGCTCTCTGATGCAGCTCAGCTAATGAAACACGTTGAAACCAGTCCTTCACTTTAGACAACAAACTCTGCTTGGTGATTTGGACAAAAACATTTCTGTTGTTTGTACAGGAGAGGTGCACATATAGAGCTGCTAGATGTTCCTGAATGCTCAGATGAACAAAGCAGAAGACTTTCCCCTGATACAAGCCAAACTCCTCTCTGAAGATCTGAGTGCACAATCCTGAGTACAGTGATGCTTCTGTCACATCAATGCCACACTCTCTCAGGTCTTCCTCATAGAAGATCAGGTTACCTTTCACAAGCTGCTCAAAAGCTACTTTCCCCAGTTTGAGGATCATGTCTTCATCTGTCACCTTCTTCTCATAGTCCTTCTCATGTTTGATGTCGGTCTGAAGGATCAGGAAGTGTGTGTACATTTGAGTGAGAGTCTTGGGAATCTCTTCACTCTCTGCTCGACTCAACATCTTCTCCAGAACAGCGGCTGAGATCCAGCAGAACACTGGGATGTGGCACATGATGTAGAGGCTCCTTGATGACTTCAGGTGTGAGATGATTGTATTGGCCAGACTCTGATCACTGATTCTCTTCCTGAAGTATTCCTCCTTCTGTGGCTCATTGAAGCCTCGTACCTCTGTCACTCGATGGACACACTCAGAGGGGACGAGATCAGCTGCTGCTGGTCTGGAGGTGATCCAGATGAGAGCAGAGGGAAGCAGATTCCCCACAATTAGGTTCATCAGCAGCACGTCCACTGAGGCTGATTCACTTACATCACACAACCTCACAGCGCTCTGAAAATCCAGAGACAGACGACACTCATCCAGACCATCAAAGATGAACAACACTTTATATTCATCACTGGATATTTCCATTTCTTTAGTTTCAGGGAAAAAGACTTGAAGAAGATCTGAAAGACTGAGTGGTTTGTGCTTCATCAGATTAATTTCTCTGAAAGGCAGTGGAAATATGAGCTGGACGTCCTGATTCTCTTTCCCTTCAGCCCAGTCCAGGATGAACTTCTGCACAGAGACTGTTTTTCCAATGCCAGCGACTCCCTTTGTCAGCACAGTTCTGATGGCTTTGTCTTGTCCAGGTAAAGGTCTAAAGATGTCATTGCATTTGATGGCTGTCTCCTCTGTTGCTGCTCTCCTGGATTGTGTCTCAATCCGTCTCACCTCATGCTCATTACTGATCTCTCCACTCTCACTCTCTGTGATGTAGAGCTCTGTGTAGATCTCATTCAGGAGTGTTGGGTTTCCCTGCGTCGCTGTTCCCTCATACAGACGCTCAAACTTCTTCATCAGATTTGATCTAAACCTGTTGAGGACTTCATACCTGGAAAATTAAAATACTGCATTATTAAATAAGTTAAGCTAATGTATTCTGTATCATAATCAAATAATATTTTACAGAAATATTATACCTGGAATCAGTGTTTGTATGTTCACTCTTATAATCTAATGGCTGATTCACAGATGCATCACTCCTCATAGACACACAGCTGGACTCTGCTTCTGATCTCTTCTGCTGAACTGAACTATAACAGAGAGAGATTAAAGTGAATCCTTTGAATGACCATATTTAAAGTACATATTCATGTATTATTTATACAATCACTTTAAAAGCACTTCAGGAGCATTTACTTTACACTATTTTATTACAAATTATATTAAATAAAACTGAGTGATTTCACAAATTCACCTCTCTGTGTAACACTATACATGCTAAAATATCAGATAAAGATAAAAAAAAAAAAATTATTAGCAATGTACAAGAATTTCTCATATATTTCTCATATCATATCAACTGACTCTTTTGCTAAGCAACAGAAGAGACACGGCTAATAGTTCCATGTTATGTTTTACAGAGACCTGGTTGAATGAGAGTGTAATGCTGACTCTGCATTACATCAGCCGGGATTCTACTTATTCCAAGCGGATTGTACTTTAAGTTATTTGAAGTGTAAAGGTGCAGGCGTGTGTTTTTATGTGAATCAGCAGTGCTCTGTATATATCATGTTGATATGAGGAAGATCATGCCCAGATTCAAACAGCAGATTAAAGTGATGAGTAGGTTTTTATAATTTCTTAGACCAATGTTATAGTGTGTATCCTAATGCTTTTCACTCTGTGTCTTGGGCTCCACTGGGGCAATCAGACTATAATTTGATTTCCCATTCCTGTTTATCGATGTAAATCTAAATGTATTACACCAATCAAGAGAAATGTCAAGGAATGGTCTGTTGATGAAATAGATATGCTAATGGACTGTTTAGAGGCAACTGATGATTGACTATGACTCCTTCCATTAAAATACGGGAATATGAAGTCAGGAATCTGCTGCAGAAGCAGAACAGCAGAAAGGCAGCAGGCCCTGACTCCATGTCATCTGCAACATTGAAGAGGAGTGCGTTCATCCTTGCCCCAGTATTCACTGATATATTCAACTGGTCATTAAGAATATGCAGAGTCGCAGCATGTTTTAAAGCAGCTGTTATAATTCCAGTACCAAAAATGTTGAATATTACCTGCTTAGATGATTACAGACCAGTGGCCCTAACTTCAGTTATGAAAATCTTTGAATGATTGGTACTTAGGTATTTCATTTATACAATCTGTCTGGATTCTTATCAATTCGCCTATTAGGCTAACAAGTTGGTTGACGATGCTGTGGCTCTGTGTCTTCATTCAATTTTGCAACACCTTTGAAGCCACCAATACCTATGTCAGGGCCCTTTTTTGTGGACTACAAATCTGCATTTAATACAATCATTTAAGTTAAACTTTTTGATAAGTTAAAGCAATTGGGAATTCAACAATCCCTTGCTCTTTGGATTTTTTGCAGAATAGATCACAAGTAGTTAAAATTAATAATACATTATCGAGTCCTAAGACAATAAGTTTGGGGGGCCCTCAAGGATGTGTACTCCTTGATCTACATTGTAAATCAGTGCAAATTTTTAAATTTGCAGATGATACTACATTGATCGGTTTAATAACATGCAATAATGAATCAGACTATAGAAGGGAGGTGTCTACACTGTTTGAATGGAGTTGTACTCAAAATTTGAAATTGAATGTCCTAAAAACAAAGGAAATGTGTTCGATTTCTGACGGAGGACAAATGCTGTTTTGCCAATAATTGTTAATGGTCAGGATATTAAAAATGTACAAAGCTTTATGTTTCTCGGGACTACCATCTCTGCATCAATGAAGTGGGTCGACAACCTAAGAGGCATTATTTAAAAATCCCATTAACAAGGCTTTTTTTCTTGAGACAGCTTACAATGTATGGCGTATCTAAAGTGGGTATGTTCAATTTGTCTAGATCTGTCATTGAAAGCGTGCTGACTTTCTCAATTATAGTGTGGCTTGGTAGCTCAGCAGAGAAGTCAGATTAGTAAAATAATACGAGCTGCTTCGAAAATTATTGGTTGCGATCTCCCCACTATTGATGAGATTTATGTCTTACATTTGCAGGAGAAATGTCTAACAATCTTGAAAGATTCCTTGCATCCAGCCAGACACCTCTTTATGCCTCTACTTTCAGGCAGACACCAGCAATTAAAACTAAGTCTACAGGTTTTTTAAACAGCACTTACTGTAGGATTGTTCATGCTCTTAATTCATCTGGTATCTATGCATCTGTAATTAACTCACTGTAATTGGTAGGACATACTGTATATGTATAGATGTATTTATGTATGTATTTTAATGTATGTTATTATTGTTGATGAGCTCACCAAGCAAAATTCTGAACAACTAGGTTGTTATGGCAATAAATAAATGAAATATTGTAGAAAATACTATAGACAATATTTTGATAATATAAAATGACATGCTATAATAATATTTATATACAAATGTACCCGAGATCAGTCTTTGTATCTCCACTCTTAAACTCTATTATACGACCCATAGACGCTTCACTCCTCATAGACACACAGCTGGACTCTGCTTCTGATCTCTTCTGATGAACTGAACTATAACAGAGAGAGAATAAAGTCAATCCTTTGAACATTTAACAAAGTGCATCTCCAATTATTTAAACATTCACTTTAAAAAGCACTTCAGGATCATTTATACTATTTTATAACAAAAGTTATTAAATAGAATTGAGTGCTTTAACAATTGCATCTCTCTGTGTAACACTATATGTTAAAATATCAGATAAAAATATCTATTAGCAATGTACATAAAGAATTTCTCATATATTTAGAAAATACTATACTAAATACTTTTAATACTATCCACTATTTTAATATATAAAATGACATGCTATAATAATATTTATATACAAATGTACCCGAGATCAGTCTTTGTATCTTCACTCTTAAACTCTATTATACGACCCATAGACGCTTCACTCCTCATAGACACACAGCTGGACTCTGCTTCTGATCTCTTCTGATGAACTGATCTATAACAAAACAGATTTAATCCTTTATGATGATAATCTCTTTCTTTTAAGGTCTTTAAGTATTTTTCCATCAGAAACACTCAATTAGGAGGCTTATTTACTTTTTTATTTTTTTAATAAAATCATAATTTTAACTTCCTTAAATTCTATTTTTTACCTCCAGACACAAAAACACACTAGAGACTCTCATCTCTCATCATTGAAGGTGATTTAATACAGTGTTTATTGAAAGTACCTGCATCCTGGAGAACAATCTTCATCTGTGGATGTTTGTGTGTGATCCATGATGAAACAGAATCTGATCTCCAGCACTGACTCTGAATGAAATGACAAACAAACACAATAATTCATCTGAACGGATCCTGAGAGAAACAGATCATGAGACGAGTTCACTCAGATACACAATGTTAGTCGTGTGTTAACAGATGATCAAATAAACCACACACAACACCAAACACCAATCAAACCACTTCATCTGCTTGAAAAAGAAAATATTAAAACATAAAAACATACGTCCTGTAGAGGAAATATGAATGCGGAAGTCACTGTGAAGCACCTGAGCATCAGCACTCACCTTATTTACACAGATTCACAAAATCCACCGCCTTTCTATGAAGCAGCTACACGTAAATCATGACTTAGCTTTGATAAAGGTTTCTATGAAACACTGATATTCCGTATAGAATCGATTCTGGCTGTTTAAAATGGAGAAACATCAACTCTGAACATTTACTTTCACTTTCATTTGTGGCGCAGAAAACACTGATGACGTCACTTCCCGCGCGCAATCTCAAGCCTCATCCGGTGTTTGACCCAGTTTTTCCTGAATGAAAGATTACAGACATTAAACTAGCATAGTATTAGATACATCAGATCAAACGTCAAGTTATTTTTTAGAAATTTGTTTTCGATTTTGCTGCAATATTATCTGGATATTCGCCTGTAGTGCGTAAGAGAGCGTCTTTAAACTCCACACACAGCGGGAAAATGTTTGTGATATCAAATCATTCTTCAAATAACGTACACGTTTTAGCATACAAAATCATGAACAAAGCATTTGTACAAAAAAGGAGCAGAGTTAATTAAATAATATTAGTTGCATGTGTTTCAATGCTCAGACTTCATCTGAATAAATACAAGTGGTGTTAAATGCTTTGCAACATCCCATAAACATTCCCTCTTATCTCATATTCATGGTGATAAAACAGTTCATAAAACCCCAAGATCATAAGGTTAAACAATAAAAATACATAAGCAAGAAAAATAATATGAAATGTAAAATATAAGTAATATAAATGATTAAAAATAATCAAATTATCTTCCACTATCGTTAGTAGGCAGGATTGAATCAATTAAAATGAATATTGTTCCACGTATGCTTTTTTTTTTTTTTTCTTAGACTGTTCCCATTTTTCTCCCCAAATCTTATTTTAAGTCATTTGATGTCATTATATCTTCATATATTTGGGCTGGTAAACCCTCACGTGTTTCAAAGTCAACTCTTCAAAGAACCAATCAGGATGGAGGGGTCTTCCCTCCCACATTTTCTGTTCTACTATTGGGCAGCTAATATCCAGAAAATATATTTATGGTGTAACTCCCCAGATATTGATTGGCGTATGATGGAAGCTAATTCCTGCATATCATCCTCGTTACCGGCATTAGTTTTTGACCCCCATTTGATATTATTGCTTTTGCCTCATTGGTAGCCAGAAGACGAATACTGTTACAGTGGAAATCCTCATGCCCTCCTGCTCAGTTTTCTTAATGTCTTTTCTACATTTGGAAAAAGTTAAATACTCCATTAGAGACTCTTAATTCATTTTATTCATTATAGTTATCCCCCCCCACCCCCCGCTCTCTTCTTTCTTGTTTTTTCTTTCTTTCTCTTCTGTAGTTTATGTGGGATAAATTGGGTTGGGTAGGGATAAGGGTGATGTTCTGGTTATTTGCAGAACTTGTGCAAATTAGTTTGTTGTTGTTGTTGTTTTCATATATGGCATGTATGTATTGTTATTTAAAAATCTGCATAATAAAAATAAATTTATAAAAAAAATAATCAAATGATAAATTACATAAATGGCTAATGATTATATATGATTGTATGATTATATAATTGAGTGATGAATAAAAACAAGGAAATAAAACAACACAAAGGTATGATTGCTCTCTCGAAGCAACACAGTTTGCATTTGAGGATCCTTAGATCCTTCACTTAAATGATAAGAAAATATTTGACAAAGAAACAAATAAATAAATGCTCTAGCAAAGACATTAGACATGTCTTTCATGAAAAAAAAAAAAAAAGTTATTCCAAGTGGGAAATTTTATTGGAATTTCATCCTACTGTCACGGAGACAAATGATCAGGCAACAAGAGTCTTTAATCAAAGTCCCTTTAAAGTCGCAATGAAATCAAAATTTACTATTCTTATTTTTAATGGAATATAGTGTTTATTATAAATAATTTATCCGTGCACTTCACTATTTTTTTAAACTTCATGTGCCCTCATAATCTTTAATCAAAGACATTAACCTCCCGTCTCCCTCAACACGACTCCTCTTCTCTTCCGGTCACGAGCTATGACTCGAGGGCAGAGCTATCTGGAACTGACAGCAGCTGCAGTGACATTAGTGACACGACGGATAAACGCTGGAGCTGATGCTTCACTTTATAGAGATCAATGCATTGACCAGCTCTGACAGTCATGGAGAGTACATTACCCTTAAAGGGTTAAATCAACCCAAAATGAAAATTCTGTCATTAATTACTCACTCTCATGTCGTTCCAAACCCATATGACCTTTGTTCATCTTCGGACCACAAATTAAGATATTTTTGATGGAATCTGAGAGCTCTCTGACCCTCCCATAGACAGCAACACAACTGTAATGTTCCCAGGTACCTAGTAAAGATAGTCCATGTGACATCAGTGGTTCAACTTCAATTTTACGAAGCTACAAGAATACTTTTTGTGCGCAAAGAAATACAAAAATAACAATTTATTTAATAATTTTTCTCCCCGAGTTACGTCTTCCACCATTTTGGAGAGTACCCAAGAACGTAATCAGCGTTGTTTACGCTTAGAGTAAAGCATGCGTATGCATTGTGATACTCTCCAAAATGGTAAAACTGTTAAATAAAGTCATCATTTTTGTTTTCTTTGCGTTCTTTGCAACGTTGGTATTGATATCGGATCAATTCTAGCCAGACGAGATCGATACTTTAGTTTACATTTCTCTAATTTACGCAAAAGTCCTTTCAGAGAAGCTATGAATATCCAGATAGCCATAATGGTGAAATTAATATTTTAGTTATATAGGAGCTTCAGCATTACTTAATGCTAATTTGTAAAAAAAAATGTGTAATTGGTCATCATAGTTGTTACTTTAATCAGCAGACTAATTAAATATAGACTATATTCAGCACATCGAAACCTGCTATTTATATGAATTATTTTACTGGAATTGAAAAATATATATATACATTAAACCCGTCACGTCACTTTCACTTTCACTTTAAAGGTGATTCCCCGAGAGCTATCAATATTACAAGGAGCTGCTGAAATGATTGCAAAGGACCTGCAACCTCTCTCTGTGGTCGAAGATGAGGGTTTTAGGAGTTTTGTCAGGACACTTGATCCACGTTACAGGACTCCAAGTAGGAACAATTTAGTGGAAGAGAAAATACCAACAATGTATGAAGAGTGCTGTTCAAAAGTGAAAGAATCTCTAGATGGTGCAAACAGTGCTGTACTTACAACAGACATGTGAACATCAAGAGCCACAGAGGCTTATTTAACTGTCTCATGCTATATTATTGATGAGAACTGGTAAATGTCCTAGAAACCTGTAGTTTTCCAGGACAACACAGCGCTGACAACATTTGCTCACAATTGAGAGTCACTGATGAATGGGGGATAACAGACAAAGTTCAGGCTGTAATTACAGACAATGGTGCCAATATGGTTGCTGCTGTGCTCAAAGCAGGTTGGGCACATTATCCGTGTTTTGCACAAACCCTAAATGTGGTAGTAAAAGACTCCATTAAAGCTCTCCTTGATCTTCTTGACATCCAGCAGAGATGCAGAGCTATTGTAGCTTTCTTTCACCACAGCACAAGAGCAGCAGAGAGACTCAAATAAGTTCAGAAACAACTGAAGTCTCCAGAACACAAACTGATACAATCAGTTGAAGCAAGGTATAAAATAACTCTGTTTTATATGTTCAAGAGACTATTTGAGTTGAAGGAAGCTGTTACCACAGTCCTCTGTCTTCTCGTTATTTTTGTTAAATTTCAAAATGCATGCTACAGATGTGAAAACACAGAAAATCGAACCTGATCCAAATCAAGAATTTTGGTATGGGATAAAAATCCTGTTTGAAGCTTTATATGTATATCATTATTGTGATGGGGGGGGGGGGGCTGCAGTAAGTCATAGTCCCGGGGCCCAGTGTGGTCTTAATGCGGCCCTGGTCCCAAATGTGCATACCATACTATCCACCATATCTGCCCTAAATAGTATTGGAAATTACTAATATCACATAGAATTTAGGATGGATAGTATGCACATTGTGACGCAGGCACTAACTCATCTTGATTACTTGAGATCTGCTGAAAAAAACAATAGAAACCATCACAGAAATTCTAATGGTTTCCACTACAAATACCATTACAATCATTACAAACCATCAACTTTTAACCATTAAATAATGGTTTCCTGTAGTGTGTTTTTGGACATGTTCCATTAGGATTTATTGGTTTTAACAAGTCACCAATATAAGGTGATCAATTACCAGTAGAGACCCACAGGCACATTACAGTTTCCATTAAAACCAATACAATTCCCATTATAACCAGTAAAACCATTACAAATTCTGTGATGGTGTCTATTGTTTGTTTTTCAGCAGGGCAGTGTCTGCATGTGTAATACACTACAGCCACTAAAACACAACACCAGTGATTCAGACTGAGAGGAAGTTCATTTGCTGTAAAGAAACTAATTTTCATTTACTAGAAACATTTAGAAACATTGGTGTTAATGATATAATGAGACTTTTGATTACAGATGTTTGCGTTTTGGCAAAAATGAGCACAGATATTATTGAGATTTCTTCTGAAAACTCAAGAAGAGAAACGTGAGATTATGTCTTTTCATATATCTTTTCAGGTGAAATATTTGAGAAACAAGAGATTTTAGCTGAAGTTTAATCTCCATTTAGGAGAGACAGTTGAGATATTAAGGAGATTTTTATGTGAGCATATTTACTTTGTGTTCTGTTTATATCTAAGCAAATTAAACGTTCATTATCCAAACATCATAAGTTATCCCATGTGAAAAAAAGTAGGCTACACTTTCATAATGTAGGCTACTTAAAGTGCTCTATTTTCATGCACTAATTTTGTACTTAATATACCTACTAAAAATTATTCTTTAGTACTTCATAAGATAAACTTAAGATCATCTAAGTGTAGGCTACTCAACTGCTATTTTGGGACACCATGAATATGAACTAAAATGTGCTTTTAACATACTATCTCTGTATTAAAAAAATGTATTTAGTCACCACTTGTAGTACACTTGAGTGTATTAGTGTATGAAAGATGGGTTCATTTTAGTTCATATTCATGGCGTCCCAAAATAGCACAGTTGAGTACAAGATGATCTCAAGTTTATCTTAAGTACTAAATTATAATTTTTAGTATATTAAATACACACTTAGTGCACGGAAATAGAGCACTTTAAGTATATCATGGAAGTCCACTTTTTTTTTACCTGGGTAATCATGCTGTGTTTTTTTTAAGATGACACATGAATATAGAGCCAAATTTTTATGTGAAATTTAGCTAGCAGAAAACACAATATTTATATTTTCCTATATTCTCTTTTGAGTAGCCAAAAACTCCAAAGAAAACAGGAAGAAAAGTCACTTACAAAATGAGATTAGATGAACATTAAATAAATCTGACCAAAATGTCTCTGTGTGGGTAGAAAATCTTCCTCAGAAGAGACAAAAACAGCAACTCACTTCAATGTCTGACTTGTATTATAATTACGTCCATAAGCTTTTAGTGAAATTTGGAGTAACTCATTAATCTGTTTTTTGACCTCTTCATATTTAAGGAGAGAATATCGTTACCAAAGACATCGCTTGTTATGATTTTAAGGGTGTAGAATTTAGTAGAGATGCTATGACATGATCCTACCAATATCAGACACTACTAAATTGTCCCTAGCAATAATTTTGATCAAACAATGAAATGTCTTTTGTCTGCTGTTATGTCCCTATCAATGCTAAAATCAAACCTACACCCTTTGATCATCTGCATGGATTTTAGCCGATAATTCCAGCAATCGACTATCTGTGCTGATTAATCATCAAAACTGATCAATCAGTCGACCTCTATTATTCATTGATGTTGAGACAGAAATCCAGCAATGCATCCAAACTACTTCATCCTTAAAGAACTCCAAAGCTCTTAATATGATAAACCTGTGCCAGCGTTTTCATTTATTTTGATAAATTTTAAGTCTATATTCTGTATTTCATTTGTAATTGAAATTTTGCTTTCATTATCATTTTATTTAAATAGGTACTTTTACACTTACTATGTATTTATATGTTTTGGTACCTTGGCAATAAAAAAAAAAAAAAAAAAAACATTTTGGGTGACCCTCAATATAGCTGAAGCTCATTTCAAAATAAGAGTTTTATCTCTGTAAAATACTGTCATCATTTACTCAGCCTCGAGTTGTTCTGAACCTGTATGAGTTTCGTTGTTCACCTCAACATAGAGGAAGATATTTTGAAGAATGTTCTTAACCAGAAGGTTTCTGGTCCCCATTGACTCCAATAGTGTATTTTTTCTTTTTTTTCATACTATGAAAGTCATGCAGCAGCTGTTTGATTACCAGTATTGTTCCCAGTATATTCTTTTGCGTTCAACAGCAGAAGGAGGCTCATACAGGTTAAGAAAAACAACAGAATTTTTTTTTTTTAATTTATTTATTTATTTTTTTTTTTTTTTTTTTTTTTTTTTTTTTTTTGGTGAACTATTCGTGGAAAGCAGCCCAATATTGCTACCGTTGCCATTTGTGTCAATAATGTGAATCAAACATCAGAAAGAAAATCACTCCATGTCCTTGACTGAATCACTTTTGTAAAATAAGAATTAATCTATATTGAATTGATACAGTGAAGACTATTCGATCTATTTGGACATTTACTTTATACAATATAATGTTTTTTATTCAGTGCTTTAAGTTTTTTCCAAGTAGGTCAATTTGTTAAATATCTTTGTTCTCTTGTCATTCGTGACTGTTTACTTGTCTTCAGTAAGCTTGGTTTTATTTTGTCTAGTATTATTTTTTGTGATATTGTAATTAGTAACAAGAATTAAGAAATTTCAGTGCATCAAAAATGTTTATAGGATACAAATCCTATTTAAAGCTATATATAATTATTGTGATGGGGGGCCCTGCAGTAAGTCATAGCCCCGGGGCCCAGTGAGGTCTTAATGCGGCCCTGGATATCATAAACACGTACAGTCAGTCTCCGCAGCGTTTAAATGATTTTGCAATGTTTTCGTTTCTGTCAAGTTTTTACTTTCATCCCTCTATGCTTGCTTCTTTGTATGTCTTTCTTACTTCCAACTCCTTTCACTGCACCGATCACCTGCTTTACTACACATATAAACACAACACCCTATATTATACATCTGCATGGCACGACCATGTACATATACACTCAGCATTAACGCAACCACTCAGACATTACAGCGCACACAGACATGAAGGACATACTCGCACACAAGCGCGTACACGCCTGCTCATATCTTATTCATTTGAGCATCACACGCAGCGAGCAGCATTAGCTACACACACACATCTATGGGTGCACTAAGGTTTATCACATGGAATGTGAATGGAGCTGGATCCAGAGAAAAGAAGTTAAAAATATTTAGCCATCTTAAAAAACTACAAGCAGACATTGTTTTATTACAAGAGACTCATAGATCTGCCATAGCTACAGATCAACTTAAAACAACTGAGTTTCCTAATGTGTTCTCAGCCTGCTATAACTCTAGGCAAAGGGGGGTAGCAATTTTAATACATAAAAATGTTAATTTCACAGTACTCAACACAGTTATAGATCCAGAAGGTAGATTTCTAATCATTAAATTATCTATATTTGACAAAAAGTTATGTATTGTTAGTATATATGGTCCAAATGTTGACGACCCCTCTTTCTTTCACGGTTTTTTTACCGCACTTTCTGAACAACTAGATTGTGCTCTTGT
Source organism: Aspiorhynchus laticeps (assembly GCA_023376895.1). Lineage (NCBI taxonomy): Eukaryota > Metazoa > Chordata > Actinopteri > Cypriniformes > Cyprinidae > Aspiorhynchus > Aspiorhynchus laticeps. Next base: position 2,535,120 of record CM041799.1, read on the forward strand.
AATTGGGGGAGACCTCAACTTTGGACTAAATAAAGAAATGGACAGCTAAGTACAGCTGGAACTCAGCGCAATTGGGAATCCACAAATATAGTTAAACAGTACATGAGCGACTATGGACTTTGCGATGCATGGCGTTCTTTCCACCCTAACCGTAGGGAATTTACTTTCTTCTCACATGTCCATCACTCTTACTCTCGTCTGGATTATTTCCTAGTCAGCAGCTCACTGCTGAGTGACATTTCAGACACAGAGATAAACCCTATAGCTGTCAGCGATCATGCTGCTGTTTCTTTAACTCTAGTAAATAAGAAGGCCACTCCACCAAGTAATAACTGGAGATTCAATACATCATTGCTTAAAGACGACGATTTTATTAAATATTTTAAAGAAGAGTGGGCTTTATATTTAGACTATAATGACCTGCCTGGAACATCAGCATCTGTTCTCTGGGAAGCAGGCAAAGCTGTGATGAGAGGTAGAATAATCTCATTCTCATCGCATAAAAAGAAAAGAGAAAATAAATGTATTCAGGAATTAGAAGAAACCATAAAAACTTTAGAAGAATCATATGTATCCTCCCAGGAACAGGAAATGCTGAAAAAAATATGTAAAGCAAAACTAGAATTAAATGAAATTATTAATAAAAAAACTAAATTCTTAGCACAAAGACTTCGCTGGCAAGAATTTGAATATGGTAACAAATCAGGTCAATTCCTAGCGAATCAGTTAAAAATAAATAAAGAAAAAACAACTATATGTGCTGTTAAAGATTTAACTGGGGATACAGTATATGACCCTGAAAGAATAAACAACACTTTCAGAGATTTTTACGAATCTTTATATTCTCCACAGATAAACCCATCTAAAGACGAAATTGACCAATTTCTTGACAATATAACTCTTCCGAAATTAACAGACAATCAAGCGATGGCATTGGATTCTCCACTGACATCAGATGAACTTCAGGAAGCTTTGAACAGTATGCCCAATAAAAAGGCTCCAGGTCCAGATGGCTTTCCAGCAGAATTCTATAAAGAATTCTGGGCTATTCTGGCACCAACATTCTACAGAATGTTGCAGGAAACCAAAGAAAATGGCAAACTTCCACCAAATATGAATTCTGCCAACATTAGTCTCTTACTAAAACCAGGCAAAGACCCTGTATTGCCTACTAGCTATCGTCCAATATCCCTTATTAATGTGGACACTAAAATAATCTGCAAAGCTATCTCAAAAAGAATAGAGAAGATAACCCCTCTCATAATTCATTACGACCAAACTGGTTTCATAAAAGGGAGGCACTCCTCAACAAATACACGTAGGTTACTTAACTTGATAGACTATTCATGCAATAGAAACCTTCAAATTACAATATTGTCTTTAGATGCAGAAAAAGCTTTTGATAGGGTTAACTGGAATTTTCTATTTGCAACTTTACACAAATTTGGTTTTGGAAACTCTTTCATAAACTGGTTAAAAATATTATATAACTCTCCAACAGCATGTGTCAGGACAAATGACCAAACGTCTTCTAGCTTCTGTCTTAAGAGGGGCACCAGGCAGGGATGCCCCCTCTCCCCCTCACTGTTTGCAATTTTTATTGAACCACTAGCAGCAGCAATTAGACAGGCAACAGTGATTAAAGGCATTAAATGCAAGAATGTAGAACATAAAGTTAGTCTTTACGCAGATGATGTGTTACTTTTTCTTCAACATTCGCAAACCACTCTCTCTGAGGTAATTACATTAATAAACTCTTTCTCAAGAGTCTCAGATTATTCAATAAACTGGTTAAAATCAACAGTTCTTCCAATTAATTGCTCCTTCCAGAATTCTTCCACTCCACTGCAATCTGGAAATATTAAATATTTAGGTATTAATGTTTCTCCTAAGCTGGCAGATTTGATTAAATTAAACCACATCCCACTTTTAAAGAAGGTAGAAGATGATCTAACCAGATGGAGGTCTCTACCCATATCACTCATGGGAAGAGTCGCCTCAATAAAAATGATGGTTTTGCCAAGAATTAAGTATTTATTTGCAATGATCCCGAGCAAACCACCACCTGACTGGTTTAGATCTTTGGACTCCTCCATCTCTAAATTCCTTTGGAAAGGTAAACCCCCGCGTATTAGCTTAAAAACGCTGCAAAAGACCAAGGATAAAGGAGGACTAGATCTACCTAACTTTTACCACTATTTCTTAGCCAATAGGCTTCAACACATTTCAGGGTGGTTAAAACACACCCTCTTAGATGAGCCTTGGCTAGATGTAGAACAGGCATTATGCAATAATATAGAGATTTCGGATCTGCCATTCATTAGCTCGATCAGTAAACGACACGTATGCTTTAAAAGCATCAGTATCAGCTCTTCTCTGACAGCATGGTGGGAGTTTCTAAAAATGACGGAGTCTTCACTAATCCCATGCAAACGTACCCCCATCTGGAACAATCCTGACATATTGCTAAACAACAATATGATAAACTTCACAGATTGGAGTTGTAAAGGTATTAAATACCTGGAACATATATTCGAAGGGACAGACTTTATTCCCTTTGACAAATTAATTAAACAATATGGGATTAATAAGAACAGATTTTTAGAATATCAACAAATTAAATCTATTGTAAAAAGGAAATTTAAGTCTAACCATATCAATTTACAAATACCACCAAGTGTGTCAGATTTTCTTAATCTCAAAACCCCCAAATTAATGTCTAAAATATACAGGGCACTTTCCAATATAGATGAATCAGTATCACTTCCTATTGCAAAATGGGAAGCCGATCTATCAGTAAGCTGGGACCATAATTTCTGGTCTCAGATATGTTTAAAAACCTTTGAACTGATTAGAAATCCTGGATTGCAATTAATACAATACAAAATTCTGCATAGAGTGCACTACACAGGTCATCGGATGTTCAGGATGGGTTTTACAGCTTCTAACAACTGCTCACACTGTAAAAGCAATACACCTGACAATTACATCCACGCTCTATGGTTCTGTCCACCTGTTCAGAGGTACTGGTACACGATTTGTGAAGACTTATCAAAGTGTCTTAAATGCTCTATTCCAGCCTCTCCTTTAGTCTGCTTGTTGGGCGACCTAGATGGTGTCACTACAGAAGATAACACAATCCACATGGCTTTCACTGCCCTATGCATTGCTAAGAAGACTGTCCTCATGAACTGGAAAAATAAAAATAATCTTAATATCAACCAATATAGAGATTATTTGTGGGATTATATTAGCCTTGAAACAGCTTCTGCTGACACATTAGATCAATCTCTCTGGGCTCCTTTGATCAGCTCCATCACCTAGTGTGGGTGGGGGTCCCGATTCTGTCCGGCTGTGGTTTTTGTTGTTGGCATGGGGTGGCAATATGGGCCTGGGGCATCTGGGGGTTCCCTGGGGATGGGTTTCTTGGGGGGTTCGGCGCTGGGGCTGCGGCCTTGGCCTGGATGGGGTATTGGTGACTCTTGGATGCTGTTTCTCTGGCGGCGGCATGCGGCGCTGCTGGGGATGCCTGTGCCGGCGGACGTAGGTTGCCAGCCTGGCGGCCGCACTGTTCCGGGGTTGGTCCGGGGGGGGGGTTTGGGGATCTGGGGACGCTCTGCCTCCGGCTTGGGGTTACGGCTGGGCCTGGGGGGCTTGGGTCCTGGTTGGTGTGCCGCCGGGAGCATGGGTTGGTGCATGCGCTTGGGCCCGGCTCTGGTGTGGGGGTCTTCGATGCATCGGTGCCTCCGCGGGGGGGGGGGGGGGGGTCCAATAGAGGCGGGGTATACGGGCTTTACCTGGGTGTCTTATTGTCTTATGTAGTTTGGGAACTGACTGGATGATGGGGTGGGGTAGTTTTTCCTCTGCTGTGGGGTCTGGTGGGCCGCCCCGGGCTGCCATGGGCCCTGGTCTGGATGGGCCTGGGCCCCCCGCCCTGGGCAGATTTGGGGTAACGGGGGTGCCTATGGGGGTCAGCGGGGGAGCTGGCTCCAGAGGGGGGGGTATTTTGCCCCCTCTGATGTTTTCCTCCCCATCCCTAAGGCTTCACTTCTCCCGCTCCATCACACCAACACATAGGTAGGGTTTTGAGGTGCGGGTGAGTCGCTGGGATGCGGGGGAGGTGGTACTCCTCTGTCTCCTCGTGGCCGCCTGCATCTCAATTACACATTACAGCTTAGACATTCTCATTACTTACTGTCACATGACACATACATATAGGGCCTTGGGGGTGGGCACACTGAATGGCAGCCGGAGGGCGGTCTGTTCATTCAGCCTTCCCTCTGGTGCCAGTGCCCACTTCTCAATTTTAAGTTGCACATAGACATTGAGGGCTCTAGGGAGGGGACGAGCTGACACAAGCTTGTGGAGGGTGCCCCTCCCCTATTTTAAAGCACCCCTGTTTTAAAGCACCTTAGAACAACACACACCAACACTACATTTGAGCGGGTGGGGTGAAGCATGGGGTCTTTTTTTTTTTTTTTTTTCTCACACCCCTGTTCTCTGTTCTCTGGCTGGGGCTGGGGGCTGTGAGGATGAGCTGGCCGCCCGGTCGGGGTCTGGGCTGTTGATTTTCTCTGCTGCTGCGGGGACCGGGGTGGTCTTCCTGTCCCCACGCCGGAGCGAAGGGGGTTTAGCTCCGGGATCGGGCGCTGGCTACCCCTCTGGGGGTGGTGGTGCCTGGACCTAGGAGTATAGAGTGCATATGGGGAGTGTGAGTGTGGGTACCTTGTCCATTTTTGTGTGTCTACATGTGGGGCGAGGGTGTGAATATTCGTTTGCGTGCATGAGGGTGGGAACATATGCTTGTGTATATGTGTGCTTGTCGTCTACGTCTATGTGTCAGGTCGGGCCTTAGACTCCGCCTCACTCATCATCTTAGTCGACCTCCACCCCACCACCATGCCCTGCCGGTGGAGGATGCCGCCGGTGCATTGGTGATTTCTCGCGCCGGGGCAGGATGCTCGGGCGAGCGCCGGCCCACTCTCGGCGGTCGATTGGCGGGGCCTGGCCCTACTGGCCTTGCTGGGCCCCGATTGTGGGGTGGGGGGCCTTTGGGTCTCCGGGCCCAGGGCCCGGTCCGCCCTGGTGTGGTCGGCTGCCGGTGGAGCCTGCGGGCTTGCCGCCACGGCACCCTGGGGCGCCTACACTGTGGCTGTCGGAGGTCCCGCCTTCGGGCTCTCCTCTGCCCTTCTTTGGGTGGAGGCCGCGGTTGTCCCTGCGGTGGTTCTCCTGGGGGTCCCGTGCCCTGGGGGGCCTCCGGATGTTTGGGGCCCGGGTCTTTTCCGTGCCTGCTTCATTCCTTGCGGGATGGGGCTGTTGTTCCCCACACACACTATTAAACATTTACATGGAGGAACCTTATGAACACAAGCGCGCTCACACACACAGGTGTACACTCAAGCATTCACATTGGTGTAAAAACAGGTGCTCACAGACACACATTGTCTTGATCTGCTGTTGCTTCAAAACTTATTTTGTAATATTAGTTATGTGTGCTGCTCAATAACATTTAACATTTAGAATTTATTGTGATTTATACAGATGTTGGTTGTTGCTGCAGTCTCTTTGATGTTGTGTCTTCGGTTGTTTTCTCTTTTGTCAGCAGGTATTGAAGCAAATTGTGTTTTTTTTTTTCCCTCTCTCTCTCTATCCCCCATTCTCCTTTTTTCTCTCTCTCTCTTCCCCTTCTTTGTTGACTTTCCCCACAACCTTTTTTTTTTTTTTTTTTTTTTTTTTTCTTTCTTCTTTCTCTCTCTTGTTTTCTCTGTCCCCTGGTCTTGTCTGTCACAGTGTGGTTAAGTAAAAGGGTATATAAAATTAAATTAATTAATTAATATAAATAATAATAAATAAATAAATAAATTTATTTAATTAAAAAAAAAGAAAAGAAAAAAGGCTGTGAATGATGATAGTATAGCCATGCATATGTACTGTCATGTGTTATCTGTGCTACTGACAGGCCAAAAAAAAAAAAAAAAAAAAAAAAAAAAAAAAAAAGAAGTACTAAATTATCATTTTTAGTATATTAAATACACACTTAGTGCACGGAAATAGAGCACTTTAAGTATATCATGGAAGTCCACTTTTTTTTTAACCTGGGTAATCATGCTGTGTTTTTTTTTAAGATGACACATGAATATAGAGCCAAATTTTTATGTGAAATTTAGCTAGCAGAAAACACAATATTTATATTTTCCTATATTCTCTTTTGAGTAGCCAAAAACTCCAAAGAAAACAGGAAGAAAAGTCACTTACAAAATGAGATTAGATGAACATTAAATAAATCTGACCAAAATGTCTCTGTGTGGGTAGAAAATCTTCCTCAGAAGAGACAAAAACAGCAACTCACTTCAATGTCTGACTTGTATTATAATTACGTCCATAAGCTTTTAGTGAAATTTGGAGTAACTCATTAATCTGTTTTTTGACCTCTTCATATTTAAGGAGAGAATATCGTTTCCAAAAGACATCGCTTGTTATGATTTTAAGGGTGTAGAATTTAGTAGAGATGCTATGACATGATCCTACCAATATCAGACACTACTAAATTGTCCCTAGCAATAATTTTGATCAAACAATGAAATGTCTTTTGTCTGCTGTTATGTCCCTATCAATGCTAAAATCAAACCTACACCCTTTGATCATCTGCATGGATTTTAGCCGATAATTCCAGCAATCGACTATCTGTGCTGATTAATCATCAAAACTGATCAATCAGTCGACCTCTATTATTCATTGATGTTGAGACAGAAATCCAGCAATGCATCCAAACTACTTCATCCTTAAAGAACTCCAAAGCTCTTAATATGATAAACCTGTGCCAGCGTTTTCATTTATTTTGATAAATTTTAAGTCTATATTCTGTATTTCATTTGTAATTGAAATTTTGCTTTCATTATCATTTTATTTAAATAGGTACTTTTACACTTACTATGTATTTATATGTTTTGGTACCTTGGCAATAAAAAAAACAAAAAAAAAACATTTTGGGTGACCCTCAATATAGCTGAAGCTCATTTCAAAATAAGAGTTTTGAAGTGTATCTAAATCAAGATACAGCAGGGCACACATTTCTCTAGACGGTATCAAGTGGAAGACCCTCTTCTCGAGATGGCACATATTTTAATAAAAATAAACACATACATACAAAAGCTACATGCTTAAATGTTAGATTAGATTAAGTTCAAGAAAATGTACAAGCGATACATTGTCTATTTCAGAATTTAAAAATATAGTTATGATGATCTATATTAAATCTATGCCTGAGAAGCTGGACAGCTCAGGATATAAACCCATCACTGAAAATATTACATTGATTTTCCTTGGTCTTCAGTAGTGTATAAACATATCAACTATTTTCATAATGTCCTTTGGATAAAAACCTTGACACCTCATTACTACAGTTGTTTAGTAAATGTGTGAGGATCTCTGTCTTATGAGGGGTTTTCCTCTCGAGTGATTGTTCTCTGGTAGTTTCACTGAGGACGTCTGTTGTTGACTTCCTTTTGGGCTTTTTAAAAGAAGCGAGATGAACGGCCACGAGAGAGCTGCATACTGGACTTGATTTAGTTTAGATTCCTTTAAGCTTGTTTCTTTTGTTCATCCAACACTGCTACACTACATTACACTTCCATGCATTCATTTAACTTTACATCACTGATTCCTGACTGTTACACTCTATGTTGTTCTTTTCTTTTTTGTAGTTTGATTTTTTTTAATTTTTTTATATAAAGATTGTATCTTACTTTGTTTCTTGTGTGTCCCTGTTTTTGTTCCATCTCTTTTGAGTCACGGGGCGTAACAAATGAGGACTCGTCCTCATCGCAGTAGGATCCAATCAATGTGCGGATGATTTGGAAATATTTGATATTTTTTGTCGTTTCATCGTATTTTGTTGTTTTTGATTCTTTTGAACATGTTTGGAAATGTTTGGTGATGACATTTTGAAGGAAATCCAGTTTGAATAATTTACGTCACAATAAGACGTCCTGCAGTGAAAGACTCTCAAGACATGTTTTTGTTTTTTGCAGAATTACATATTGTCACCTCACACATCAATAAAACAATTACGATATTATAGTAGATGATAAACATCACGCACTCCTAGCTCATTTACTTTTTTTGTCTTAAGTGACCAGTGCGTCTCATAGTGCCGTTTATATTGCAAACATTTACCACAACAACGGGTCATGATTAAACACCGGTCTGAGTTGACCTCAAATAACATACCTTTCTTTCCATTTCTCCTCAAATATCCACCCTTACAGCTCAAACTTCTTCTTTTGGACATGTTTAAAATCACAAGCTGACACACAAGCATCAGTTACAATGCAGCTATCATCAATTAGATCCTGCTCCAGATTCTGGTGCTGCTTGATCCATTACACACATGTTAGTGTCTCAAGGCATAACATCAATGCAAATGAGCAAAAAATAAAAATTGCAATTGGCTCCAGTTTACATTAAAAATAAAATATTGTAGTGATTTTCACGCCTGCCATGGCTAACTCTGCCTATATAAGCCCTGTGTTTTAACTTTCTGTGATGCTGTGTGTCTCTGTGTCTTCAGTCTCTGTTGATTGTGTGACTGTGACGTCTCTGTAGCGGCTCCTTATTCACCATCAGCTGATCCTGAGGAAACTGGACTGACGTCTAAATACTGAGAGTCCTACAATAAAACACACAGACAGTCACAGATGAGTATGATACATTACTGCTCTCACATCACATCAGCAGATCCATAAAAAACACAGTATATTCATATTACAGCCAGAGATATGAATGAATAACTGATCATAGATTAATAACAGTGAATGATCAACAACTCTCTCTTTATCATTTACACACAGAGACACTGGAAGAGATGAAAATATTCATATATTCACAGATCATCTCAGAATTAAACAGTTTAATGTACTGGGACTAAAGTGAAGCTGAATTATTATATTCTCCAATTACACACATATGAGGCCTATTACTCACCTTTGGCCATTTTAAAAGATTTAAATAATAATATACTCACAATAGTATATTGTCCCCAGTTTATAATGTGTATCATGTTTCAGATCAGAGAGTAACTTCACTCCTGATTTTCCTAGTTTATTCTCAGACAGATACAGTTCTCTCAGGTGTGAGGGGTTTGATCTCAGAGCTGAAGCCAGAGCAACACAACCTTTATCTGTGACGCCACAATTACTGAACCTGTAGAGAGCAATGACACAATATGAATTGTAGTTCAGGTGTCTGTAGTTTGTTATTGACTCTGGTCTCAGAGCAGGAGAGGAGATATAATGACAAGCATTGCCACAAACTGCTGCTAATAGAATGAGATTTCTGCATGTTGATGCTCAACGGTGCTGTTTGAAACTGTCATGTGCTTCAGGACTGAACAGATACACAGAGCTGAATGTGAGATATCGTTTCATAGTGATATAAGGAAAAAGTCCCTTTAAGGCAAGTTCACTCGGCGGCCATCTTTGAAACGCCTCTCGGGCATGCAAGTGCAGCTTCTATCTCTTTGAATGGGGAAATATCAAATTCTCCAAATCTGGTTGCCAAGCTTATGATTAAATTTCATATTTGAAATCACCAATTAAATCTGACAACAACTGTATCATAACTGTTGTTTATTTAGCTAAAATAGCCTTAAAAAAGCTTATTTCTCAGGCTAGACCAGGAGGGTGCATGAGGGTATCAAAAGAGCAAAAAAAAACTAATCATAGATCTTTTAAATTCTCATTCAAGAAAGATAAATAATATTTCTTTATTGCACTGTCAGTATTTTTAACCAAATTATCGGTCTTATGTAGACATTCATAAAAATCTGTTTAATCACACTATTCATTACAAGCTGAGCTTTATACTGTTATTTTGATCTGTATTAATATGTATGGAGTAGTGGTTGGTGTGTGTGTGTGTGTGTGTGTGTGTGTGTGTGTGTGTTTCTCCATCACCCAAGGACAGCAAAACCTGAGATCACCTACACTGCGGGATGTTATTTATACTTAAGGTCATTGCACACTGAGTCTGAAATTTTCGCATGCATTTTTCCATTTTTTTTTCGTATTCCCCATCCTTTCCTATCAAAATGCATGCTACGGATGTGAAAACGCAGAAAATCGAACCTGATCTGAATTTTTTTTGACAGACGAAAGTTTCAGAGGCAGTGTGCAAACGTGATTGACACAACGTGAGGTCGTATTTAGTTTTTAACGTGCGAAAATTTCGGACTCAGTGTGCAGAGACCTTCAGTGTAAATTGTGGCAGATACTTACACCTCAATGTATTGCAGTGCTTTACCAGGGGTGCAAACTCGTCAGGGGTGAAAAAGGTGACAAACTAAACTACCCCACCCCCCCAATTCACGCGCAGACACACACACACACACACAAACACACACACACACACACACACACACACACACACACAATACATACCACAGGACTCCCTCTCTGGCCCTGTGACAGCCACCCAAGAAAAACACAAAATACCAAAATATACCTATCACACAATATTTTTTATCTGGTAAACGGAACAACAAACAACTTTTACATTGTGCCAAAAGGGAATGGGAGCCCTTGGTAGCATAATTGATCTCTTTGCAGTAGAGGCTGCATCAGGCATGGACTGGTTTCTCTATTCTTTTAAAAAAAACTGTGACAATTGAAACATATTCCTTTCCCTTCACATCACACTTTGATTCTAACTTCAACCAGGACCAGCTCCATCTGCACCTGACTCCAGCCTCTAGTTGAGCCATAGTAAGGGCATCTTCTTCCTAAAACGCCATCATTCCCTCACTCTGAAAAAAAAAAACTAAAGTGGGTGAGTGGTAAAGTTTGGCTACCTGAACTAGTTAAATGCCAATGTAGGTAAAGGCAAGTTAATTTACATAGCACATTTCACACACAATGGCAAGTCACACTGCTTAATATGGAGAAAATGTTACACACTGCAAATGTTAAACACTTTTTGTCTTGTTTCCAGTCCAAATATCTAATTCTTAAATTAAATTCACGATCAAAGTCAAAAGTCAAAAGAATCTTGTTTTCGGTTTGAAATAAGATTATTTTGCTTACCCCATTGGCAGATTATTTTGCTTTTTTTAAGGAAAAACTCACTTAATTTTGACTTATTTTTTCTGAAAACAAGACAATTTTTACTTGTCTAGAAAATGCTTCTTGATTTAAGAATTTTCAGATATTTGGACTAGAAACAAGACAAAAAATGTAAGAAAAGCATTTTTTGCAGTGCACCATTCAAGGATAAACACCTTTATACGATTAAAAGATGTTTGAGCGACAACTATGGTCTACAATCAACAAGGATTGTTGTTAAGATGTTACATGAACTTAGTCAGGGCAAATAAACCACTGTAAATCTTCATTTCAGCACTAAAATATTTGAAGCAGCTGACGGGCTAAACGCGAGGTGTTTCTCTGTCTTGAAACAGGCTGTTACAGGCTGACACTTGAGCTGAGTGATACTAATATTACTGTACATTAAACGGTATGCTTTACTTGTAGGTCGAACAGTTCTCAAATCGACTTCATGTCAGAGGAATAGCTTACTGATATGTGAGACAAATGTTAAGGTCAAGACTGAGGAGCATTTTTGCAAAGGGTAGCGAACTAATGTAGCAATAACGTAACTTACAATCTTCATAGCTATCGCAACTGCAGCCTCACGCGGTAATCACCATTTAAATTGGAACACAATTTACAGGAGATACAAATGCATTCCGTCCGACATATGGACAGTTGCCTGCAGCATTTAAAAGTTAGGCTTCAGGAGTGAGATTGGTTGGATGAGGGGAAGAACATTAAGGTAAAAGGGTCAGAGTAGGGCGGGTCCATTCCTTTGCCAACAGGGGAAAAAAACGCTACAGGTGACATGACATGGCCCTGTCCCAAATGGCACACTAAACCCTCGCAGTCTTCCTCTGAGTCCGCACTTTCGTGACGTAACGACGCATTGACTGTCGGGTAGAAGTCTGCCATGGAGCTCGCCACAGTGCGGGCTCGGTAGAAGTGTGGATTGAGGATGCATAAGGGCCACAAAGGGGGTGCTTGTGAGCACCCTTCTGAATGCTAATATGAGGAATGGGACACTCTACGGTCTCGTGGACTTAACGGACACGCGGCGACCCCCCCACCCGCAATTTTTTTTTTTTTTTTTTTTTTATAGATCTACATGATTCACGTGAATGACCTATTTCAAGGTGAAAACGGCGAATTTCGCCGAAAGGTGACAAGTTTGCACCCCTGTTTACGAAGCAGTACGTAATAACTTATTCTTTATTTGATTCTATTCATTAGAAACAGATGCTGTCTTATAGTGTCCTTTTTGTCTATTCTTAAAGCCCCCCCTACACCTGCTCCTAATCACACTAAAGCTGCTGATCAGGGGTGCGTTTCCCAAAAGCAAGTTACGTCATTACCAATAGAGTTCAATGGGACTTACCACCATAGTTAGCTAACGATGCTTTTGGGAAACGCACCCCAGTAAAGCTTTTCTTGAAGCTGCTGGAAGAGACTCACGGTTTTGAGTTTGGGAACAATATGAGCTGCATGTGATTGATTCTCCAGAACATCTGATCAACGTGAGGACACCACATACACTGTCCTCCAAAAGTTTGGAAACACCCCTGGCAAAGTGTGGTCTTGGACAATATCAGCACAAATCCTTATCATTTTTTGGTGCAAATACATTAAAGTAACTTGACATTATCATTGAAGACCAGCAATAATAATTATTTTCATTTTGATTACATAATAATGGCAATATATACACGTCAAAGTCAGACATGCCTATTTGCCAGCTGTGATGCCTGGTTACTGGTTTAAACTTGGTCCAGGTTTTTAAAAGATTTTTGGCTCAGCACACCTTAATAGTTTCAACAATTGATTGCCAATTAAGTTTAGAATACAATGAACCAATTAGAACACAATTTAGGTCAGATAGTTTACAAATATTAATTTAAAATTTTAGTTTTTTTCTATGTATAAACTGTTTATGTAATAAAATATGTTTTCGTAGTTTGTGTTGTGCAAAATTATCACAAATTAAAAAGGATTCATGCCAATATTGTCCAAAACCCCACTTTTCTAGGGCCTTTCCAAACTTTTGGAGGGCAGTGTATAACTTCAATTATATACATATTAGACATTTTATTTCCATGTTTTGAATATTTTCTTATGTTTTCTTTAATATAAACACCTTTCTGAGCTAATATACAGTGGAATAAATGAGAAGAAATGCAGATTTGTACTCGGGTTGGTCGTCTCAAAAGCACACGGTCCTTACTCTCACACTTATCCGACTGGTTTCTTTAGTAATTTTGTCTGCTAACAAGATCAACATCAGAGAGCAGATTCACCGAATCTCCTATTTTATTCCAAGACAGATTCAGTTGTCTCAGGTGTGAGGGGTTTTGATTTCAGAAGAAAGTGGAAAATAAACTCTTACACAGAGATGAGCAGGTAAAGGAGTATTAATCAAACTAGCAGAAGCAACTGAAGCTCCAGTAAACGTTTGGTGGATCAAAAACAGGAGCAAGAGCTCATGTGATGTGATGAAGATGAATGAAATGAACTTCATCTTCAGTAATTTGTGCTGAGATTTAGTGTGTCTAGTCAGAATTTACATTATAGACCAACTTACTGAAGACAAAGACATGAGACTATCAGAGAGATGATCTTACCACAGTATCTCCAGTTTACAGCGAGGATCCTCCAGTACAGCACAGAGACGCTTCACACCCAAATCTCCTATTTTATTCCCAGACAGACTCAGGTGACTCAGGTGTGAGGGGTTTGATCTCAGAGCTGAAGCCAGAGCAGCACAACCTTCATCTGTGACGCCACAATCATACAACCTGTAGAGAACAATGACAATCTAAAATGTCACAGAACAAAAACATGAGCCTCATTTAAGATAATTTTAAGATAAATAATATTACTTTGTTGCAACAAATGAACTGAGAAACCAAAATTCCCTTGATCTTTTGACATAAGGCAAGGCAAGTTTATTTATATAGCACATTTCATACACAATGGTAATTCAAAGTGCTTTACATGAAAGAAAGTAAAATAGTCAGAAAAATAATAATATTGATCACAATAATAAAAATAAGGAATTGAAAAAAAAAAAAAAATTGTAATAATAATAACAATAAAAACAAGAAATTTAAAAACAAATATTCTCAAACTTTGTTCAAACTCTTCCGCACTAAGTAAAAACTAAAAACCTTCCAAAACACCTAACTATTCCACTACTCCCACCCCCCTACTTACTTTGACCATCATATCTGACCTATTCGCTAAAACTCAGAGCTCGCCCCAGTCTGTAATGGTAGGAATTTAGAGTTGGTAGAGCGATTCACGACTAGAACCTCCCTTCTAGTGTCTCACATTCTCTCGGTATTCCCTATACCTTCAAATGCACTATTTGCCTCTACGGCTCTTAGTGCCATAGAGAATGCATTTTGCCCCCCCCCCATCGCTCTACCCCTCCCACACTCCCTCCGCTTACAGACAGTCCCTAACCAGAAACCAAACAAATAAAACTCAGAGGTCCTACTTTAAACTGATTAAACAACACACTTGTCTTTCTTTGCCCACATTATCTTTACCATCCAGCACTTACTTTAGCCTTCTGTTTAAACTTTTAAAATTATATAAAAATGTATTTAAAACTAATTTAAAACAGTTAAGAACAGAAAATGATTATACATAAAATACAGTGCAGTCAGTTCGCTCTCTGAATAAGAGGACACTGTACTATAAAAACATCCTGTAAGTTTCAGAGCTCAAAACTTTGTCGTTAGTCTAAAAACAGCTTATATTGAAGCCAAAATGACAGCTTGAGGAATCTTCTACTCTATGATGTAATAGTGTGGATAAGCTCCGCCTCCGCAGAAAAAGATCGACATCACTGCCTGTTTAGCCCCGCCCACCGATTCACACACACAGGTGCATCTCAATGAATTAGAATGTCGTGGAAAAGTTCATTTATTTCAGTAATTCAACTCAAATTGTGAAACTCGTGTATTAAATAAATTCAATGCACACAGACTGAAGTAGTTTAAGTCTTTGGTTCTTTTAATTGTGATGATTTAGGCTCACATTTAACACAAACCCACCAATTCACCATATCAACAAATCAGAATACTTCATAAGACCAATAAAAAAACATTTTTAGTGAATTGTTGGCCTTCTGGAAAGTATGTTAATTTACTGTATATGTACTCAATACTTGGTAGGGGCTCCTTTTGCTTTAATTACTGCCTCAATTCGGCGTGGCATGGAGGTGATCAGTTTGTGGCACTGCTGAGGTGGTATGGAAGCCCAGGTTTCTTTGACAGTGGCCTTCAGCTCATCTGCATTGTTGGGTCTGGTGTCTCTCATCTTCCTCTTGACAATACCCCATAGATTAATTTTACTAAACTTTAATTACTAAAACTAAAATTAAAACAGAAACTAAACCTTAAAAAACTAAATAGGCTAGAAATTTGTTCACAACATAAAAACTAAACTAAAATTAACCAAATTATTAATGAAACTAATAAAAACGATACTGAATTTTATAGCGAAAATTGAAAGCAATATTAAAATAAAAATGAATTTAAAAATACAAAACTATAATAAACCTGACACGAACGGCTTTCATTTGGTGAGTGAGGAGGGGGATCCATCAAATGAGGTGAATTTGGAGGTGCCGGATCCTGGACCCGGCTTGTTCAAATTAAGCTCTGACTACGAATAGCTTGGCACACCATCGACGGGATTTCGACTGTAGGAGCGTGGCTTGAGCAGATTTCTATGTCTCTTATTGAAAATGAACTACAGAGACTTGTGCTTTCCGCATCCTGAACAGCGTTTATGTCGAGCTGCTCACCGGGAATTTCCCAAATTTTCCCATGCCACGTCAGGCCTGTACATACACTTAATTTGCGTTTGCAGCTATAGTGGTTAATTTTTTTTGTATTATTTTATGTTGCAGTACGAATTTTTTTTTTAAATTTATATATATATTAGGGCTGTCAATCGGTTATTTATTTATTTATTTTAATCGCGATTAATCACATGATTGACATGAGTTAACTCGCAATTAATCGCACATTTTTATTTGTTCTAAATGTACCTTAAATCAATACTTTTCCAATTTTTAATACTCTAATCAACATGGGCATGTACAAATATGGATGCTTTATGCAAATGTACACTATATTGCCAAAAGTATTGGCACCCCCTTCTAATGAACATGTTTGACTACTTTAGTAATTTCTATGAGTACAAATCTTAATGTTAAAGCATATAATGATATTCTAGGAAATTGTGTGCTTCTAATATTATAGCAACAGTTTGGACTCTTTTCTATTCTAACATGACAATGTCTCTGTGTATAAGTCAAGGTTCAAAAAGAAAATGATTGATTGAGTCAGTGTGGAAGAACTTGACTACTGAAGACAAAGACATGAGACTATCAGAGAGATGATCTTACCACAGTATCTCCAGTTTACAGCGAGGATCCTCCAGTACAGCACAGAGACGCTTCACACCCAAATCTCCTATTTTATTCCCAGACAGACTCAGGTGTCTCAGGTGTGAGGGGTTTGATCTCAGAGCTGAAGCCAGAGCAGCACAACCTTCATCTGTGACGCCACAATCATACAACCTGTAGAGAACAATGACAATCTAAAATGTCACAGAACAAAAACATGAGCCTCATTTAAGATAATTTTAAGATAAATAATATTACTTTGTTGCAACAAATGAACTGAGAAACCAAAATTCCCTTGATCTTTTGACATAAGGCAAGGCAAGTTTATTTATATAGCACATTTCATACACAATGGTAATTCAAAGTGCTTTACATGAAAGAAAGTAAAATAGTCAGAAAAATAATAATATTGATCACAATAATAAAAATAAGGAATTGAAAAAAAAAAAAAATTGTAATAATAATAACAATAAAAACAAGAAATTTAAAAACAAATATTCTCAAACTTTGTTCAAACTCTTCCGCACTAAGTAAAAACTAAAAACCTAAATTAAAAATAAAATAAAAAACTAAATAGTATTGATTTAAGCATAAAACCAAGTCCTAATCCCAGTTTAACACCTCTGGTGTGACTGTAAATGCAGACCTTGAGACAAAAACTCATCACCAAACACCAATGACTTGTACATACACTATATAGACAAAAGTATTGAGACGACCCCCTTCTTTAGAACAGAAAAATGCTCTTCCAAATCTATGGGAATATAATTCATGTATTTAAAAATTGTATTTCATCTCTGTTGCAACAGTTTTGTAAGTGTCTAAAATGACTGAACCCATATGTACAAGTCATTGGTGTTTGGTGATGAGTTTTTGTCTCAAGGTCTGCATTTACAGTCACACCAGAGGTGTTAAACTGGGATTAGGACTTGGTTTTATGCAGACCAGTCAAGTTTTTCCACACTGACTCAATCAATCATTTTCTTTTTGAACCTTGTCTTATACACAGAGACATTGTCATGTTAGAATAGAAAAGAGTCCAAACTGTTGCTATAATATTAGAAGCACACAATTTCCTAGAATATCATTATATGCTTTAACATTAAGATTTGTACTCATAGAAATTACTAAAGTAGTCAAACATGTTCATTAGAAGGGGTGCCAATACTTTTGGCAATATAGTGTATGTTTATTATTATTGAAACCATAGTCAACATAAAGCATGAAGAGTAGACATGTTTCAAAGGTCATAGATGTTTTTCAAAGAACTTGTTCATGTCTATTAGACACATGAAAAAATAAATTCCAGGTTCCCATTACTTCTTTCTTTGCACTGAGCAATACTGACACAAACCTGTTTACATTTTTGCACACAGGGCAGCTCTTCTTCTGAAAATGCAAAATGCACATTTATTATTTATTATTACATTTGTTCCCTATCAGTCAGTCATGTTCGACGTAACGTCAGTGTGACTGACTAATGGGATCTCGCCCGAGAGCCCAATCATCTTCGAGTGTTAACAAAACAAGCCAATGACAGTTGGCGTGCGTGTTTCGCCACGCGCACCCCGCCCCGCAGCGCGGGTATAAAAGGAGAGCACGTGCAAACGCACATCAGCTTTTCGCTTCGGAGCCGAGCCTTTTCAGCGAATCTCCGAGAGTGTGCTGCAAGACAGCATTTTGACGAGTGTTGGTGTGACGGCGCGTCAGCGGAGGTTGCTGTCCAGTGCTGCTGCTTCATCTGAGCGTGCTGCAGCTCTCATTCTGCGGTCGCGCTGCGACCTCTCCTGGGCGCTTCAACACTTTTGTTCCTTTTTCTAAAAGGGCAATATCTAAAAGAGTAATATCTAAAAGAGCTCCACGAGCGACGGGCGTCTTTTTAAAGATGGCTTCCCGCTCGTGTGTTTCTGGATGTGGTTGTTTCCTGGCTTCGTCTGACGGTCATGATCGCTGTCTCTCGTGCTTGGGCAATCAGCACGCTGAGTCAGCGCTCATGGATGAGTCATGTTCTCAAGGCGGGAACATGACCATCGCGACGCTGCGCTCCAGATATCTCCCCGACAAACGGGGGGGGGTATCCCCCTTGCCATGCCCCGTTCTAGCTCCTCCGGCTCGGAGGGCTACTTCGGCTCATGGTCAGGGTGACTTGAGGATCACAGTGAGAGCTTCTCCGTCGAGTGCGTCTCCGCAGGCCTCTCACTCCTCCAGCGCGTCGCACCATCTGGTGTTTCCGGACAGGCTTGCGGTGTCCTCGGACAGGGCGGGGCCCAGCATGTCGTTCGGAGCACCAGCGGATGACAGGATGTCGATCGCTGCATCGGAGGGCGAGCTAGGTTCTGAAGATGACGATTCATTTACATACATTTACATTTAATCATTTAGCAGACGCTTTTATCCAAAGCGACGTACAAATGAGGAGAACAATAGAAGCAATCAGACCATCGAGAGAGCAACAGTATACAAGTGTCATGACAAGTCTCAGTTAGTCTAGCACAGTACACGTAGCTAGAATTTTTTTTTTTTTTTTTTTTTTTTTTAAATAGAATAGGTAAGTTAGTATTAGTTAGTCAGGTGCTGGCGAAAAAGATGTGTCTTTAGATGTTTTTTGAAAATGGCTAAAGACTCAGCTGTTCGAATTGAGATCGGGAGGTCATTCCACCAGCTGGGCACAGACCAGGAAAAGGTCCGTGAGAGTGATTTGGTACCTCTTTGGGATGGCACCACAAGGCGTCGTTCACTTGCAGAACGCAAGCTTCTGGAGGGCACATAAATTTGAACCAGCGAGTTTAGGTATATTGGTGCAGTGGCAGTTGTGGTCTTGTATTCTGGATTCGGCTGCGCTGCCTCCGTCAGGAAGAGTGGCATTGCCCGAGTCAGATCCAGGGCTGACTGCTATGCTTTCCCGGGCCGCTGAGAGCGTCGGGCTGCACTGGAGGCCTCCTCCTTCTCCCGAATACTCAAGGCTGGACGACTGGTTCCTGGGGGCGCAGGCCGATCATCGGCAATCACCTCAGGTTCCGTTCTTCCCGGAGGTGCATGAGGAAGTGACTAGCTCTTGGAGGGCACCATTTTCTGCCCGAAACAGAGCTAGTGCTTCTTCCGTCCTCACTGCCCTCGATGGCGGGGTGGCTAAGGGGTATGTGGAGATCCCTCCAGTTGAGCGTGCTATTGCGGTGCAGCTTTGCCCGCGGGCGCTGCCGCCTGGCAGGGTAATCCGCGCCTCCCGTCCAGGGCTCGTGTGTCCGCTTACAGAGCTGCTGGACAGGCCGCCTCTGCCCTGCACGCCATGGCCCTCCTGCAAACCTACCAGGCCAAGGCGTTGAAACAGCTGTACGAGGGCAGTTCTGACCCAGGTTTGATGCAGGAACTGCGCACAGCGACGGACCTTGCCCTTCGTGCAACGAAAGTCACAGCGCAGTCCCTCGGTCAGACGATGTCCACTCTGGTGGTCCAGGAATGACCTATGGCTGGACCTGGCGGATATGGGTGAGTCCGACAAGCACCGCTTTCTGGACTCCCCGATCTCCCAGGCAGGCCTCTCCGGCGACGCAGTGGAGAGCTTTGCCCAGCAGTTCTCCATGGCACAGAAGCGGGCGGACACATTCTGCCCCGGCGGCCCACTGCTGTCATCACCCCGCCGCCGGTTGCAGCCCCTCTGCCCGCTTGTCACCGAGGGCGCCCTCCTGCTGCCCCTACCTTTGCTCCAGCGCGGCCCCAGCAGCAGCCTTCACTCTGGCCGCAGCGTGGAGCTGGCAGCAGGAAAGTGGCGCAGCCCGTCTCTGCCCCTGCCAGGCCCATGAAGTGCCAGGGCAAGCGGCGTTCCTGGGACGGGCGAACCCGAGACACTGGGTCCTGCTCTTCAGGAGATGGTGAGTCCGCTCCTTCCCCCGGTGGAGGTCTGGGTGGAAAATCCTTTTTTTCTCTTTTTGGGTTGTTCCGCCGCTGGCTCTCTGGCCAGTGGTACCCAAACTTTCAGAGCAGTTTCCTATGTCTCCGGTTCCCAAGGGGGCGAGGACAGCAGTGCACGGGACACAGTCTCGACACCTCCGCCCCCCTCTTCTTTCGCCAGTGGGCAGCAGGGTCCGGTCCGAGGACGCGATGCCTTCTCCCGCGCCCCCTGCCCAGCCATGGAGC
Source organism: Aspiorhynchus laticeps (assembly GCA_023376895.1). Lineage (NCBI taxonomy): Eukaryota > Metazoa > Chordata > Actinopteri > Cypriniformes > Cyprinidae > Aspiorhynchus > Aspiorhynchus laticeps. The sequence continues at coordinate 2,555,757 of CM041799.1, forward strand.
CAGGTAAGTGTCGCACCGCGCACTCAGACCCCACTTCGGAACGCGCTGCCTTCCGAGTCGGGTCCCTGTGCTCCACTTCGCTGCCCCACCGCGGGTACGTCTGTGGCTCCCCTGGTCCCGATTGTACGGTCTCTGGGGGCATGGCTAGCGCTCCCCAGGCCGTCTCGCTGGGCTCTGAGAACCATCAGACTTGGCTACGCGATTCAGTTCGCCCGGCGTCCTCCCAAGTTCAGGGGCGTTCGGTTCACCTGTGTTGAGCAAGGATGCCCCTCTCTTGCGTGCGGAAGTCGCGGTCCTCCTGGCGAAGGACACGATAGAGCCGGTCCCTCCAGCCGAGATGAAGTTGGGGTTTTACAGCCCGTACTTCATCGTGCCCAAGAAAGGCGGTGGGTTACGACCAATCTTGGACCTGCGCGTCCTGAATCGGGCCCTTCACAAGCTCCCGTTCAGGATGCTGACGCAGAGACGCATTTTTCAATGCATCCGTCCGTTCGATTGGTTCGCAGCGATCGACCTGAAGGACGCGTACTTTCATGTCTCGATCCTCCCTCGACACAGACCGTTTCTCCGCTTTGCGTTCGAAGGGCGAGCATATCAGTACAAAGTCTTCCCCTTCGGCTATCCCTGTCGCCTCGTGTCTTCACCAAGGTCGTGGAGGCAGCCCTTGTTCCATTAAGGGAAGCAGGCATTCGCGTTCTCAACTACCTCGACGACTGGCTCATATTGGCCCAGTCTCGAGCACTGTTGTGCGAACACAGGGACACGGTGCTCAGCCACCTCAGCCGGTTGGGGCTTCGGGTCAACTGGGAAAAGAGCAAACTCTCCCCTGTGCAGAGGATCTCTTTTCTCGGTATGGAGTTGGACTCGGTCAACCTCACAGCACGTCTCTCAGTGGAGCGTGCTCAGTCGATGCTGAACTGCCTGGAGTCTTTCCAGCACAAGAGGGCGGTTCCACTGAAACACTTTCAGAGGCTCCTGGGGCATATGGCATCCACAGCCGCTGTCACGCCGCTCGGATTGCTTCATATGAGACCGCTTCAGCATTGGCTTCACGACCGGGTCCCGAGATGGGCATGGCGACGCGGCACGTACCGGGTCTCAGTTACCCCGTCCTGCCGTCAGACCTTCGGCCCGTGGTCGGATCTTGCTTTTCTTCGGGCAGGAGTTCCCCTAGGGCAAGTATCCAGGCATGTTGTTGTGTCAACAGATGCCTCTGCCATGGGCTGGGGAGCCATGTGCAACGGGCATGCAGCTGCAGGGCTCTGGACAGGGTCCCGGTTGCAGTGGCATATCAATTGCCTCGAGTTGCTAGCAGTATGGCTTGCTCTGCGCCGCTTCAAAGGGCTGCTACACGACAAGCATGTACTGGTCCGTACGGACAACACTGCGACCGTTGCGTACATCAACCACCAAGGTGGTCTACGCTCCCGTCGCCTGTCTCAACTCGCCCGCCATCTCCTCCTTTGGAGTCAGAAGCATCTGAGGTCGCTTCGCGCCGTTCATATCCCTGGCGAGCTCAATCGTGCAGCCGACGAGCTCTCACGTCAGCCCGCCCTTCCGGGAGAATGGCGACTCCACCCCGAGGTAGTCCAGCTGATTTGGAGACGCTTCGGGGACGCTCAGGTAGACCTGTTTGCCTCCCCGGATACGTTCCACTGCCAGCTGTTTTACTCCCTGTCCGAGGGGACCCTCGGCATGGACGCGCTGGCACACAGCTGGCCTCGGGGCCTACGCAAATATGCGTTTTCCCCAGTGAGCTTTCTCGCACAGATCCTGTGCAAGGTCAGGGAGGACGAGGAGCAGGTCCTCTTGGTGGCGCCGTACTGGCCCAATCGGACTTGGTTCCCAGAACTAATGCTCCTCGCGACAGCCCCTCCTTGGCAAATTCCTCTGAGGAGGGATCTCCTTTCTCAGAGAGGGGGCACCCTCTGGCACCCGCGTCCAGACTTGTGGAATCTCCACGTATGGTCCTTGGACGGGACGCGGAGGTTCTAGATGAGCTACCTCCATCGGTAGTAAACACCATCACTTCAGCTAGAGCCCCGTCTACAAGACACGCTTACTGGCTGAAGTGGAACCTGTTCGTCGATGGGTGTTCTTCCCGCCGGGAAGACCCCCGGAGATGCCCGATCGCGGTCGTGCTCTCTTTCCTGCAGAGATGGGTTGGAGCGAAGGCTGTCTCCCTCCACCCTAAAAGTGTATGTCGCCGCTATAGCCGCACATCACGATGCAGTAGACGGTAAGTCTGTGGGGAAGCACGACTTGGTCGTCAGGTTCCTCAGAGGGGCGAGGAGGTTAAATCCTCCGCGCCCTCATCTGGTACCCTCTTGGGATCTCCCCTCGGTCCTGACGGCCTTGAAGGAGGAGTCCTTTGAGCCTCTGCAGTCAGTAGAGCTTAAGTTTCTGTCGTTAAAGACAGTGCTCCTCACTGCATTGGCCTCGGTCAAGAGGGTGGGGGACCTGCAGGCATTTTCGGTCGACGATTCGTGCCTAGAATTCGGGCCGGCTGACTCTCACGTTGTCCTGAGACCCCGGCCTGGATATGTGCCCAAAGTTCCCACCACGCCCTTTAGGGATCAGGTGGTGAACTTGCAAGCGCTGCCCCGGGAGGAGGCAGACCCAGAGGACCTCAGACCAGCTCTTTGTCTGCTTCGGAGGACTGCAGAAGGGAAAGTTTGTTGTCTCCAAACATAGACTTGCCCACTGGATAGTGGAGGCTATAGTCTTGGCCTATCAGGCCCGGCGCTTACCGTGCCCCCTTGGTGTGAGAGCACACTCTACAAGAGGCGTTGCTTCCTCTTGGGCATTGGCGCGGGGCGCCTCGATAGCAGACATTTGTAGAGCTGCCGGCTGGGCGGCACCTAACACGTTTGCGAGATTTTATAATCTCCGTGTAGAGCCCGTGTCCTCCCGTGTACTTGTCTCAGATGGCCAGTAACACTGGGACACTGCTCGGTGTCAATCACGCTTGCTGCGCCATTCCCCTCTACGGACCGGATACGTGCGCTTTTGTTGCTTCTCAATTCAGTTCCCCACGGCGAACCCTGTTGAAGTTCCTCCCGCACCCTCGGCAGTCAGGCGTGGCGGAGCGCCAGACGCCAGGTCCAGCACTCGTGTGTTTTGCCCAAGGTCAGCCCTTGTGCTGGGCTAGGTGCCCGTGTGTAGTGATTCCCCTTTGGGTGATCCCACATGTGTATTCTTCCACAGTACGGCTCCCCTCACGGTGAGCCCGTGTCTTTCCCTGGCAGAGACCTTCTGCCGTCTCTGCTGTGTAGTTATCTCACCCCAGGCTGGCTGAGTCTACCTCAGAGACTTCCATATGTAGTACTGCCCCTGACCAGTCCATATGTGTAATCCCCACATGGTACCTCCTTACGCAGGATGTGGCTTCCGTAGCGTTCCCTTACTTGCGGTACGCTTTCCCAGTGTTATCCATACCCACTGTACGGAACAGCAGTGGTGGTCATCTCTGCCTAAGCCCTGTCCTATCTTCCGTCCCAACTGGGTGGGGGGACTTGCCGGCTTCCGCAGGGCACTGGAGGGGGTCAGCAATAGTGGCATTTTCCAAAGGGATCCCATTAGTCAGTCACACTGACGTTACGTCGAACGTGACTGACTGATAGGGAACGTCTCGGTTACATGTGTAACCCTCGTTCCCTGAAGGAGGGAACGGAGACGTAACGTCCCGTCGCCATAGTTGCTGTACCACCGCTGTACGGCCGGGGCACACAGTCTCGGCTCCTCAGCGAAAAACTGATGTGCGTTTGCACGCGCTCTCCTTTTATACCCGCGCTGCGGGGCGGGGTGCGCGTGGCGAAACACGCACGCCAACTGTCATTGGCTTGTTTTGTTAACACTCGAAGATGATTGGGCTCTCGGGCGAGATCCCATTAGTCAGTCACACTGACGTTACGTCTCCGTTCCCTCCTTCAGGGAACGAGGGTTACACATGTAACCGAGACGTTTCCCTCTCTGTGCCCACATACTGTATTTTGATGAAGCTATATTCTCAATAAAACTGTTTTCATTGGTATATTTTACTGTTTCTGTTGTCAGACAACGGAATGAATATGAAATAGTGACTGAAACGCGATCCATTAAGACTAGAGTACATAACCAGCTCTCCCTTCCAAGATGTTAATCTGCACAAAAAAAATCCTGATAATCGCACCGTTGTCTGATGAAATCAAATACACATAAGATAAAGACAATAGCTGTGCTGTGATCTCGGCTATACCTGCATGTAAAATTAGAGAAGCAACATAATATCTGTGTTTAACTGAATTAAAGCGCTGCTCCTCTCTCTGCCGCGCGCTGAGCAGACGCAGAGCTAGAGAGAGAGAAAGAGAGAGAGAGAGAGGTGTGTGCGCGCTGAACAGAGCAGACGCAGAGCGAGAGAGAGAGAGAGAGAGAGAGAGAGAGAGAGAGAGAGAGAGAGAGAGAGAGAGAGAGAGAGAGAGGTGTGTGCGCACGCTGGGAGAGCAAGACCTCGCACTGGTGCGGCAGTATCTGTGATTCTCAGAAACTAGGTTTGGGTGCTTTTTTGAAGGGAAAAAGGTCTGCAATGTTCCTAAGTTGGCAACACTGTCCATCTCCATTTCTCCAACAAGGGGTTGGGCCACGGGTCAAACAGAAAATACGCGCTGCGTTAATCGCGCGTTAAAAAAATTAGTGCCGTTAAAATGAGTTTGCGTTAACGCATTAACTTTGACAGCACTAATATATATATATATATATATATATATATATATATATAGTAGGCTATATTACATAACTATATTGTAATATTATATAATGTTGTGCGCTATCTGTCACGCCCACTGAAGGCTCGTCAGTAGATCACGCGTGCGCTGATAGCGCTGAAGTGAACTAGCCCTGGATCATAACCTAATCCGGAGCAGGTTATCTTCAGAGAGTAAGTTACTATGATTACTTGTACCCTGAATGTAACCTCTGATTTTGGAACTGAAAGCTGAGGTTATCCGCTCGCTTATCCTCAAACATACTCGGGTATGTCACATAACCTGCTTTCTGGAATACACCCTTGATGTGGCACCACACAAGTGTGAGTTTTTATTACGCGTTTTTATTACATGTTTTTATTACACGACTATTACTTTCTCTTCTTACAGTTCGTTTGATATGTATTGAGTTTTTTTATGTGTTTTTAACCTAAATCACAGCAGCGTGTGAAGGACGTAGACTGTCAAACACACAACTATTAGCCAATCACAGCAGGGGGCGTTTACTTCTGAGTCGACAATCCTCCACACCTTCAAACAGAGCGTTCTGATGAGGGGGTCAAAAACAGCACAGAAAATAGCTTATTACTTCTCAATCTTGACAACATTATAAGTGGACCTCAGAGAACAGTACAAAATAATAAACAGAGGCAGTTAATGACAATTACAATTTACAATTACTTAAATTCCTTTTTACAAAGACTTTTAATTATTGACAAATCCAAATAATTTATTCATCTGCCACTTCTCTGTCTCTGAATCTAACAGTGTCACTGATTTGATATAAAACACATCAAATGCCTATTTTTCACACAGAGATGGGTCGTTCTACTTTTTCTAATTATGCTCCATATGATGCTCCGTATGAGCTTCAAGGTACATTACATATAGAATATGTACCATCTCTGGCTATGTTTAAAAATATTTTAAAGTCTGTTTATATAGAACAGTGTACATGTTCTATTAACTGACTAGGATTTGTATTAGAGATCGACCGATATATCGATTTACCAATATTTTTCCTGATATTTAAGCATTTTACCATAATCGGATTTCGGTTTTGTAATATCGGATTTTCCGATAAACGCCGCCATCTTGTGGGTGTTGTAAGAATTGCACGCATGATCGCCATTACAGCGCATCTGAGGGGAGACGAGACAACGGCGTGCACAGGTAAAGTATTACTTGCTTTGCTGTAATTAGTAAATTTTATTGAACATAACAGCCATTAATGCACAAATTAGATGTGATACATATGCTTGATATGTAGTTTATGCAGCTTGGCTCTAAATAGACGAGTCACGTAAGATAATCCGTCAAGTCCTGTCCCAATAAAGACGTAACTTAGCATGAATTAAATAATACAGCCATGAATGAGCGCAAGTTGGAAGTAAAAGCGCTGAATTAAATTCTCTCTCTGTTGTATATTTGCTCATCATTAGTCTCGTGAAGCCGCTTCATATTGCTGTTCACTCAGTGGGTTGATGCTCAGGAAATGCTACAGCACGGCCACCGCATGTAACTTTTAAAAATATTCACAATTAAAACACCGTAATTATATAAACATTTACTATATAACCATCAATTCCCTAATAAACGACCTACTAAACACAACTCCAGTGTTTCCCACACATAGACTTTACCTGGGCGGGCCGCCCAGGTATATTAACGGCCGCCCAAGTATATTTGGTGACACATTTTTGTTTTTATTACTATTATTATCTTACACTTTTTTTTTTTATCCGCCCGAGATAATGAAACCATCCGCGATCGATTAACTAGAGGAAAATCTCCCCGCGCCTGACGCGTCTCACACTGCTGTGTGCTCAAGAACTGTCCACACTCACACAGACCAGCTCTCTCTCTTTATCTGTGGCGGGCTGCAACAATATCCACCACCCGCTGCCATCAGCTCCCGCCTCTCACACACAAGAGCGACACTTTCAGTATTTAGCAACTTTCAGACCCTTTTGGCGGCTTTTTTCCCACAACAGGTACATACTGACAAACCTAGCGACTTTTTTTGAAAAAACCTTAGCTATCGTTCAATTGGAATTTGTCTCCAGTAACGTTACTGCCCCGCGAGCGCGAGATCTGTCTCTCCCGGCGCAGTGTCGCCTCTCTCTGTGTCTATTCTGTGCAGTGAGCGGCAGTGAAGCAGCGCATTCATTTGGCCGTAACGCAGCAAAATCGTCAGTAAATCATTTACAAAACAGCGTTTTCAGGCACCTGTCGCTTACTGACTGTTTGGACTTTTAAATATGAACATAATTCGTCTGAATATGCGCATAGCTTGTTACTCAGACGCAGACAATGCGCTGAATGAGACAAAACAGTAATACAGCCCAAACCACCGCATATAGTCGCTTTTTAGTGTAAGTTAGATGTATATTGATTTTATCAGACGATGTCGCGATTATAAATCAGGATTTAAGGAGTATAGTGAGAGTGATTCCTGGTTAACATGTAAAATTAATGGTTCCTGTTTACTATTTATACTTGTTTTATGTATGACAACAGAAAGTATAATGTGAACAGCTTTATTGGCATTGTTGTATTAATTACAGTATGTGACATTTAGAACAGATCTTAAGTGCCAAAACTCGTCTGAACGCAAACTTGACACAATGACATGCAAATTAACGTGACGTCACCTGCCGCCACAAGTTTTATTTATTTTTTAATTGGTGAGAATTACTTTTATGTGCTTTATTTATTTTACCTGTTTGTTTGTTTTTTACCTCATCGAAGATTTTATTTTTAAACAAAAAACGTTTAGTAACAGTGCACTTTTTTATTTTTTGTACTCTCAGACCCCTCTATTTATTGGTGTATAAATAAGATTTGTTTTGTTTTCTATGCAAGGAGGGAGTGATTGTTATAAATAAAATGGTTTGTTCAGTTCAGTGGTGTTGTAATCATTGTGTCAAAAACACAAGTATAACAGTAAATATATATCGGTTCTGCATATCGGTTATCGGGCACATAAACAAACAAATTATCGGTATCGGTTCTAAAAAATCAATATCGGTCGATCACTAATTTGTATTGTTTTTAGGAAATTGTGTTTTATGTTTGTTTATTGTGTGGTGATGTGTATTTTGTATTTTGTGTGACTTTGTAAATGTTTCCTTTCCCTGGCAGAAGAGATATTGTATCTCAATGGGACCTTCCTGGTTACATAAGTAATAAATAAATAAAAATACTGACCACTAAACTCTGGACAACATCTGCAGCACTGAAGATTTATGAGCTTTTAACTTTGATTTTCTTAATATTTTAACAGTGAAGTGATTGTTCTCAGTGATACTTACTGAACTGATCTGGATTCTTTAATCACAGGCAGCAGCTTCTGAAGAACGTACATATTTTCAGCCTTATTCTTTCCTTTAACAAATTTATCAAGATGAAACTCGTTCAGTTCCTCTTCTGATGTCAACAACACAAAAACTACAGCTGACCACTGAGATGAAGAGAGTTTGGCTTCCTTTATTCGTCCATATTTCAGATACTGTTGTATTTCCTCCACTAGTGAACGATCACCCAGTTCATTCAGACAGTGGAACAGATTGATGGATTTCTCTGGAGAGTCAATGGTCCTGATCTTCTTCTTGATGTACTCAACTGTTTTCTTTTTGCTGTCAGAGCTGCTTCTTTTCAGTGTCATTATTTGTCGTAGGAGAATCTGATGAGACTCCACTGACAAACCCAGAAGGAACCGCAGGAAAAGATCCAGATGTCCATTTTTTCTCTGTAGAGCCTCATCCACAGCTCTCTGATGCAGCTCAGATAGTGAAGCATGTTGAAACCAGTTCTTAACTTTAGACCACAAATTCTGTTCGGTGATTGGCTCAAACACATTTCTGTTGTTGTTTGTACAGGAGAGATGCACATATAGAGCTGCTAGATGTTCCTGAATGCTCAGATGAACAAAGCAGAAGACTTTCCCCTGATACAAGCCAAACTCCTCTCTGAAGATCTGAGTGCACAATCCTGAGTACACTGATGCTTCTGTCACATCAATGCCACACTCTCTCAGGTCTTCCTCATAGAAGATCAGGTTGCCTTTCACAAGCTGCTGAAAAGCTACTTTCCCCAGTTTGAGGATCATGTCTTCATCTGTCACCTTCTTCTCATAGTCCTTCTCATGTTTGATGTTGGTCTGAAGGATCAGGAAGCGTGTGTACATTTGAGTGAGAGTCTTGGGAATCTCTCCACTCTCTGCTCGACTCAACATCTTCTCCAGAACAGCGGCTGAGATCCAGCAGAACACTGGGATGTGGCACATGATGTAGAGGCTCCTTGATGACTTCAGGTGTGAGATGATTGTATTGGCCAGACTCTGATCACTGATTCTCTTCCTGAAGTATTCCTCCTTCTGTGGCTCATTGAAGCCTCGTACCTCTGTCACTCGATGGACACACTCAGAGGGGACGAGATCAGCTGCTGCTGGTCTGGAGGTGATCCAGATGAGAGCAGAGGGAAGCAGATTCCCCACAATGAGGTTCATCAGCAGCACATCCACTGAGGCTGATTCAGATATATTACACAACCTCACATCGCTCTGAAAATCCAGAGACAGACGACACTCATCCAGACCATCAAAGATGAACAACACTTTATATTCATCACTGGATATTTCCATTTCTTTAGTTTCAGGGAAAAAGACATGAAGAAGATCTGAAAGACTGAGTGTTCTGTCCTTCATCAAGTTGATTTCTCTGAAAGGCAGTGGAAATATGAGCTGGACGTCCTGATTCTCTTTCCCTTCAGCCCAGTCCAGGATGAACTTCTGCACAGAGACTGTTTTTCCAATGCCAGCGACTCCCTTTGTCAGCACAGTTCTGATGGCTTTGTCTTGTCCAGGTAAAGGTCTAAAGATGTCATTGCATTTGATGGCTGTGTCCTCTGTTGCTGCTCTCCTGGATTGTGTCTCAATCTGTCTCACCTCATGCTCATTACTGATCTCTCCACTCTCACTCTCTGTGATGTAGAGCTCTGTGTAGATCTCATTCAGGAGTGTTGGGTTTCCCTGCGTCGCTGTTCCCTCATACAGACGCTCAAACTTCTTCATCAGATTTGATCTAAACCTGTTGAGGACTTCATACCTGGAAAATTAAAATACTGCATTATTAAATAAGTTAAGCTAATGTATTCTGTATCATAATCAAATAATATTTTACAGAAATATTATACCTGGGATCAGTGTTTGTATGTTCACTCTTATAATCTAATGGCTGATTCATAGACGAATCACTCCTCATAGACACACAGCTGGACTCTGCTTCTGATCTCTTCTGATGAACTGAACTATAACAGAGAGAGATTAAAGTGAATCCTTTGAATGACCATATTTAAAGTACATATTCATGTATTATTTATACAATCACTTTAAAAGCACTTCAGGAGAATTTACTTTACACTATTTTATTACAAATTATATTAAATAAAACGGAGTGATTTCACAAATTCACCTCTCTGTGTAACACTATACATGCTAAAATATCAGATAAAGATAAAAAAAATAATTTATTAGCAATGTACAATAATTTCTCATATATTTCTCATATCATATCAACTGACTCTTTTGCTAAGCAACAGAAGAGACACGGCTAATAGTTCTGTGTTATGTTTTACAGAGACCTGGTTGAATGAGAGTGTAATGCTGACTCTGCATTACATCAGCCGGGATTCTACTTATTCCAAGCGGATTGTACTTTAAGTTATTTGAAGTGTAAAGGTGCAGGCGTGTGTTTTTATGTGAATCAGCAGTGCTCTGTATATATCATGTTGATATGAGGAAGATCATGCCCAGATTCAAACAGCAGATTAAAGTGATGAGTAGGCTTTTATAATTTCTTAGACCAATGTTATAGTGTGTATCCTAATGCTTTTCACTCTGTGTCTTGGGCTCCACTGGGGCAATCAGACTATAATTTGATTTCCCATTCCTGTTTATCGATGTAAATCTAAATGTATTACACCAATCAAGAGAAATGTCAAGGAATGGTCTGTTGATGAAATAGATATGCTAATGGACTGTTTAGAGGCAACTGATGATTGACTATGACTCCTTCCATTAAAATACGGGAATATGAAGTCAGGAATCTGCTGCAGAAGCAGAACAGCAGAAAGGCAGCAGGCCCTGACTCCATGTCATCTGCAACATTGAAGAGGAGTGCGTTCATCCTTGCCCCAGTATTCACTGATATATTCAACTGGTCATTAAGAATATGCAGAGTCGCAGCATGTTTTAAAGCAGCTGTTATAATTCCAGTACCAAAAATGTTGAATATTAGCTGCTTAGATGATTACAGACCAGTGGTCCTAACTTCAGTTATGAAAATCTTTGAATGATTGGTACTTAGGTATTTCATTTATACAATCTGTCTGGATTCTTATCAATTCGCCTATTAGGCTAACAAATTGGTTGACGATGCTGTGGCTCTGTGTCTTCATTCAATTTTGCAACACCTTTGAAGCCCCCAATACCTATGTCAGGGCCCTTTTTTGTGGACTACAAATCTGCATTTAATACAATCATCCAAGTTAAACTTTTTGATAAGTTAAAGCAATTGGGAATTCAACAATCCATTGCTCTTTGGATTTTTTGCAGAATAGATCACAAGTAGTTAAAATTAATAATACATTATCGAGTCCTAAGACAATAAGTTTGGGGGGCCCTCAAGGATGTGTACTCCTTAATTTACATTGTAAATCAGTGCAATTTTTTAAGTTTGCAGATCATACTACATTGATTGGTTTAATAACATGCAATAATGAATCAGACTATAGAAGGGAGGTGTCTACACTGTTTGAATGGAGTTGTACTCAAAATTTGAAGTTGAATGTCCTAAAAACAAAGGAAATGTGTTCGATTTCTGACGGAGGACAAATGCTGTTTTGCCAATAATTGTTAATGGTCAGGATATTAAAAATGTACAAAGCTTTATGTTTCTCGGGACTACCATCTCTGCATCATTGAAGTGGGTCGACAACCTAAGAGGCATTATTTAAAAATCCCATTAACAAGGCTTTTTTTCTTGAGACAGCTTACAATGTATGGCGTATCTAAAGTGGGTATGTTCAGTTTGTCTAGATCTGTCATTGAAAGCGTGCTGACTTTCTCAATTATAGTGTGGCTTGGTAGCTCCACAGCTCAGCAGAGAAGTCAGATTAGTAAAATAATACGAGTTGCTTCGAAAATTATTGGTTGCGATCTCCCCACTATTGATGAGATTTATGTCTTACATTTGCAGAAGAAATGTCTAACAAGCTTGAAAGATTCCTTGCATCCAGCCAGACACCTCTTTACGCCTCTACTTTCAGGCAGACACCTTAGAGCAATTAAAACTAAGTCTACAGTTTTTTTAAACAGCACTTACTGTAGGATTGTTCATGCTCTTAATTCATCTGGTATCTATGCATCTGTAATTAACTCACTGTAATTGGTAGGACATACTGTATATGTATAGATGTATTTATGTATGTATTTTAATGTATGTTATTATTGTTGATGAGCTCACCAAGCAAAATGCTGAACAACTAGGTTGTTATGGCAATAAATAAATGAAATATTGTAGAAAATACTATAGACAATATTTTGATAATATAAAATGACATGCTATAATAATATTTATATACAAATGTACCCGAGATCAGTCTTTGTATCTTCACTCTTAAACTCTATTATACGACCCATAGATGCTTCACTCCTCATAGACACACAGCTGGACTCTGCTTCTGATCTCTTCCGATGAACTGAACTATAACAGAGAGATTAAAGTCAATCCTTTGAACATTTAACAAAGTGCATCTCCAATTATTTAAACATTCACTTTAAAAATCACTTCAGGATCATTTATACTGTTTTATAACAAAAGTTATTAAATAGAATTGAGTGCTTTAACAATTGCATCTCTCTGTGTAACACTATATGTTAAAATATCAGATAAAAATATTTATTAGCAATGTACATGAAGAATTTCTCATATATTTAGAAAATACTATACTAAATACTTTTAATACTATCCACTATTTTAATATATAAAATGACATGCTATAATAATATTTATATACAAATGTACCCGAGATCAGTCTTTGTATCTTCACTCTTAAACTCTATTATACGACCCATAGATGCTTCACTCCTCATAGACACACAGCTGGGCTCTGCTTCTGATCTCTTCTGCTGAACTGAACTATAACAAAACAGATTTAATCCTTTATGATGATAATCATTTTCTTTTAAGGTCTTTAAGTATTTTTCCATCAGAAACACTCAATTAGGAGGCTTATTGACTTTTTTATTTTTTTAATAAAATCATAATTTTAACTTCCTTAAATTATAATTTTTACCTCCAGACACAAAAACCTCGATGTAGACTCCCATCTCCCATCATTCAAGGTGATTTAATACAGTGTTTATTGAAAGTACCTGCATCCTGGAGAACAATCTTCATCTGTGGATGTTTGTGTGTGATCCATGATGAAACAGAATCTGATCTCCAGCACTGACTCTGAATGAAATGACAAACAAACACAATAATTCATCTGAACGGATCCTGAGAGAAACAGATCATGAGACGAGTTCACTCAGATACACAATGTTAGTCATGTGTTAACAGATGATCAAATAAACCACACACAACACCAAACACCAATCAAACCACTTCATCTGCTTGACAAAGAAAATATTAAAACATAAAAACATACGTCCTTCAGAGGAAATATGAATGCGGAAGTCACTGTGAAGCACCTGAACATCAGCACTCACCTTATTTACACAGATTCACAAAATCCACCGCCTTTCTATGAAGCAGCTACACGTAAATCATGGCTTAGCTTTGATAAAGGTTCCTATGAAACACTGATATTCCGTATAGAACCGATTCTGGCTGTTAAAATGGAGAAACATCAACTCTGAACATTTACTTTCACTTTTATTTGTTACACGAAAAACAACGATGACGTCACTGCACTCACCTGTAGTGTTTAAGGGAGCGTCTGTAAACTACAAACTACACACTTAACAGACAGATGCTGCGTCCCGATGTGCCTACTTATACGACGCCCTTATAGTATGTACTCTTTTGGTGAAGAAAAAGTACACACTTTTGAGTGTATAGTGGAAGAGTAGGCAAGCTTTGGGACATACTATCACGACACACAACTGCGTGTTTAAAGGACCACTCTGTCGCATCTGTTATTACACACACCCTGTCACTGTAAACTGACCTGTCAATCATCTCGTCACTGTTAACATCCTCCACATTTAATTTAATTTAACTTCCTACCGTATTAAGAAGTAGCTCGTTGATCTGCCAGTCGCGGGTCTTTCATGCAAGAACTCATATTTTCTGCATAATGATGCATTTAAAGTTAACGACCAAATGGATGTTTATAAAAGTTCACATTGCTGTTGCAGATAAAATATAACACGGATAACAATAAATAAACATTTTTTTACCAGGTTAAATATTGATTATTAGTTGCTCAAACCCCTTTTTGCAAACCTCTGATCGCGCGCATCCGCCACGTTTGTAGTTTTTCTAACGCGTTTTAGACGTGTTTGTAGTTCTGGACCGAATCCTTCATAGTCCAGGTGATATGTGAAAAAAAAAATCACTTTTTCATAAAAGCATGAAATTTGGTACACTTGTATAGTTTGCGGCCCTAAACATTTTCAGAAATGGAGCCATCGCAAAAACACCTTGTGGTTGCCATGGCGACCATTTTACTTAAGGCCATAACCAAATGGTGTATTTTGTGTCATATCTCTTATAAACTTGCAATTGCAATTTCAGCAACTTCAGGAAAAATTTTGAGATGTAGACTCGCTATTTAAATTTTGTAACTCCCAATTCAGAGAAAAAAGTCAGAACTGTGAGATTCAAAAGAAAAAAAGATAATATTGCGAAAATGTAAAAAAAAAAAAAATCCACCTTCTTCACCTTAAAAACTTAAGTTCTGTTCCTGCCTAAAAAAATAAGTATAATCAAACTCATAAAAATAAAAAAACTCATCTAGTTCAATTTTGAATAATTGAATTTGAAGTGATTGGACTAATTTCATCTTCATTTTTAAGAGTTAAAGGAAAACATTAAAAATTCTAAATTAAAGAACCTTGCGCTCTCCTGAAAATCACATGGGACACCTGAGATCTGACCGTTTTCTCTCAGATTTCTCAGTTTACATCTTGCAATTCAGTTTTACATGCCAGAATTACATTATTTTGAATTTACATATTGCAATACAGTTTTATTATATATATAATTTATATATATTTAAATATATAATTTTTTATACAGTGTAGGAAACCTGAGAAAAACAAAAAAAATCCAGTTTTTACATGCAATATGGCATCAGGCTTTTTTTAATGAACTGACTTTTATAAGACATGCTTCAGAAGGAAATCACCATCTGTGTTTCTGTTCAGTCAAACCTGTGATTTGTGTCTGTTCAGGTTCTGTGTGCAGCTGCAGCGTCCTCTGCTGGACAGACGGAGTTCATCAAGAGTCTTCATGTTCATCAAGGGTTATAAAACCAATCATTAAAGTCAGATTCAGATGTGTTTTGATCAAACAGGATAAAACATAAGTAACACAAACCAACTAAAACCACAGAACATCACAAAATTCATCTAGTGATTTGAAATGTGTGATACTCATTGTGATAAAAGGATGAACTAATATGATTTCCCTCTTCAAAAAATGTTTAATATTTAATATACAAAGATTTCCAAACTTTAATACTTTACTCAGTACATTGAGACATATATAATGAAGACCTGACAGTATGACTGATCCTCTTCATATTAAATCATCATGTTCACCTGGAGCTCCTTCATGAATGCCCTTGTTTTGAAGCACTAACAGCATCGTCCTGACATCAGCATGAGTTCTGTATTGAAGCTTATTTCCACCAAGGAATAAAATTATTCTGGTTAATTAGGGTATAACTTGCAATTCAGATTTAGAATAGTACATCCTGCAAAGTTAGAATTGCAAGACATACATTTGTAATTACAATTTCATAAACTCATAGTTTTGAAAATGAAGGAGTTGTAAATTTATAACTCGCAATTCAGAGGAAAAATTGTGATACGTAAAATTGCGAGATGAAAGCTCATAATTCTGCAAAATTATTTTCAAAATTACGATAAGTACACTCACAACTATAAAGGGAAATGTCAAAATTGCGAGATGTAAACTCAGAATTAAGAGTGTATGGCCTGGTTTCACACACAGGGTAAGACTAAGCCAGGATTAAGCCACAGTTCAATTAAGACATTTAAGTCATTTTTATAAACATGCTTAGAAAAAACATGACTGGTGTGCATCTAAAGACAAAACAAAGGCACTGATATATTTTAAGATCAGTCAGTGCAAGTTTCTTTCAGTTGAAACAGCTCAGACTTACATTTTAGTCTAGGACTAGGCTTAAGCCTTGTCTGTGAAACCAGGGGTATAACTTGTAATTGTGACAAACTCCCAATTCTGAGGAAAAAATCTAAATTTGGGGATATAAACTCATAATTGTAGTTTTATAACTCACAATTTTTGAGGAAAATAAGAATTTCAAGATGTAAACTTGAAATTAAAGAGTGTATAGCTTGCAATTGTGACAAACTCGCAATTCTGAGGAAAAATGACAAAACTGTGATTTTTAAACAGAATTCAAAAAAAAGGCAAAATTGAAAAATATAAACTCACAATTGCATTTTTTTTTTTTGTAGCTTGCAATTCATAATTTCAAGAATAAAAAGTATGGTTGGTGGGATATAAACTTGCAATTAAGAGTTTATAGCTTGCAATTGTGTCAAACTCGTGTCAAAATTGCAATATTTAAACAGAATTAGAATTATGAGAAAAAAAGTCAGAATTGTGAGATGTAAACTCAGAATTCTGAAAAAAAAACTCACAATTGCAATATATAAAAACAGTTTTGTAACTTGCAATTCTGAGGGAAAAAGTCAAAATTTCAATGTATAAAAACTCACAATTGCAATATTTATTTTTTTAACTGTCTAAATTGCAAGACTAAAAAGTATGAATGGTGGGATATAAATTTGCAATTGAGAGAAAAAGCTGCAGTTATATGTTTAATGTTTTTATTCTGTGGCTTCTGTAATTAAATTAAATCAATTAAGAGTTTATAGCTTGCAACTGACATACTTGTGATTCTGAGGAAAAATGTCAAAGTTGCGATATTAAAATACTCAGAATTAGAATTATGAGAAAAAAGTCAGAATTGTGAAAAAAACTCAATTGCAATATATAAAAACTCAGTTGCATTTTTTTTTGTAACTTGCAATTCTGTTGTCAGTCAAAAGTCAGAATTGCAAGACTAGAAAGTATGAATGGTGGGATATAAGAGAAGACGCTGCAGTTCTCTTCTTGAATGTGTTTATGTGTCGGTGTGCTCCTCGCAGGAGCAGAAGGGGAAGATCCCGCAGCAGGGCTGCAGCCAGGGCTTCCACAGCACCTTCTCCCAGCTCAGCTGCTTCTCCACCGGCGTCAGGGTCCTGCGGTGCTCCGTCACGGCCCGCTCCACCCGCTCCAGCACCTCGGTGTCCGGCGCCAGCGGACGGCTCTCTGACGGATCCCTGCTGAGATCGAACACCAGCGGGGGCCTGTGATACGTCACAAACGCTCCGTGACACAAGCAGATGTTGATGTCGTAGCAGCCCACGGCTCCCGCGGGAGAGAAGTTCGGTGTGAAGAAATGCACCTTGAAGATGGAGTCACCTGAGGAGGTCATGTTTAGTCTTGATTAGTACAAAAACATTACACTTTAGGTTATAATATCTGTCTCGGTATGTGTTGCTGTTATGCACAACTGGGTAATATACTCAATTAATATACTGTAAATATCACAAATGTGACCCTGCAGCACAAAAGCAGTCATAAGTAACACAGGTATATTTGTAGCAATAGACAACAATACATCGTATGAGTCAAAATTATACATTTTCTTTTATGCCAAAAATCATTAGGATATTAAGATCATGTTCCATGAAGATATTTTGTAAATTTCCTACCATAAATATATCAAAACTTAATTTTTGATTAGTGATATGCATTGCTAAGAACTTCATTTGAACAACTTTAAAGATGATTTTCTCAATATTTAGATTTTTTTGCTCCCTCAGATTCCAGATTTACAAATATTGTCCTATCATAACAAACCATACATCAATGGAAAGATGATTTATTTGCATAAATCTTAATTTCAAAAATTACCCTTATGACTGGTTCTGTGCTCCAGTGTCACATATATGATTTTAAAGTGTTTTATTTGTCTGTTAGGTTTCCTAAAGTTGATGATTTTCATGATTCATCCTCGTCTTTGTTTTGTGAGTATGATTTATGGAATGCCAAAGCTGCCAAAATAATAAATGAACACATAAATAAATATACAAGCAAATGTAATATAACAAAAATAAATGCATTAATAATTCAAATCTTCTTCCTGGCTTTGGTCAGAACTCTGAGCTCGATTGCTCCGTTTGCAATCAAGTAAAACACGCCCCCCTCATTAGCATATTAGCATAAATGTGGAAATAATTTTATGTAGGAATAAATAAATGTAGAAAAAATACAATTATTCTTTAGGAAATAAAAGTAGAAATAATTTATTTATTGTTTTATTTTTTTCATTTCATAAAAATTATGAAATTATTACAATTTAAAATATGTGTTAAACTGAAATGTATTTCTGTGATCAAAGCTGTATTTTCAGCATCATTACTCCAGTCTTCAGTGTCACATGATCTTCAGAAATCATAATAATATACTGATTTGCTGCTCAAGAAACATTTCTGATTATTATTAATGCTGAAAACAGTCGTGCTGCACAATATTTTTGTGGAAACTGTGATACATTTTATTTTTCAGGATTCACAGATGAATAGAAAGTTCAAAAGAACAGCATTTATTTGAAATAGTGTGTGTGTGTGTGTGAGTGTGTGTGTGTGTGTGTGTGTGTGTGTGTGTGTGTGTGTGTGTGTGTGTGTGTGTCTGTGTGTGTGTGTGTGTGTGTGTGTGTGTGTGTGTGTGTGTGTGTGTGTGTGTGTGCGTGTGAGTGTGTGTGTGTGTGTGTGTGTGTGTGTGTGTGTGTGTGTGTGTGTGTGTGTGTGTGTGTGTGTGTGTGTGTGAGTGTGTGTGTGTGTGTGTGTGTGTGTGTGTCACTCACTGTCGGGTGGGTGCCAGCGTACAGCGTTCAGGTTCACATTTTATTTTTCAGGATTCACAGATGAATAGAAAGTTCAAAAGAACAGCATTTATTTGAAATAGTGTGTGTGTGTGTGTGAGTGTGTGTGTGTGTGTGTGTGTGTGTGAGTGTGTGTGTGTGTGTGTGTGTGTCTGTGTGTGTGTGTGTGTGTGTGTGTGTGTGTGTGTGTGTGTGTGTGCGTGTGAGTGTGTGTGTGTGTGTGTGTGTGTGTGTGTGTGTGCGTGTGAGTGTGTGTGTGTGTGTGTGTGTGTGTGTGTGTGTGTGTGTGTGTGTGTGTGTGTGTGTGTGTGTGAGTGTGTGTGTGTGTGTGTGTGTGTGTGTCACTCACTGTCGGGTGGGTGCCAGCGTACAGCGTTCAGGTACATGCCGCAGTAGTGGAACATGAACTCGTGCTCCGAGCGATTGGTTCTGGCCTCCAGCAGAGGCATCAGATCACGACCGTCCAGAATCCTCACAGAATCACACACAGACTGCACTTACACATCATACATCATACAGGCTTTTCTAGGTGGTTGCTAGGATGTTTCTAGGTGGTTGCTATGGTGATACTAGGGTGTTTCTGGGTGGTTGCTATGGTGAAACTAGGGTGTTTCTAGGTGGTTGCTAGGGTATTGCAATGGTGATACTAGGGTGTTTCTGGTAGTTGCTAAGGTGATACTAGGTAGTTGCTATGTGGATTAGGGATGTGCGCAACGACTAATTTGACTGTCGTTTAAACGGAAGTTTTGTATCCGACTAGTCGACTAGTCTAAAAGCTAGAAACCCCCCAAAAATGGCAAAAAAAAAAAAAAAAAAAAAAACTTTGCGTGTGTCTATATAACAGCAT
The DNA here is from genome assembly GCA_023376895.1 of Aspiorhynchus laticeps. Classification (NCBI taxonomy): domain Eukaryota; kingdom Metazoa; phylum Chordata; class Actinopteri; order Cypriniformes; family Cyprinidae; genus Aspiorhynchus; species Aspiorhynchus laticeps. The sequence goes on from CM041799.1 coordinate 2,575,560, forward strand.
ACAGTTGAAATACTTAATCTTTGAATCACACTGTCAAATCCCTCAATGAATTCTGCAAAAAATAGGTCACGACTATGCCGTATGCTTGCCTCGTGTTATCAATTAATTTTAGGTGGTCATTAAACAGAAAAAAAGTTAGAGCATACACTCTTCATAAACCAGTGCATAGCTTATTTATTCAGATCGTCTGGAGCAATGCAGAAATGGAAAATCAATCAATAGACTGACAGAATTCTTCATTTTCATATAACGTTAGCCAACATATTAAAACAAAAGTTTAAAACAATAGGAAAGTTTATCAAGGAATAGCATTAAAACGGCTTTTAAAAATGTACTTCATGTTGGCTATATTGTCTAACAACAAAACAAAGCTCGTTTTACTTACTCAGACCGTGCGCATTTGTTCAGTGAATTTAACATGTTAACGTGATCTGGTGAAAGACGGGACTAGAGGCGATTCTGCAAACCGCGCTCGGCAGGAACTGAAGTCACAGGCACGCAGAGAGATAACTACAAGCAAGCAGACAGTTTCGAAAAGAGCCTGGAAATCCCGCAGCACCACCGAAGTGGGTCTTCGTTTAGAGGAATAGACAGCGCGGATAGGATCGCGGACCGCAGCGACAGGTTGTAGTGTATGACAGGATTGACATTTGGCTTTGGCTAGACTCCAAGCTAACGCATACGTGTATTGAATATGATTACACATAGCTCCAGTAAAGTTATTGTAAACTAATTTGACATTACACAGTTTACAAAAAACATTTCCATTTCCTTCTAATTCAAAATAATCCCACACCTTGCTGGTCTTTCGCGTGGAGCTCGCCGCAACTGACATGAAGAAAGCGCATGTGAGGTAAAATTATAGTTTCTGCCCAGATACGCTTTTAAAAAATATTTATATATTTAAATATTTTGATATGTATTCTTTTTCAAAAGTTTTATTTTAACTGTTCTTTAAAATGTTTTAAATGTAACGTTAAAATTATGGTAATTTGAATGATAAAATCATCTCTTTTTTTTTCTCGTGTAGTCGACTATTGTTTTCAGTGTCGACTAGTAGGAGCTGTACCGTTTAGTCGATTAGTCGACTAGACCCGCACATCCCTAATGTGGATGCTAGATTGTAGAGTGTTTCTGCTAAAGTGTTGCTATGTAGTTGCTTTATGGTTGCTAAGATTTTCTAGGTGGTTGCTAGGGTGTTTATGAGTGGTTGCTAAAGTGTTGCTAAGTAGTTGCTATGTGGATGCTAGAGTGTTCTGGGTGGTTTACTAGGGCGTTGCTAGGGTGATTCCAGAGTATTGCTAGGGTTTTCTGGGTGGTTGCTAACGTGTTGCTAGGGTGTTCTGGGTGATGCTAAAGTGTTGCTAAGTAGTTGCTATGTGGATGCTAGAGTGTGCTGGGTGGTTTACTAGGGCGCTGCTAGGGTGATGGCAGAGTATTGCTAGGGTTTTCTGGGTGATTGCTAAAGTGTTGCTAGGGTGTTTTGAGTGGTTGCTAGGTAGTTGCTATGTGGATGCTAAAGTGTTCTGGGTGGTTTACTAGGGCGTTGCTAGGGTGATGCCAGAGTGTTGATAGGGTTTTCTGGGTGGCTGTTAAAGTGTTGCTAGGGTGTTCTGTGTGGTTGCTACAGTGTTGCTAGGTAGCTGTTATGTGGTTGTGAAAGTTTTTTTGATGTGGTTGCTAGGGCATTGCTATGTAAATATTAGGGTGTTTCTGGTGGTTGCTAGGAAGTTGCTAGGCTATACTAATATATTATGTATTATTGCAATGCTCCAAATCCTCAAAGGTTAAATGTGTGTGTTTTCTGCAGCACTAGATGCTGTCTGATATAGAGGAATATAGTGTTGAGTATTTATGCTCTGGTGTTGTACCTGTCCTCCGGCAGCGCTCCACCTGCCAGCTTCACCACTGTGGGAAAAACATCCATCAGACTGGTTGGTTCTGCCACTTCTCGTCCCGGGGTGAGACGCCCGGTCCAGCGAAATATTCCTGGCACTCGGATTCCTCCCTCCCAGCCGCCCATGGCTTTACCACCTGAGCACAAGAGGGTCAGTAATGACACAAAATCATGTAGTTTCAGCATCAACATTCCTCCAAATGTCTGCTTTTGTGTTTCGTACCGCGATAGATTCCGTTCCAGCCTCCGTTCGGACCCTCTTCGATGTGGCCGCCGTGGTCAGAGGTGAAGTACATCAAGGTTTTCTCCGACAGGCCGAGTCTGTCAATGGTCTCCACCATTCTACCTGTGATCAAACACAAGATATTCACCGTGAGTCACCGTGAGGTGATTCTGAGCTGAATAATCAGTGATCGTGTGATCTGAGGTTACTTGAGTTTGTTCAATTAAAGGGATAGTTCACTCAGAAATGAAAATGCGCTGTTAATTTACTCTCCCTCAGGCCTTCCAAGATGTAGGTGACTTTTCTTCTTCGATAGAATAGTAAAGAAGATTTTTAGCTGAAGTCATGTGATTCATAAAATGCAAGTCAATAGCTACCGTCACTTTGAGTCAAAAAAGCATAAACGGGCAACACGAAATGAATCCCTGTGGCTCCTGACGGTATATATTGAGGTCTTATGAAGCGAAACGATCAGTCTGTGCAAGAACTGAACATTATTTACAATATAATTATTACCTGTAATCAAGAATCTCAGACAAACTGATTCTTTGATTTAATGAACTGATTCAATTCACTAGTTTGTTTATGCAATCATGCAATGACATCACGTATTTGCAATTATATCATTAAAGCACCCCAATAATAATGTGAAACATGGATGTTTTCCATGTCTAAAGCATATAAAGTGAAAGAACTAGTCTTCATCAGCTCACCTTTTTACATAAACCATGAGAAACCATAAATACATTCACACCCCTTCATTCAAGTGTTCGGTTCACGCATGCGCATATCAGCGGCTCTTCGGTCCGAGTCAAACTGTTTCCTCAGTTCAGTGACTCTTGGAGGAACTGAATCTGAATCAGTTCAATCATCTCAGGATCAGATCTGCCACTATTTTAACTCAATTCCAGTCGGAGTGACTGTCAGGCATCTGAAACTGAGTTTTAATTAAGATCTGTGCTGCTTGAGCCACAAACTGATTCAAACGATTCAGTCCGATTTGGTGAACTGATTCAATTAGGTCACTAAAAAGAACCTGTTCAAAAGAGTGATTCATTCACAAACTGGCTCAGGATTACAGTAATAATGTTGTAAATAATGTTGAGTTTCTTGCACAGACCAATTGATTCACTTCATAAGACCTCAATATTATCATCGGGAGCCACGGGATTAATTTTGCATTGCCTGTTTATGTTTTTTTGACTCTCAAAGTCCCGGTAGCCATTGACTTGCACTTTATAAATCACCAAGGACCACAGCTTCAGCTAAAAATCTTCTTTACTGTTCTGTACCATCTCGGATGTCCTGAGGGAGAGTAAATCAACAGCACATTTTCATTATTGGGTGAACGATCACTTTAATTGTTATGCTTGATTCATGAAATGATGCTTTCTTCTTTTCTCGTCACTTACCAATCATCCAGTCTGCTTCTTCCACGTTGTCCCCGTACAGCCCATGTTTGCTCTTTCCGGCAAAGCCCTCGGACACAAAGAGGGGCGTGTGCACGTGTGCCAATGACAGGAACAGCAGGAAAGGCCTGTCTCTGTGTCTGACATCATAAATCACACCATTCATAATCACCTTAAACCAAACCAAAGACGTTTCCCACCGCGGGCACAAGACATGAGTGCGTGAGAAACACTATCAGATGTAAAGCTGATTTGTCAGGACAAGTCTAATATTTTCTGCATTACCACATGATGGAGCAGGCGTGCATGTGAATCACGAGTGAATCTCACCAAACACGTCAAGAACACAAGCACAAATTCAACAGAAGTAAATAAGAAGTTATAGTTTGAATGAAGAAAATGAAGCTTTATTAATTTATTTACAGGCAACAAATCTAATTACTGTAAAAAAAAGAATAAAAAAGACCCTAAATTGTATGTAGTATGTTACAGTTCAATTAATATCCATTTTATTGCAGTATTACAAAAAATACCTATTTTATTACAATAAAATGAGATAGGTGGTGCTTGGGCATTGCTCGGGTTGCTGGTTGGTTGCTAGGGTGTTGCTAGAGTATTCTGGTGGTTTCTAAGGTGTTGTTAGGGTGTTTTGGGTGATTGCAAATGTGTTACTAATATACTAATACACTTAAAGTAAGTATATTAGAAGTTACTTACTAGCATATTTACTTGAAGTTCCCCCAGAGATTTTAAGGTAATAAATAGTGCTGTCAAACGATTAATCGTGATTAATCGCATCCAAAATAAACATTTTTGTTTACATAATATACTGTATGTATGTGAACTGTGTATATTTATTATGCATATATAAATACACACACACACAGTATATATTTTGAAAATATTTACATTTATATACATTTATATTCTTATATTTTATATTATATTTAAATGTATTTAATTTATAAAAATTTTTTTTCTTAAATATATATACATGCATGTGTGTGTATTTATATATACATAATAAATAAACACTGTACACACACATATATTATGTAAACAAAAACTTTTATTTTGGATGCGATTAATCATGATTAATCGTTTGACAGCACTATTTTATTATAACTCCGATTGCATTAATTTATTATTTTGTGCGTATTTTATTTATTTGTTTGTTTATGTATGCATGTGTATTTTATTGATGTATTTTGTGTGTATTTGTAATTTATTTATTATTTTTGTGCATATTTTATTTGTTTATTTACTAAACTTCCTCAAAAGCTTTGTGCTGTCTCTTCACTCACAGACCTTTAAAACTGCTCTCAAAACTCACTTATTTATAATATTCTTTGTTAATTGACTGTCTGCCTCATTTTTTCAATTCCATGCTTGCTTGTATTACTTATCTGGTGCATAAGATGAACTCTGTCTGCTTTATGTGTTTGATCATGTGACTGTATATTTGTGTTCGTGTTATCTATCAACTTTATGTAAAGCATCCTTAGATTTTGAAAGGCGCTATATAAATAAAACATTATTAGTATTATTATTATTATTAAGGATGCACTGAATGTTCGGCAACCGAAATTATTTGGCCGAAAATAGATGATTGATTTTTTGAAAGTCATGTGACAATGCGATATGTTTGACAAACATAATTTATAAATCTGCTGTTGTTAACAAAAAGAAGCACTGGGATCTTCCAGCGGGTTTCCGCCAAAATAAAAGCTCCATCAACATTCATAAACGTTAGTATTGTAATTTTACTGTTAATAAAAACGTAAGACAATAATAATGATAATAATAATTACAACAGCTCTATAAAATACATATATTATAACATTCACACATAGTGTTCAAATTGGGATCTGTAATATTTTCTAATGTTTTAAAATAATTATCAAGCCTGCATTTATTTGTACAGTAAAAATAATACACGCCTGATTCAAGAAAGGGGTCCCAAAAAATTGGATTATTCATTTTAAGTTAAATTGTGCTTTGTTGGTATCATATCTGCTGGAATGTTTAAAAATGTTAAGTAGCCTAAATATTTTTAAACTGTTGTTTTGTAATTGATTTTTTTCTTTGAAAAGCAAGACAAAACAGTAAAAAGCCCATTTTGGCTATTTAATTTATGCAATGGTGAAAAAATTGGCAAAATACATGCTGTTCGGTGGTATTCAGCCCAGTGTTTAATTTTGTTCGGCTTCAGCCAAGAATTTTAATTTCTGTGCATCCCTAATTATTATTATTATCTCAAATATTTTGGCTTGAAATAGATTATGCTTGTCTAGCTGGGTCGTGTAATCTGTTCGCACCTCTCCACGAAGCGCTGGGCTTCGCTCATCAGCCTGGCGTTCAGCGTCTCCAGCTTCATGGGCTGCTCCAGCACCTCTCCGTTCCTCATGATGATGCAGTTCCAGGTCCGCAGGAGCTCAAAGGGCACGAACCACACGGAGAAGCTCAGCAGAGACAGAGCGGCCAGAAACACCAGGAGCGTCCGGCTGATCCGCAGCAGACCGGCGGCTCGGACCGCGTACAGCGAGAGGAAGGCTAGCGTTAGCAGCACAAACGTCTGCCGCAGCGTCTCCTGAACGTCCACCAGCACACCTTTCCCCGCGCCGGGCTTGCAGTCGCTGAAGAGCGTGAAGGGAAGGCCGTAGAAGAAGTCGAAGCCGTGATTGTTGGGATGGTGGCAGTGATCGTTCCTGCTCTCGCAGTTCACACCCAGATGCCACTTACCTGGAGAGCAAACACATTCATTTTTTTATATTTATTGTGTATTTTTAATTAATTTATTATTTTTGTGCGTATTTTATTTATTTATATTTATTTTGTTTTTTTATTTATTTATTTTGTTGTCAATAAAATGAATAAAAACTATAATAGTATATTTGTTGTCAATAAAATCAATAAAAACTATAATAGTATATTTACGATATTAAAATAACATGCTTTTTATCTGTGGAAATAAAATAAAAATCTCAATGAAACCTATAATAGTATATCCATGAAATTTATATAAAATTGATAAACTGAAATTGTATCTGTGGAAAACAAAATCATATATTTTGAGAAATGTGTTTTTATTTATTTTAATATATTTTATAGGCTCCAGTGTCCCAGTGTTTGGTTCCCTGGATGTCATACAGGTTTGGAACAACATGAAGGTGAGCATATGATCATTTCCTATCGCTTCAATGGTTTTCTTTATGCATTCTATGATTTTGAACATTTCTAACTTGAGCTGAACACTTGCTAAAGCTGCTTTATAGCAGAATGTGAATTTGATGAAGTTTGATTCTGCTGTGTATCACTGTAAAGCAGCTTTGTAGTGATCTGTAGTGTATAAAGCGCTATAGAGATAAATGTGGCTTGACTGTACATGGCTGATTATTAATACATGCGCGTGTCTTACCCACGATGCCGGTGGTGTAACCCTGCTTCTGCAGGAGTTTAGCGAAGGTGGTTTCATTGGGTGGAAGACCTCCAGATCCAGCGAGAAACAGAACCACCTGAACTCGGCCCGTGCTGCCCAGACCTTCACAGACAGACCAGAATAACACATCAGACAAGCTGCTTATCTCAGAATGAGAGGATTTATTGACCTTACGGGCCTGTCCACACCTGTTTGTTTATTATAAGCACAATCTGCAGTTTTGTCGCCTGTCGCTTTAAATGCTCGAGCTCTGATTCTGATTGGCTGTCAATATTTTTATTGTTCATCAACTGAAAAAAAAATTTGCTTTGAAAGTGATTCCAATGATATCGTTCCTGTGTCGTTATCACTGTAGTTGTGGTTTGGACTTTTATTTTAAAATGTTATAGTTTATCATTCTTAGTGTAAATGAGCCTATACCTTATATCAGTTCATATGTCAGTATTTTAGTGAATTTTGCATGAATATTGCATCAGAAATATTTAATTTCAGTGTATACGCATACTTCTCAATATAATATAATAGAATGTAATACCATTTTATGAACCTATATCCAATATATATTTGAAAATCATATTTTCTGGACATTATATTAATGGGCAGTTTTTGTTTTAAATTGGACAGATTAAGTAAATACGCTACAAAAAATGTGTTCTTCGTCAGTATTATCATCTTGTCTTCCAGTACAAATATCTAAACATTTTTAAATCAAGATACATTTACTGCAGAGGCAAAATAATAATATAATATAATATAATAATATAACATAACATAAAAACATAATACATCTTGTTTTCTGAAAAATGTATCAAAATGAAGTGAGTTT